>CM053743.1:73687761-73709058 GCA_028658305.1 Pachyuromys duprasi | reverse complement strand
TCTTCCGTTTTCATCCTGAATAGTTCAGACAGAATCTCAATGTAAAGGGAGTGGTACCAATCATATCCCATTATAACCACTTTCTACCATTTTTGGTCACCTACCATTTGCATCAATATTCTAACATATCATGATTAATCCCCATGTTGGGTTTCCAAGGATATTTTTATTGTTTTTGAAGAATATTGAAGGTCAGAGAGGTAGAAGATCTTGATAAGACCATGTTTCTGGTGAGGCTAGCTGGCTCAGGATGTTGGTGTAGCTCTGAGTTCTGGACTTCATCACAGCATCGGATGCTTAGATAACATCAGCGGCATCTGTTCAACACAAACAGACTCCAGTCTCCCTGAAGTGCTGATGAAAAAGTTCAGTTGGGACTCCGTGTTTGCTCTCATGCACACTGACGTGGGTATCACTGTATTCCCTGGAAAGCATGGGGATATTATCTTCCTCCCAGTTACAGATGCGTTGCACACTAAAGACTGCAAAACGCCGCCCCACAGGGAGGGGAATCAGGCAATCTGTCAGTGGGGGATCTGTGAAAATTCCCAGTGTCGCTGTGGATATTGATTCTGCCATGAAGCTGTGTATGCACATGAGGAAGATATCGGGGGTAAAGCAAGTGTTGCGGAGAAGGCTCTGTGAGAAGTGGGAAAAGCACTTCCATGTGTAGGTCCTTTCTCCAAACAGCAGGAGCCACCCCCATTGCTTTTATACGTTGAGATAAAAATATTACTCTATTGGCCTTAAATGGAGTAAGTTTTCAGCAAATAATTATATTTACAACAGCAGAGCAAAGAATCTTTGTTCGTTGAGCTTGTTAATTGTTTCACCTTCTTGTGGCAATAAGCCAGGGCGCAGCCTTTAGCCATGGACCAGTTGCCTGAAGGATCATAAATGGTCCATTTCCCTGTTATTTTAACTCCCTCATCACTCTTAACTACACCACATGCATTTTCCCTCCCTGACCTTCCAGCACATTCCCAGCTTTCATGAGCTTTGTACTTTAGTTATTAAATTACAAAAGAAATGGAGCAACAGGACTGAAATGCATTTCTCAGAAATACAGCTGTGCCAGCAACGGGCGCTGCGTGTGAAGTATGTCTCTTAGCCCACTTTCCTCATCACATTTTGGCAAATAAATCCGACTCTCTGTGGAACAATTTTGGTGTTAGCACAAAGTAATTCAAAACAGCGTGTGTGTGTGTGTGTGTGTGTAGCAGAGAGATGAAGCATAATTATGACTGTCAGAAGACGCGTTTGCAAAATCTGTGCATGAAATGATTTGGTTGGGAGAGTGCTTATCCAGAAAATTCTTCTGTGTCCCCTAAATTACCAGGCATTTATACTAGTCTATAGTGATTCACATGATAATGCTATAAAACTACTTTCACCCGAGATTTTTTCTGTTTGTCCTCCTCCATAATGATATGCTAGGACTCATACATTCATTCACTGATTGACAGAAGGTGCAGTTCCAGCTCTGGGACCACACAAAGGGGGCTGTTATGTTCCTTAATAGTTTTGGATGGAGAGGGGACTGAGTAGAGATCACCAGGAAGAGAGCTAAATCCTAGGCCCTGGCCTGCCTGCCATTGATTCAAGAGTATGAATGTCAGAGCGAACAGGGTCATACTGAAATCTGGCTACCTTCCTAAGTCTGGAAGTAGAATCTGCAGAAGAATGGCAGAAAGGGGAGGGGCAGGAAAGAGCAAGGACAGGACCAAGGGCAAAGATGACAAGTAGCATGAGGTACAAGGGGAGGGCATTAGTGTGTTCAGCAGTATTTTCTAGAGATAAAAACATCAAGGGAGAGAGGCATTGAGACAGAGAGAGGGGGGAGAGAAATGGAGAAAGATAGAGGAAGAGAGAGGGAGAGAGGGAGAAAGGAAGAGAAGGAGAAAGAGAGATACATAAGGCACTTAAAACACCTAGCGGAACTCTCTGAGGAAAAATCTTTAAAGCAGCCAGCTGGAGAACTCCAGGCAGAGCAGAGTATCTCCTCCAGCGATATTCACAAATAGAAAAACAAATAACAATAGGTAGAGAGGGCTAAGATCATCAAGTCAGGTCACAACACCCAGCAGAAACCAGCTGAGGAAGTTCAAGCCCATCAGCTGGTTTCCCAATGAAGATTTCTCACCATGGCTGAACTTCCCATTTCCAAAATTCTAGCTTCTCTTACCTACTACAAGCACTTTGATTTTATTTTATTAAAGATATATTTTAATTTATTTATTTGTGCGAGCATGTATGCGTGTGTACATGCAGTGCAGGTACCAGTGGAGGCCAGATGGGGGCGCTGGAGTCCTTGGAGCTGAAGTTACAGGCAGTTGTGAGCTGCCTGACATGGATAGGTGCTGGGACTGGAACTCCACTAGATCTACACATTCTTTTAACCTCAGCCTCCTCCTGGTGCTTTTACATATGCGGAAAAGGATGGTAGTCTCTGTTGGACATGGTTTATTTACCTCATAGCTTTCTCAAGAGCGTAGCATTTCTGTTCATGGACTATTTACTATATTCTCCTCTCTATCACAGAGTTAACAAGGGAAGAGAGGGCAGATACCCAGATAAGGGGCCTTGGTGGACAGTTTGAGAAACAACATTCAGTATCTGAAATGGAAGAACAACTCAATTCCAGAGACAGCTTTCAGTAAGCTCAAACAACACATGCCAGCTTACCAATACCACATGGGTCAGAGGGAAGTACAGGCATTCTGGCATCTCCTGAGTTTCCCAGCTTTTGCATTTCACATAACTGTGGGAACCGGATGCCTGGCACTGTGGCAGCTATTTTGCGATAACGAGGTGATGCACATCATGGTTGGTAAAGCAGGAAGAGATCCAGAGCCTGGGCGTCTGGTGACAGTACTGAGCCGGCAGTCAATTCCATGACTTGTTCCATAAACAATGAATATCTTAGGGATTAAGTCATATGAGTTAATCATCCTTTAACCTCCTGCTGAGAGCCCCCCTAGTCTGTACAGGGAGATAAAGGCATGGCTCCTGGCTCAAAGACTGAATGCTTTAATGCTAGATTAAATAAAACTATGAATGGTAGAGGAGGCTCAGGTCTGTGCTGTCACGTTCCTGTTGAATGTGGCCTGTTTGTGTGATATCTAGCTATAGCAATAAGCCAGCAGACTACAGACAGAGGAGAGGACTCGCTCAGCATGTCTTCGTGCAATGCAACACTTAAGCAAGTCAGCTTTCAGTGAAGGAGTAGCTAGATGATGTGACCAGTGAGCAGCCAGATGACGAGCACAGGGATGATTAGGGCTTTCACAGAGGCTGCACTCAGGGACTTGGAAAGAAGGAAAGCAACAACACGGATAGGATGTGGCAGAAGTCGGTGATGCTTTCACTGAGGCATGTGAAAGACGAGATAAAAACCCACTGTATTTTGAAAACCTATATTTTATGGAAATAGAATTACATCATTTTCCTTCTATTTCCTTCTTCCTCCAGCCTCTCTCAGGTGTCCTCCCTCCAACCCATCATGTCCTTCCACTCTGAAGTTGATAGCTTCTTTTATTTTTATTACTACTATTGTTGTTGCTGTTACATACATACATAAATGCATATATATATGCACAATCATATAAATACCACCTGCTGAGTTGTTTTTGCTCTTTTTATGTATATTAAGAGCTGACCAGTCTGCAATGGACAGCCAGTAAGGGGGTTCATTCCAAAGAGATGCTAATTCTCATCTCCCAGTAGTCATTAGTTGCCTGTAGTTCTTTGCCTAGGAGTGAGACCCCATGAAATTTCCACCTTTCCAAGTTAGCGCATGCAGGGCTATTGCCGCTGTTCTGGTCTTATTTACGCAGCTGTTTCAAGTAGAGGCTATTTTACAGCAGACTTCTGACCATTCTCCCCCTACACTCTTTCCACCCAACCTTCTGCACTATTCCCCGAGTCACAGATGCAGAGCAGTGCTGTGGATGCATTCGTTAGGGTTGGGCTATACACAGTTCAGTGGTCTCTGCCTTGTACCCAGCTACAGATTCCCATGATGTTGTAAAGAGAGGTTTCTTTGATGAGGGTTGGTAGCTATGCTGACCTGTAGGTATAGGAGTGAGATTAGAATGCATTAGGGAGTTATTCTGGTCTAGCAAAGTGGTGGCAGCAGATTCTTTTCTAAGGTCTGTGACCATACTAATCCTGAGAAACTCACTAGGTATCTGTTGCCAGGCATGGTCTCCCTCCTGTTCATTGGGCCTTAAGGAAAACCCACTGTTTTGTGAGCAAATTTTCATATGCTCTTTTACTATGGTTTGTCTTATGTGGTATGTTCCTCCTTGAAGAAGATGGCACCTCCACTTTTGTAAAAGAAAAGTTCGTGAAAACTAAGTGAGTGGAATTGGATCTGCAATATGGCACAGCATCTCAGCGGTTCTTATTTGAGAACTGAGGGAAAATGACAGTCAGCAACCAGCCTGAGTCTGCTGGCCCAGTGATACGCTTGCTCCCATTTCGGCTCTGGAACTTGACAGCCAGACAGCCTTTGCCGGTCAGTTAATTTCATTTGAAGAATATTCCATGGGCTCTTCTTTGATTCCTCTTTGGACTTTGAAGTTTATTTCTGTTTTCTAGGCTTCCTTCAAATGATGATATACCCCAGCTAAGAGCTTGCACAGCTGAAGGCAGGCTATTTATGGTCAAGTTCTTTTAGGCCCCTTTTTCATTAAGTTCTGTGGGAAGGTTTCAAACTGAGCCTCTGGGTGTGAGCTCAGCTGGCTGTCATTGTTAGAGTTTTGCATGAGAAGAGTGAGCAGATGGAATTGTTTGAACCACAGAATGTGACACGTGTATCTCTGAGAACATCATGGCTCCTGTATGGCCATTAACCTTACTATGCTGCATTGCTTCTTCTCTGAGTTGTACTGAAATATTCTATTGGTTCCAAGTGTTACATAGTATAGAATCTCAAGAGCAGGCTCAGGACAGGACTGATGTGGTGGCTGTTGACTCTTTCCTCAGGTCTGTCTAGGAAGCCCCTTTGGGTCAAGGGGTTCTCTGGACTGTTAATGAGTGCTGTGGAAACTCTGGGAAGCTATTTAGAGTTTTAGGTGATATAGACAGACGCTCTGGCCATTTTTCTCCCCAGGGATCTAGAAGCTTGGCCTGTGATTTTGGGTAGGTGAAGGTTCATGTGCTGTAAGACATTTCCAGATCACACATTTCTTCCACCTTTCTCATCTCCATTCTGCCATTCAGAGCCTGCCCCTAGGAAGTCTTTGTGCCTGTGCCTGAAGCTCTTCTTGACCATGGATGTTCAACTGCTGCTAGAAATGTGTCCTTACATAGACGGGGGAATCCCTGGGGCTTGTTGCCAGCAAGCTTAGTTTACTTGGAGAGTTCCAGGTTAGTGAGAGATTTTACCCCACCAACCCTCCTCAAAAAAAAAAAAAGAAAGAAAGAAAAGAAAAGAAAAAGAAAAAAAAAGTGGATTATGCCTGGGGAATGACACCAGAGTTATCTCCTGGCTTTCACAGGTATACACATACACACAAGTATCTGGACACACAGACACACACAAAAGAAAAGGGTCCCTAAGGATCTCAGAGCCCTTCTGTGGTCACCCTGTCCAATTTGAGGTCAGTAAGTTGCCTAAACAATAAGTATTTGTTTAAATGAGGAGATAATGGAAAATATCAAAATAAACTGAAGACATGTATACACAAACACACATACAAAATAGTTTAATATGTCAAAACGTTCTTCTACTGCTAAGTCCTACTTTCTCCAGTACTCCACAGCTAAATTTAAATTTTAAAACCTCATCTTACCATGCAGGAAGACCTCACGGTGTGGCCTGTCTAAATGTACTCTAGCAGGTGTAGAGGTTATCAGGGGTTTCCTGGCTGTTTCATACACATCTCTTAATTTTTTAATATTTATTTTTTATTTTCAACTAGGTGCATGTCTCTGCGTGGGTTTGTGCATGTGAGGTCAGGTACCTTCCCAGTTCAAACCCACACCACCAGGCTGATGTTGCCTGGAGGGACGCAAGCACGTGTTCCCTCTGAGCCATTTTGCTGGCCCTCATGTAAACTTGGCTAAGGACCCTTTGGAAGTAACAAAGAGAACAATTCAGCAACCCCAGAGGAAAGTTTGCACCTGAGGAATATGTGCTCACGGCTCTGCTGTAGTTTCTCTCTCACCACAAAATAGCATCCAATGGGCCATTGGTAGATATATAGCTTGTCTTAATGGTAATGCTATCACATATATACCTTCTGGATAATTTTTTAGAGGAGAAATGGTAAACCCACAGGTATGGCAGCTTTATGTTCTCATAGTTACTTCCAAAGGGTCCTTCGCCAAGTCTGCACGAGGGCCAGCAAAATGGCTCACAGAGAACAGGTGCTTGCGTCCCTCCCGGCAACGTCAGCCTGGTAGTTTGAGTTCAGTCCCTGGAAACGATGTCAAGGGACAGGAGAGAACTGACTCTACCAGGTTGTCCTCTAACACACAGACACATGATTTGGCCTCAACCACCTCCTCCAGTGATGGTAAATAAAATCTGAAAAATAAAAAAGAAGTGTGTACCAATCTGCATTATTCATAGTAGCACATGAGGAGTGTCTTAAGTCATGTTCCCATCCCCAAGTATGAACACATTTCTTACTGTCTGACAATTCTATAAGAAACTTGACTTTGACCTTCATGGTTTGGGCTCTAAGTTGTAGTGAACTTCAGCTGCACTTTGGTTGGCGAATCACCCAGGTTTTGTTCCTGTGACTAATTTTTCCTGCCTGCTCCCCCATCCATTTGTTCTTCGTCCCTTTGTGGAGAGCATATCTGCTTGTTTCAAAAGTCGGTACTTTTAAGATAGCTTTGTCTTCTTCATCATGAAGCCTTTTGCTCTGCACTGAGGATATTAACGGTGTGCATTTAAATGCTTACCCCAGTGCAGCTTGTCAGCAGCCAGCCTGCTGCTCCTGGGATCTATTTCGCATTACTGAATTAGATTTGTAATGTTTGAATATCTTCCTCCATGGAGCTGTCACTGCAGGAAGTAGATAAAGAACATGGGTCAATAAAAAAATAGAGTATACACAGGGGATGTGTGAGTTTTGAGGGAAGAAATTCTAATGCAGAAAACTGGGATGAACATAGAATAAAACAAAACTTAAGCTCACATGTGTGGTATACATGATCTGGGCTTGAATTGTACCGTGGACCTTTCTGACCTATTGGAAAAATCACTGCAGTTCAGTTTTGTTGCTGAACTCCTTTATTGCCCATTAGTAGTCAATTAATATTTAAAATTGTGTTTCATTCCAGTAGCATGCAGTTTTTATAACTATTGCTCTGTAGTACAGCTTGAAATCAGGGATGGAAATACCTCCAGAAGATCTTTTATTGTATACAATTGTTTTAACTATTCTGAGTTTTTTGAAGTGAGATTGGCTTATGAAGTGAGAATTTTTCTTCCAAGGTCTATAAAGACTTGTGTTGGTATTTTGGTGGGAATTGCATTGAATCTATAGATTGCTTTTGATAAAATGGCAATTTTTACTATGTTCATTTTATCGATTCATGATCATGGGAGATCTTTCTGTCTTCTGATATCTTCCTCGTTTTTTTTTTTCTTCAGGGATTTTAAGTTCTTTCATACAGGTCTTTGACTAGTTAGAGTTACACCAAGATACTTTATATTATTTGCGGCTATTGTGAGGTGTGTTGTTTCCCTAATTTTTTTTCTCAGCCCATTTGATTTCTGTGTACAGGAGGGCTACTGATCTGTTTTGAGTTAACTTTGTATCCAGCCACTTTGCTAAACGTGTTTATCACCTGCAAGAGTTCAGACTAGTTCATCAAAGAAATTGAATTGAAGATCCAAAAATGAAAGCACACACACTTATGGACACTTGATTTCTTACAAAGAAGCCAAAACCATACAATGGAAAAATGATAGAAACTTCAACAAATGGTGCTGGTTTAATTGGATGTCTACATGTAGAAAACTGCAAATAGATCCATATCTATCACCCTGCACAAAACTCAAATCCAAGTGGATCAAAGACTTTAAAATAAAACCAGACACACTAAATCTGTTAGAATAGAAAGTAGTAAGAGCACAGGAGACAGCTTTCTGAACAGAACATCAACAGCTCAGGCTCTAAGATCAACAATCAATAGATGGGAACTCTTGGAACTGAAAAGCTTCTGTAAGATAAGGGACACTGTCACTAGAACAAAACAGCAGCTTACAGAAAAGAGCTTCAACAACCCTACACTGACAAAAGGCTAATATCTAAAATATACAAAGAACTCAAGAAATTAAACAACAACAAACCAAATCCAATTAAAATATGGGGTACAGAACTTAACAGAATTCTCAACAGGGATTATCAAATGGCTGAGAAGCACTTAAAGGAATGCTCAATGTCCTCAGTTATCAGGAAAATGCAAATCAAAACAACTCTGAGATTCCATATTATACCCCTCAGAATGGCTAAGCTCAAAAACTCAAGTAACAGTCCATGCTTGTGAGGATGTGGAGAAGAGGAATACTCCTCCATTGTTGATGGTAGTACAAACTTGTACAACCTCTGTGGAAATCAATCTGGCACTTTCTCAGAAAATTTGGAATAGTTCTCAAGACCCACCTATACCACTCCTGGGTATATATCCAAAAGATTCTCCATCATACAACAAGGCTATTTACTCAACTATGTTCATAGCAGCTTTATTCATAATAACCAGAATCTGGAAACAACCTAGATGTCCCCCAACCAAAGAATGGATACAGAAATTGTGGTACATTCACACAATGGAATACTACTCAACTATTAAAAGCAAGGAAATCATGAAATTTTCAGGCAAATGGATGGAACTAGAAAAGATCATCCTGAGGGAAGTACTCTAGACCCAGAAAAACACACATATAAGTGGATTTTAGCCATTTAGTATAGAATAACCATACTACAACTCATAGACCCAAAGAAGATAAAAAACAAGGAGGATCCAAGGGAGGATGCTTAATTCCCACTCACAGGTGTAAACAGAATAAACAGAGGAAGTAGTTGAAGAGAGGGACCAGGATAAGAGAGGAAGCACAAAGAGAAATGAGGGTCGATATTAGACCTGGGGAGATCAGGGGCTGGAAGACAGAGGGCTTGCAGAGAGAAGAGAAAACTTGGGCAAGGACTTCTCTGTGACGGGCTGCAGACCTGCTACAGGGTAGGTTATTCACCTTCATATCCCGGGTATGAGGGTGAATATAGCTGAAGCTCCTAGTAATGGGGGTCATGGAGACTGAAGAGGCCACCCTCTAACTAGACATGACCCCTAGTGGAGGGAGGAGAACGTCAACCCACCCACAAAATCTTTGAACCCAAATTTACCCTGTCTACAAAATGGGTAGGGATAAAACTAAAGCACAGATTGAGGGAATGTCCAACTAATGGCTGGCCCAATCTGATACCCTCCCCATGGGAGACAGCTAACCCCTGATACTGTTAATGATTCTCTCGTATGCTTTCTGATGGTAGTCAGGCATAGCTGTCCTCTGAGTGGCTTCATGCAACACCTGGTGGAAACAGATGCAGAGACCCACAACCAAGATTTGGGTGGAGCACAAGGAACATCAGAGAGTGGAAAAAGTCTTGTGGAAAAGTGAAGGTAAGGTGGAAGAACCTGAGGAGGGGAAGAAGCTCCAGAAGAAGACTGACAGAGCCAACTACTCAGGGCTCAGGGGGGCCTGTGGAGACTGAGGCACCAACCAAGGACTATGCACGGGCTGGACCTAAGCTCCTACACAGATGTAGCAATAGGCAGCTCAGTCCTCACATAGGTGCCCTAGTAAGGGAATAGGGGCTGACTCTGACATGGACTGTGTTGCCTGCTTTTTGATCACTTTCCCCTGGTGGGGCTACAGGGGAAGAGATGCACTCAATCCTGATGCAGCTCAATATGCTGGGTGGGTATGTGGAGGGGGGCTCCCCATCTCCAAGGAGCAGGGGAGGAGGGATAGGGGAAACAAAGGGAGGGTGAGGAGGGAAGGTGATACAATGGGGATGTAAAATGAATAAATTAAAATGTAATTAAAATTTTTAAAACATTTAAAGTTGTAGAAGCATTTGGTATCATTGTGCAAGGAACAGTTTTTGAAAGGAGGAATCTATATAAACCTGTAATTTATTCAACAGAATTCTAGACTGGGGATACAGGATAAATGAAAGGTTTTGGGTGATTTAACTCAACATCAGGTTTATAACTCTGACCACTTTGGAATTAGTTCCATTACTACATAATTTACCCTCTCGGGCCCAGGTAGGATCTTAATCTTTGGGGATAACATCTGCTCTCAGTGGGTGAATTCAGTCCGGCCACTAAGGAGGCTCATCTCCAGGGGACATGAACCACATCTTCTGGTTCCTGTATCTGTATCTGCTCAAATCAACCTGGGATCAGCTGTAGGAACAGGCGCAGCTACAGCAGGACCCTGAGTGAGACTTAGCCTGGAGCATGGTGGGGGTGACATTTCTCCACAGCCGGCTCTTTTGTGTTCTCAGGAAAGCCACGGCTCTCCTCAGTGGCTGGCTGTCACCACCGCCAAGGATATGTCTACCGCATTCCTTATAGGTGTTCTCCCTAAGTGGGTGGCCCTCTTATGTAAACTGAGCTGGAGCCACCAGCCTGGCCTTGCTTTCCCTACGCATGGTGCCCTTGTTGCCGCTCCCCAAAGACAGATTGCTTCACACTCTTTTCTGATGTGTAGTTTCCAAAGGCTCGTGAGCTGGATGCTTGCTCACAATTTCATCAGGAGGCATGGAATCTGTGAGAGGTAGGGGATAGGGGGAGGTCAGAAAGGGATGGGCCACCAGGTGCCATCCTCACAAAGGATTGATGCCTTGATCCTGGGAGTGGATCAGGTCTCACAGGTCTGGTCTAGCTCCTGTGAGAAGAGAGACCTGTCACTGAGTTCAAGCTGGAAACAACCCCTGTTCCATTACTAGGGAACCCACTTAAAGACTGAGTCTCTGAGCTGAGGTTCTAGGTTATCTCTACGCATGGTCCTTGTTTGGAGTATCAGTCTCTGCAGGGCCCCCAGAGCTCAGTATTTTTGGATCTATTGGTCTCCTTTTGGAGCTTCTGTCCCCGCAGTTCTTTCTATTTTCCCCTTCTTCTATAAGATTCCCTGAACTTTGCCCAAAGTTTGGCTATGAGTCTCAGCATCTGCTTCAATACCTTGATCAGTAGAGTCTTTCAGAGGCCCTCTGTGGTAGACTCACTGTCCTGTTCTCCCACTTCTGATGTCTATCCCACTTGCCCTTCTAAATACGATTGAACATCTTCCCTAGGATCTTCCTTGTCTTTTAGCTTCCCTAGGAGTACATATTTCAATATGTTTGTCCTATATTATATGTCTAATATTCACTTATGAGTGAGTATATGCCATATGTGCCTTTTCACTTCTGGGATACCTCACTCAAGATGATCTTTTCTTGTTCCCACCATTTACTTGCAGATTTTGTGATTTCCTTGTTTTTAATAGTTGAGTAGTATTCCATTGTATAAATGTACCACAATTTCTGTATCCATTCTTCAGTTGAGGGACATTTAGATTGTTTCCAGCTTCTGGCTATTATGAATAGAACTGCTATGAATATGGTTGGGCAAATGTCCTTATTGTATAGTTGAATATATTTTGGATATATGCCTAGGAGTGGTATAGCTGGATCTTGAGGAAGCGCTATTCCTAGTTGTTTGAGAAAGCACAAGATTGATTTCCAAAGTGATTGTACAAGTTTACATTCCCACCAGCAATGGATGAGGGTTCCCCTTTCTCCACATCCTCTCCAACATATGTTGTCATTTGAGTTTTTGATATTAGCCATTCTAATGGGTGTAAAGTGAAATCTTATGGTTGTTTTGACTTACATCTCCCTGATGACTAAGGGCATTGAGCATTTCATTAAGTGTTTCTCTGTCATTCAGTATTCCTCTGTTGAGAATTCTCTGTTTAGCTCTGTACCCCATTTTTAATTGGATTACTTGATTTGTGGCTGTTTAACTGATTAAGTTCTTTATATATTCTGGATATTAGCCCTCTGTCAGATATAGGGTTGGTGAAGATCCTTTCCCAGTCTGTAGGCTGTCCTGTTGTTCTGAAGACAGTGTCCTTTGCTTTACAGAAGCTTTTAGTTTCGTGGGGTCCCATTTATTGATTGTTGCTCTTAGAGCCTGTGCTGTTGGTGTTCTGTTCAGGAAGTAGTCTCCTGTGCCAATGAGTTCAAGGCTCTTCCCCACTTTTTCTTCTAACAGGTTTA
Organism: Pachyuromys duprasi; assembly: GCA_028658305.1. Classification (NCBI taxonomy): domain Eukaryota; kingdom Metazoa; phylum Chordata; class Mammalia; order Rodentia; family Muridae; genus Pachyuromys; species Pachyuromys duprasi. The sequence goes on along the minus strand of CM053743.1, from coordinate 73,696,765 downwards.
GTGTGTCTGGTTTTATGTTGAGGTCTTTGATCCACTTAGACTTTAGTTTTGTGCAGGGTGATAGATACGGATTTGTTTGCATTTTTCTGTATGTAGACATCCAGTTAGAGCAGCACCATTTGTTGAAGATGCTATCTATTTTCCATTGAATGGTTTTGGCATCTTTGTAAAAAATCAGGTGTCCATAAGTGTGTGGGTTTATTTCTGGGTCTTCTATTCGATTCCAACTATCCATCATTCTGTTTCTATGCCAGTACCATGCAGTTTTTATTACTGTTGTTCTATAGTACAGCTTGAGATCAGGGATGGAGATACCTCCAGAAGATCTTTTATTGTAGAGGATTGTTTTAGTGATTCTGGGTTTCTTTTTATTCCATATGAAGTTGTGTCCAACTATATGGTCAATTTTGGAGAATGTTCCGTGGGGTGCTGAGAAGAAGGTATACTCTTCCGAGTTTGGGTGAAAGGTTCTATAGACATCTATTAGGTCCATTTGATTTAGGACCTCTGTAAATGTCATTATTTCTCTATTTAGCTTCTGTCTTGATGATCTGTGTCTTGGTGAGAGTGGAGTGTTAATTCCCACTATGAAGGTGTTGGTATCGATGTGTGAATTCAGCTATAATAATGTTTCATTTACAAATGCAGGTTCTCTTGCATTTATAGCATAGATGTTCAGAATTATGGTCTCCTCATGGTGGATTTTTCCTTTGATGAGACTGAAGTGTTCCTCCTCATCGTTTTTGATCAATTTTGGTTGAAAGTCTATTTTATTAGATATTAGGATAGATATTCCAGCTTGTTTTCTGGGTCAGTTTGCTTGAACACCCTTTTTCCGGCCCTTTACTCTGAGGTTGTATTTACCTTTGTTACAGAGGTATGTTTCTTGGATGCAGCAGAATGTTGGATCCTGTTTCTGCAACCATTCTGTTAGTCTGTGTCTTTATTGGAAAATTAAGTCCACTGATATTGATAGATAATAGTGACCAATGACTGTTAGTTCCTTTTTAGGCAGAGTGCAGGGAATCTTATGAGAGAAAGGGGAGTTAGAAAGTCCTAGAGAGGAAGGAGCTCCAAAGAAGACTAACGGAGCCAAAACAAACAAACAAACAAACAAAAATAAAACCCAAAACGATCAAACAAAAAATGAGTCCTGTGGGCCCTCAAGAGACTGATACTCCAATCAAGAACCATGCATGGAGAGGACCTAAAACCTCAGCTCATATAAACCCCATAAACTCAGTCTCCAAGTAGGTTCCCTAGTAAGGGAGCAGGGGCTGTCTCAGGCATGGCTCAGTGACAGCTCTCTGATCACCTCCCCCTGGGCGGGGTGGCAGCCTTATCAGGCCACAGAGGAAGACAATGCAGCAGACTGTTGGATCCTGTTTTTGCAACCAGTCTGTGCTTAGTCTGTGCTTGTTGTCTTTTTTTTTTTTTTTGCTTGTTTTCTTAAAAGGCACTGAAGTGTGAGCTGTAATCTGCATGTGTGTCTGAGACAAACTCCTGTCCCTTCCCTTTCTAACCTCTGGTTATCCTCCCTCCTTCCCTACAAGTGATCCTGCTGTCCTGTTGGCTATCTTCCCTCCATTTCTCTTCTCTTCTGTACCTACCTGACACCTCCCTCCTCTTTATTGGCTGCTCTCTGCCTCTCCACCATCCCTCTAAATCCTGCCTCTGGCCAACATTCTATACTTATGCCACATCTCTTCATGCTTTGTGGGGCATCCTGGCTGCTCTTTTCTTTATTTGTTATCAATTTGTATTTGTAGATGGTATGTGTAACAAATCAACTTTGCACTAACAGCTGGAGCAACAGTTTCACTAACTGACAATTTAGGGTCCTGCTTACTTCTGAGTAAATATCTATGATTTTATTTCTATTTATGAGGATTTATTTTCAATCCTTGGTCCTATTGATGGGCTAAAGCAGGTATCCTTGGTTGAAGGAATTCTCCAGTTTGAGCAGCATCTCTGGGTTCTAACTCTACAAGACACTTGCAAAACTCCTCATCATGACAAGAATATCCTGGGCACTGGAGAATTGAGGGGCAGAAGGAACATGTTTGCTCCTAGTTGAAATGTGAGCGCTAACTTAGCACAATTCTGGGTGAAGAAACACTTGTAAATGCATGGTTAATGAATGCATATAAACATCTTCCAGAAGCACCTGGCACATACCGGATGGGTCTTTAATAGGTTTCTTCCAGGGAGAATATTTTAAGAGATAATGAAAAAAGAAGCTCACCTTTCAATGAGCTGACCCAGAGAAAGGGGAGGATCCAATAATCAGCTTGAGCTGCAGGCTTGGTTGTTCAACACCCTTTCTAAGTTTCCTTGAGAGACAGAGTCTAAATTTCACTTTCTTCTGTTCTTTCTGTAAGTTGAATCTTTACCCAGTTATATACTCATAAGTCAAATTCACCTTGTTCTGATATTGTATATGTAATAAAAAAAGTTTATTAAACAAGAGGGGGAGCCTATTTAACCTTTGTAAAACTTTTAAAACTGTGAATTATAGTAACTGGAAGGAAGAGGAAAAACTGTGACGTGGATGTGTATGAATCAGACTAGGAAAAAGTTTAGTGATATGTTCAAATGTGTGGAATATGTGAAAAAAAAACCCTGTTGTACCAAAAATGGGAGAAAATGTCCCAGACGTATTGTTACATATAGGATAGAGTTTAAAATTAGCATTTATAAACCACCAGTGATTTTGACTTCTTGCTTTTTAGCTTTTTGTCTTATTCACACAGTACAATCACTTGTTAGTTTCTTGCTTTTCAGAAAATAAGAAGCTCACCCCTCTTTTCCTCCCCCTCTTCTTCACTCCTTCATTTCTGCCCTCCTATCCCTGCTCTCTACCACTGTCTGAATTATACACCCGTAGGTAGGCACTTTTAGTAAAATACTGAGAAGAAATTTTGAGGCACCCAGTGTCACCCTTTACATTTCATTTTTCTTGTCAGAAAAGTAGTATGTTTCAAGCTGCAGCTCAGAGTTACTCACCTCAGTCCCAGCTAGGAAAGCTATTATCCGTCTTGCTGCTAGACCTGTAAAGAGAAGGGGTTGCAGTGAAAGACAGGTTTAGGGAAGAACTATGGGAATACCATTACATGACTTGCTTGTAATGTGTGTGTGTGTGTATGTGTATCTGCATGATTGACAAAGTACCTACAACTTCTTTTGGGACAAATGAGCTTCCAAGTGTTCATTGGATAAAGGGATGGGTTTCATAACTGCATTGGTTCAGTCACATTATGTCTTCTGACCATACTTGTTCCTCTTTATTGTTTCCCATCCCTGCCTCCTCTACCTTGCCACTTTCTTTTCCCCAACAGCACTCCTTTGTTTTTATGAGACAGGCTCTGTGCATGGTCACCCAGTGCTCTTTCTCCCTCCGTCTCTCTCTCTCTCTCTCTCTCTCTGTGTGTGTGTGTGTGTGTGTCCCCATAACCTCAGATCTACATATGAAAGAAAACATGCAACGTTTGTCTTTCTTGTATGGTTCAACTTTGTTAATATGAGGTACTCCAACTTCCATTTATTTTCCTGAAAATGCCATAATTTTGCTCTTTATGGTCCAATAAAACACCTTTATGCATACATACTACATCTTCTTATCCATTTCTGCTCTTGAAAGGCTAGTCAGCTGTGGTATGCATCCTTTCCTGACATCCATCCTTTCCATGAGGATGTGTTGCTACAGTGAATCTTCCCTATGTCCTCTGGGATGACTCACGGGTTTTAATATTGGTCCTAATCCAACATGACTGTACTCTTACAAGGAAATGCATGGGGAAGACCTCTTGCGAACTTGGGGAGAAGATGCAACTTGTAAGCCAAGGTGAGAGACCTCACAAAGAGACATCCCTGCAGCTCCCGTGCTGCATTTTCAGCCTGCAGAACTGCGTGGCAATCTATTTCTGTGCTTTAAGCTGTGTGGTCTATGGCATCTTTGATTGTGGCACTGCATGATGAGTCTGGCGAACACTGTGTTCTAAGAGACCAGGGTCTCTTAGAATGACCCTCCATGGTGGTTTGAATGGGAATGGTCCCCATAGACTCATACTTTTTGATGTTTGGGTACCAGTTGGTGACAATTTAGAAAGACTTGGAGGTATGGCCTTGTTGGAGAAGGTGTGTCGCTGAGGGTGGGTGAGGTTTCAAAAGGCCAAGTTAGGCCCAGTTTCTCTCTCTACCTCCTGCCTATAGATCAGGATGTTAGCTCCCAGCCACTAGTCTTGTGTCATGCCTTCCTGCCAGTTGCCATTCTGCCCAGCAAGATGATTATGTATTCATACTCTGAAACTATAAGCAAACCAATTAAATGCTTTAATTTATAAGTAGCCTTGGTCATAGTATCTCTTCATAGCAACAGAACAGTGACTAACACACCTCCCAGGATTTTTTAAATTTTATTTATTCCTTTATTTATTCATTCACTTCACACCCTGATCATAGCCCCTCCACCTTCCAGTCCCATCCTTTCTCCCTCCTCTTCCTTCCACTATTCCTCAGAAGCTCCCCCTACTAACCCACTTTAGCTTATTTAAGCTGAATCAGGGCTGAGCAAATCCTCTTTCCCTGTGGCCTAGGAAGGCAGCCCCGCCAAGGGGAAGTGACACAAAAAAGCAAGCAACAGAGTCCTTGTCAGAGACAGCCCCTGTTCCTGCTCCCACACTAGGGAACCCACATAAAGCCTGAGCTGCTCATTGGCTACATCTGTGTAGGGACCTAGGTCCAGTCTATGCATGGTCCTTGGTTGGCGCTTCAGTTTCCACAAGCTCCTCTGGGCCTGGCTAGTTGGCTCTGTTGTTCTTGTGGAGCTCCTGCCACCTCCGGGTCCTTTTATCCTTCCCCCCACTTTTCCACAAGACTCCCTATGCCTTGCCCAATGTTTGGCTGTCAATCTCAGCATCTATTTAAATCCATGGCTCAGTGGAGCCTCTCAGAGGACAACTATGCTAGGCTCCTGTCTGCAAGCATAGCAGAATATCATTAATAGTGTCAGGGCTTGGCTTTCTCCCATAGGGGTCACATGTTGGGCCAGGCATTGGTCAGACATACCACCAACCTCTATTCTGTCTTTATCCCTCCCCATCTTGTAGGCAGGGGAAATTTTGGGCTGAGGTTTCTGTGAGTGGCTTGGTGTTTCCCTCCTTCCACTAGGAGTCCTGTCTAGTCAGAGGGTGTCCTCTTTATGCCCCACGATCCCTGCTGCTAGGGTCACCCCCTTATCCTCACAGAAGCTTGCCAAAGAGATGCTTCTGCTCCTGGTTTCTCTTCTCTCTGCAGGCCTTATGTCCTCCCACCACGCACTCTCCCCAGGTCTGATCTCCTCCCTCATTGCTTTCTGTGCTCCTTCTTCTACCTTCACTTCAGCCACTACCGTTGTCTATTCTGTTTCTCCTTCTAAGTGATATTTAACCGTCCTCCCTGGGGCTCGCCTTGTCACTTATCTTCTTTGGGTCTGCAAATTATAGTACGTTTATCCTGTACCATATGGTTAAAATCCGCTTGTAAGTCAATAATACGATGTGGTTCTTTCTGAGTCTGTTTTACCTTACTCAGGATGTCCTTAGAAATAAGAATAAAGAATAAAATATAAAGGACATTATCAAGAGAGATCACCTAAGACTGCATTTGTTAAATTGGATCTATAATGGAACTAGAGCAGACATAATTTTTAGATCAGAAACCTCATTATTTCAAAATTGTGAATTTTATGAATGATTTTATTTCAATGTTAAAAAACAGACAGTATACTGATTCAGACAATTTTAAAAAGATTCATCCCATTTAAAACTTGATGAGAAGACAGTGGAGAGAGAGAGAAAGAGAGAGAAATGCCTTATGCTTGGGATCCCACAGAGTGGTATTGCTTGCTGCTGCATGGCAATGAGACCTCATAAACTGGTATTGTTAGGTACAGTACAGTGACGGGACCTCAAAGCATCAGACACTTTGTGGAAGAGCACCTTGACCTCTCTGAATCACTAAGGTCCACAAAGAGTATTTAAGGGAAAGTTTTAGATGCCAAAAAAGAACTAGAAACTTTACAGGGTCCCTGAGACCGTGAGAGTTCCGGTCATTGAATCTGACTTTGGCTTTTGATGTGAATATGTTTTTTTTGGTAGTGGTTCAAGGGCATCAGACATAAGTAATGAAATAGTATTGTATCTTTTCAACTTTTAAAAATCTTCCCCAGAGCCATAGTCTGTCCTTAGAAGTCAGCTAGCCTCACTAACTACATACTAATGGGATCATGAAAGCATCAGAGAAGCTGACTTGGCCGTGGATGTTAACAGAGTCAGTCGCAGCTCTGATTAGATGTGTACACAAGGCCATTTAGATTGTTGACATTGAGTACTACCTCTAGCCCCTGCGTTCATTGGAAACAGTGTGGGCAACTGCAAACAGATTTATGCTCAAGTATTTTGCCCTCCCCTCTCCATTTACTTATCAGCTTGCCTGTGTTGCTTTATGGCATCTGCCATTTATCTCCTTGGAATTCTTTCAGTTCAGTTCAATATGAATACACTGCAGTAAGCAGGGACTTACATTTAGCTCTTTTAGATTTTTTTTATTCTATGTAGATGAGTGTCTGCCTGCCTGCATATCTGTGAACCATAGTGTGCAGTGCCTACAGAGGTCAGATGAGGGGTCAGATGCCATGGAGCTGGGGCTACAGGTGGCTATGAGCTGTCATGCTGGGAACCAAACCTATGTCTTCTCTAAGAACAGCAAGTGCTCTTAGACCACTGAGCTGTCTCTCTGATCCCCCAGCTTACTTTTTATGCTAAATCTCCCTAATTGTGAAGACATCAGGGTGTCATGTCATTTCACAGTACAATCAGGCAATGTATAAAATGTATATGATGATGCTCCTAGAAGGTTTTTAATAAAGATGAGACATTCTTTAACCTGGTGCCATGAGGACTCTTTCAGTGTTATAGTGGAAGTCATTGGTGGTGATGCTTCAGGAATAAAGCTATGGCACTAGTGTAAATAATGGTTGTGTGGGAGTATAAGAACATAAGTACAAGGGGGCCACAAAACTTAATGGCTGAATTCATGTCACAGACAACTGTTATCTGTGTGTGCAATTATTGCACTACACATCTAGAATATGCTCCTTCTATTTGTGAAAAACTTAGTGAGAAACACTATGTCCTGTTATGGCAAAAGCCACCTTGGACTTTTGCCCCCAGAAGCCACATCAAATGTTGACCTATGCTTCTTAGGTTTGTGTAAATGTATGCTATGATATTCAGGGGTCATGAAATTGATGGGAAGACACATTCCATCTTTGAGTGCTCCATAATCATATGTTCTTTATGTTACACATATACGTGCTCATATGTAAGGTCTGAGTAGTTATCAAACCTATTAAAATTCACATACAAAATGTACGCACAATTATTTTGTTTGAAACCATTTAAACCACTATTTTTTGTGGGTTTCTCACGTTTGATGTATTGTCCAGACACTTACCTTTGGTGCTCACACTCAGAAAGAAGCATTTCTAGTGTCTCCATGCCCTGTGGGTATGTAATTATCCAGAAGTGCGCGTTTCTCTTGAGACGGAACCCCTGACTTCTCCCATGCTTGAGAACATTTCTTTTCTCCTTTTCTGTATTTTTCAGTTAGAGCTTGTATTTGAACTTTAAATGGAAGTTGATAAATTTGTCGAGAGCATAGTTTAAAAAAAAACCACTGAAGCTCAACAGAAAGTAGATTTCTCTCCAATTTCAAAAAAAAAAAAAAAAACAGTAACCTGGAGTGCTGGACTTCTAACTTTGGGATTATGTGTTTGAAAATGGCACACTTGCTATTTTATGACGCTCTGGTAGTAATCGAACATGACCAGTTTCCTTGGAAACCCCTGTCCACAGCTGCACCAGCATCTTTTTTGGATGCTTTCTTTTGGAAGTTCAATCCTATTTCTAAAGGCCCAAAACATGGGCCATGTGGGCATCTTGAGGTTTGGATTAGGAATTTATTGGTACTGTGTATTCCCTGAGGGAAATGAACACAGTAAAACTCTCATGCTTTGTCTAAGAAAGAGGTGTTTGTTCCTTTAGATTTTTCAAAACTATCTTTTCACAGTGACATTGTCTTTCGTTTTCTTTTTACTTTTAACTTTATTTATTTAGCTGTTCCCTTTACTTCTCAACCGTGGTCCCCATACTCCTCTCTTCCTGGTCCCATCCTCTCTCGCTCCCTCTCCCCTCTCCTTCAGGAAAGGGGCACTCCTCACTAAACCACCTCAGCACTTCAAGTCACATCAGCACTGAGCACATCCTCTTCCATGGTGGCCTGGCAAGGCAGCCCCATGGTGGGGTGGGGTGATCGAAAAGCATGCAACAGAGTCCATGTCAGAGTCCTTATCAGGGGACCCACAAGAAGATGCTGAGCCTCACAGCCAAATTCGTCCTAATTTTATTCAGCATATCATATTCCCGGTGTTTTCTCTTTTGCTTTCTTTTTGAGAAAGTCACATGTAGCCCAAACTGGCCTCAAACTCACTATTTCATCAAGATTGACCTTGAACTGCTGCTGTACCTCATCACCTACCAGGTATAATCTCAGATGTGCCCACCATGCCTAATTCCTGGAGTTTTACTCTCCAGTGATTTTTTTTTAATTTTATAAATTTTATTACGTAAAAATCCTTTTAAAAATCACAATTAGATTTTCTAATGTATAAAATTATATTAAATGATTCCCTAACACTGGAATAATCTTGTGCTAATGCAATCAATGAACTTTCATGGATTGCATGAGTGCCATGTGTAACCGGAGTGTGTTCAGCGTCTGCCTTTCCAGGGAAATGTGGGCACTGGGTCTGTGTACTCTCTTATCATGCATGGATCTGGCACTTCTCTGTCAGCTCTGTAAAAGGACAAGTTTGGCTCTTTCACATCTAAACAATCTGCAAATGCATGGGATGCCCTTTTCTTTGCATATATAAAGACTTCATCTGTAAAAATGACCTCGCCCC
>CM053743.1:73650249-73687261 GCA_028658305.1 Pachyuromys duprasi | reverse complement strand
AGCCATCAGAGAGATGCAAATCAAAACGACTCTGAGATTTCACCTTACAGATCCAGGAGTTCTAACACTGGCCTCTACTGGTACTGTACACAGACACAGTTTTTATAGTTCATTGAAGGAGATGAGCCATGGCAAGATTCATCTGCCAACCCTTAATAGAAAAATTCACCTTCTGGCAAAAGAAAGGATAAAGACACTTTCCTTCCCTCTCCATCTAAGTAGGAAGGCACAGGAAGAGAAAGCAGATAAAATTAAATTTCTTTCTAAAAGGAAGAGATTGGCACTTCCACTGCTGTGTGCAAGCAGTAAACAGAGAAAGTGGCTCTCTGGGCCAGCTAGAAACATGTCCCTAAGGATCTATGAAGCCTGCCCCTCTCCTGGAAATTATAATTTTCTCTTTGCCTATGGAAATAATTAATAACATCTCTTTTTCCTAATTTAGCTGTCTAGTGTTAAAAAGGACCTCTACTGCATTTTGAATGTGAGACATTTTCTGGAGCACTACAGTTTAAATTCTGGGTAGGAAAGACCCATGATGGGGGCTAGGAAAGATAAGACTGAGTATATAGAAGAACATGTCCCTCAGGGTAGCTGACTACAGTGAAAGTTCCTGGCAAGGGGCTTGAGAGAATACATCAAAAATGTGAGCAGGAAGAAGATTGCAATTGACCCTCCTCATCCTCCTCAGATCTGCCAAGGTTTGGGGACAACCTCAAAGATGCTCCCAGGCAAGTGCCAAGTCTGGGGCCCATCCACATACTGAGGGGACCAGTGGCAGTGAGAGGATCAGGCACGGTGAATTACTGCTTCCCCATCAATGCCTGTTCCCAACTCCTGATCTAGAGACCTGGGAACAGAAACAGGGTCCAGAGCTGTGAGGCAGAAGCTTTGAACTGATATGAGATTAAAGTGTTGGATCTAATTTGCCTTTCAGCCATTGGCTTTGGTGGTGGATGTCCTCCACCAAAACAAGTCAGCAATCAAGAAGGCTTTCAGACCTGCCTGAAAGGTGTTCAGTGATCACAGAAGAAAAATCAGCAGAACGATATTGAAAATATAAGTACAAGAAGAGAAAACAGTAATTTCTGGTTCATATACTGTGGTGGCTAATGTTTGCTACTGCGACAGAATCTAGAATCACCGAGGAGTTGGGCCTCTGGGCATGCCTGTGTGGGATGGAGTTGACTGTGTTAACTGAGGTAGGAAGCCCTTTCCACTGTGGGTGGCTTCCCACAGTTCCCAGGATGAGAGCCTGAGCTGTGTAAGGAGAAAAGCTGAGCTGAGAAGATGGACTTAATGTGGCCTTATAATTGGCTTTCCCACTGCGACAGATGATACCCCTGAACCGTGAGCTCAAATGAACCCATCTCCCTGTAAGCTGCTTTTGTCAGAGTATTTTACCACAGCAACACGAAGAGTAACTAAGATTTACACTTGGAGTTCAGACATTACAACAAACTGTGGGTACCTCTACTCACACACATATTTCACAGGTCAGCTATGTTCTCATCACTAACAATCACAGCACAGTGAGGTTGGCTGGCATGACCTGTCTAGCAACTCTTTACCCTCTATGTATTGTTGTCTCACCACAACACAGACTTACTTAGGCATCCCAATTCTTATATTAATAGGACAAAGCCCCTAGGAACACAGTCAAACTAAATAAATTTAGATTTCCATCGAGTCTATGCTTATGAACTTTGCCCAAGCTACTTTCCTTTATAAGCATTCAGACAGGATTAGGGGGATTGCTTTCTGGAGTGGTATGGAAATTCTCCATTAGCAGAAAGTGTTCTATCCCTCTCACTATAGTCTATGACCATCCAAAAGTCTTTCTCCAAAGGAGAAAACATAACAGCTTTTCATTTGAAATACAAATCAAGATTTTATTTCTTAAACATTTTTATCTTTATATAATATATTTTGATTATATTTTCTCCTCCATTTCAACATTTTCCACTTCCCCACCCAACCAATTTTTCATTTTTTAGTGAAAGATATATTTTATTTTTAATTAATTAATTTTATTAATTACAGTTTATTCACTTTGTATTCTCACTGTAGCCCCCTCCCCCCTCTCCTCCCAATCCCACCCTCCTTCCCTCTTCTTCCTTTATGCCCCTCTCCCAGTCCAATGATAGGGGAGGCACTCCTCTCCTTCCATCTGGCCATAGCCTATCAGGTCTTATCAGGACTGGCTTATTTGTCTTCTTCTGTAGACTGGTAAGGCTGCTCCCCCTTCAGGTGGAGGTGATCCAAGAGCCAGCCAATGAGTTCATGTGCGAGATGTTCCCTGGTCCTATTATTGGGGAACCCTCTTGGATACTGAGCTTCCATAGACTCCACCCAGCAGGGTATCAAAACATATACTGAGATGCATAGCCAAACTCTGGGCAGAGTGCAGGGAATCTTATGAAAGAAGGGAGAGACAGAAAGACCTAGAGGGAACAGGAGCTCCACAAGGAGAGCAACAGAACCAAAAAAATCTGGGCACAGAGGTCTTTTCTGAGACTGATACCCCCCAAAAGGACCATGCATGGAGATAACTTAGAACCCCTCACAGAGGTAGCCCAAGGCAGCTCAGTATCCATTTTTTCTTAAAAATCAACCATGGGAAAATCTGGTCCTCTGTCTTCAGAGTATGATAAATGATGTAGAGCAGATTTTGAACTTTAGTCTTTCACCCCTCAAAAAGAAAGAAAGAAAGAAAGAAAGAAAGAAAGAAAGAAAGAAAGAAAGAAAGAAAGAAAGAAAGAAAGAAAAGAAAGAAAGAAAGAAAAGAAAAAAGGAAGGAAGGAAGAAAGAAAAAAAAGAAAGAAAGGAAAAAAGAAAGAAAGCTACAAAGTCAGAAAGGAAAATGGAGAAAGCTACATAGGACTCCTGCTTTTAGTACAATTGGGAACTTTGTGACTTTTATACCTCTTAAAATAGAGAGAGAAAAAGTAATGGAGCCGGTAGAGCATGGGTGGTCCAGAACAGAGTAGGAAAGCAGAGAAAAGTCACAGAAAGGATCAGAGAGGTCAGGGAACAGATGAATAGATTACCCAAAGCAGGGGGAAATAACACCTCTCTGCCAGCAGCAGAAATTCAACACCCTGCTATGCGAAGGCACAGGAGATGAGGTGGGACCAGATAACAGGACTGTGTTTGAGGCTAGCCTGGGCTACATAGAGAGCCCCAGGCTAGCCAGGGACAATTCTAGTAAATTCAGGTAAATTCTGGCTCACGAAACACTGAAACATGATGCTAATCCTGCACAATTAGGACAGAGCAGTGCTGGCACACACAAGTGAAGGGGCATCAAAAGAATAAAATAAAATGTCACAGAACCAGTGAAATGACAAAAGTTTTAGCCTGGAAAAACATAAAACGATGTAAAGATCCATCCATCAGCCGTCTTCAAAGTAATCTCCAAATGGATCAGGGATATAAAATCAAAAGCAAACAGCAGCAAAAGCCAGAAACACAGTAGAAAGGGATGCATTGACTTGTACAATAATCAAAGCAGAACACTATCTTCAATGTACCATATCACACACTAAAATCAAAGGTGAATCCATTTAAGATAAGGAATTCATTTCTAAAATATTATGGATAAAGATATTTGCAATATACACCACAAATAAAAGGCTACGCCCCTAGAATATAAAGAACGTTATCAAACCACGAATCAATATGTCAAAAGTCCTACAGAAAAATGAACAAAGACGTGAAGGGAAAACTCATGAAAGAACTATATAAATGCCCTGGGCACATATGAAAGATGTTAATTTCATCACAGTAAGAGAGGTATTCATTAACTGTGCCCTGATATACTTCATCTGCATCAGGCTGTCAGAAGTGCAAAAACCAGTCTCAAGACTGGGAGTGGGCATCCCTCTATACTATAAAGTGAGAGCAAGGTGGTACACAGCCAAAAGGCAACTTGGAAACATCCCATAACTGCACATGGAGCCCAGAAATCTGCCCATCCCCCAAATCCAGTAGAGTGAAAACTCTCACACAAGAATTTTTGTTATGTTCTCATGTATAATTTCAGGCCATGGGAGGATACTAGAACACAGGAGAAATAAGTTAGGCACCTCACACAACATTCACTCAATGGACTACTACATAGCCATAAAAAGTGACCAGGAGTCTACCTATAAACTGATAAGGAGAGACTTTACAGTTGTTTCTGAGTTTACAAAAATAAAAATCTTAGTGAAAAGTGGGGCACATAGTTTGTCATCTTTTGCACAAAGGGAGAGAAAGATATAAAGAAAGAAACAAAGAAATAAAGAAAATAAAAGATATGTTTATCTTCCTGTAAGGAGACACTGAGAAGCTCAAACTTGATTTCCCACAAAGTCTGAGAGAAAGGGGCAGGGTGGGTAACGTAAGAGGAACACTTCTCTGAATACAATTTCCCTGTGGTGCTAACTAAGTGTCATACATGTCCATGTATGACAAAAGCATAAGAGCTGGAAGGTGGGAAACCGCAAGTGAAAAGCAAGCTGAAGCAAATGACCTTTCCTGAATCTTAGATGCACATCTCAGCTACAATGGAGTGTCGGGGAACTGAAAAGAACAGAAAAAGCTCCAGACAGATGAACATCAGTGTGAACTCGTGGTTTCAAAGAAATGTGTGAGTGCGTACAAGCTCACAGACAGTCCAATGTATTTATTTATGTGTCTGTAAATACATATAATACATATATTGTACAAATGTATAGGTTTGTGGAGCACACACATGTATTTCTAGTCTATGACCACTGAAAGAGCCACGGGCACCTGACTGATACTGAGTATACCTCGGATCAAGATGTTCAGCTCTAATAGCATTTCCCACTAACAACAACTACGTCATGTTGGAGAAATGACTGACTCCAGGTGAGAGGCAGAGCAGGGGCACAGTGAGCTGAAATATTTCACCAAGTCCAAAACCAGCCGAGCATGCTGGAGTAACATGAAAAGTTGAAAGATTACAGAAAAATAATTGAGAATATTATCCCACTAAAAACAGAGCATCATGGGTGTATTCGCCATAAATGAGTGAATGGAGGAAGGAGTGTTCCCGTTTGCTCTTACTGAGGGCTGACTAGCAAAGCATCAGTGGGGAAGAAGAATCATCATTGGTAGCTGTCAAGGCAGAGGTAGGACCAGGTAAAAAAGCATGGGATGACTGATCATCGCTGCAATCGGCTTTGTGTAGAAAACTGATGATGAGCACACACTCTGTGCAAGCTCAAGGCATCGCCCGAAAATTCTATAAAAAAGTAGTTGGCAGACAACAGGGAGTCAGCAGCATTTGACCTAGCGATCAAAATAAATGCCACCCACACAAAAACATTTGAGGAGTGAGCTGCCAGAGTGTTGAGAGTGTTCTCTGAACAGGAGAGTCACGGAGACTTCTGCAGCCTTTGTCTTGCCTGCATGGGTGGCAGCACTTGGCCTTTTGGTGACTGGATTTGTATTTCTATGCTGGCAAGATGGTTCATTGAGTAGAGGTACTTTGCGCAAGGACCTCATCCTACCACGGAGCAGAAGAGAACTGATTCCCAGCAGTTGTCCTTTGACCTCCCCAGGAGTGTTTGTGGCACACGCACAACCCCTTCAAATTTAAAGGTTTTGAAAAATGTAACCTCTGTAACTTCTCTCTCCTTGCCTTCCTAACCACTCCTATTTTTCCCTTTCTTCCCCTTGTTCATTCATCCCGAAAATGTAAGTTTTTAGTTTCTATTTGGGTCTGTCCTTACTCAATATCGATTCCCAGAGAGCACTCTCTCGTTTTTAGGGCTCCAACTATCAGAGACTGGAGAGTTAGGTCATTAAATATTTGCTGGTGTGTTTTGGAACATGCTCTTAATGTAGGACATTTGTGTGCATTCACGTGACCATGAGTGTTCAGTCTCCAGTACCACAAAGAAAGCAAAACAGAACAGGTTTATTTTAACACATCACCTTATCTCTTGCTTCATGAAACAACAGCAGCAAAAGCTCTACAATGCCCAACAAGACATGGTTTGTTTCACCTGTCCCACCAGAGTTTGGCTGCTCTGTCAGGCTCAGCTCTAAGCTCAATAGGCCAGTAACCGAATACTCTACCAATGACAAAGGAGTTGTATATAAAGTATATGGCGGTGTGTGTGTGTGGGGGGGGTATCTTATGGAAACATGACTTCTAACCCAAGTGCCTTTATACTTTAGCACACATTTACTTACGTTTTAATGCCCAGGGGGAAACAGGTATATTAAGAATGTGCCCTAAAGGTGGAAACAAAGCCAGGTATAGTGGCATAAGTCTGTAAACCAAGGAGAGAGGTAGAGGCAGGAGGATCACTCACCCTCCACAAAACAGTGGTCTAGTTGAATGTGTTTCCATGGTGATGGTCTAGGAAATAGAGCAATGGAGGTCCATGGTGCTCATAGTACCTGTAAAAGCCTTTGCTATTACAGACTCGCTATCCTTACCCCTCACGTTCCTTTGGCCAAATCAAACCATATAGTCAATCTCACTGCCCAGGGACAGGAAAGGACACTTCCCTAGTTGGAATCCCTCAAAGCTTACAAGAAGGGGTGTGGCTACAGAGTTCAAGTATTGTAATCCCCATTGTATAAACTTACACTGATAAATATCATCAGGGGCAGTCATCCAAGTCTGATGACTAGGGTCTTTGTAAGAGAGAAGGAAGCTGGAATAGACATACATGGAGGCGTCGGTACTCTGCACAGATGCCTTCACTACCTCAGGACCACCCCTGAAAGCACCAGAGAGGACCCTCAACCTTGAGTCCCTAGAACTGTGGTTCACAATACACTTCTCTTTATAAGGTTCACCTGCTTATGATCTGCCTTCTACTGATGCCAAACAGCCCATAACAATAGGCTTCAGCATCAAAGGTTGGCAGACCAGAGGTGTAAATCCCACAGTCTCCACTATGATTCTGCCTTCCCCCTTCTCATCATCAGATCTGTTGCCCTCATCTTTGTATGGCCACCTTAGTCGACTACCGAAAAACACCCCTTGATATTTAGAACCTCCAAGCTCTTGGCGAAGCTTAATCACAGTTTACACATACATCAAGAGTGAGTAATTGGTGATTGGAACGCGCCCAGCATCATCACTCCAGAGGAAGCTCCAGACAGGTGCCACCTACTTTTCTGCGTGTACTTTGTTATAGAGGTGGTCTTTTCAGCTGTGAAAATGCCAGACACAGGCCACCTGCATGACGTTTCTGATGCTTGAAAACCTCCTCCACCACCATACACAAATACCTTGAAGACTGCCAGATCCCTAAGTGGGATATTGGCCTCTGAAGCAAAGGGGCAGGGTAGGGACCGGACTGGGGTGTGGGAGAGCAGAGGGAACACATCAGTATTTCTTTTATGTTCTTGGTGCTGGAGAAGCTCTTACACAGGATACAAAGACAGAGGAAGGGAAACAGAGTATCACCATGTGGTAGAAGAGGAGGCATGTTTCTGCCTTTGACTGGCAGGAGGTGGCTAAGAACTGCACCGATCCCTCTGCAGAGGGTTTCTGAAGTTAGGAGGAACAACTCCAGAAAACCTACTCAGCCCAAAGCTTATTAAAATGAAACCCTAACTAACTCATATGTCTTCCCAGTAGCCATCTCTGGCCCAGATTTAAGTTGTTGCCTACCTCCACCCACATACAAGGTTACATGGTGGCCCTTCTTCTGGCTGTTTTTATTTTAGCTGCTTCATTCTTACTTAAGCTTAAGCATTTTTATTATGTTAAAATGGTATAACTTTTCAACATTTCCTGTCATCTTCAGCAATGAGATAGAATATAAATTATTTAATAGGCTAAAGAAAACCTGTTTACCTGATTGCTTTTTCTACCAGAGGGATGGGGAGCGGGGAATCTGTTTTAAACTCTACTCCATTGTGGATGGGCTAGGAATGTAGACGTATTGTCCCTAAGCAAACTCATCAAGAAGAGGAAGCGTTCTCTGCCAAGATTAAGGCAGTTTGCATCTTTTTGCAGAATGCAGGTGATACCCAAGGAGTAGCTGATGCCATCAGCCACATGGCATCATTTTTAAGTGGAACTCTGAAGTTCTTTCCATCCTCTTCACGGCCAAGAAGAAAGATTTGACAATCTGCATTTGTTCACTCCATTTTTAGAGCAAATGTATGGATACCTGGAACCTGGAGAAGCAAGACTCCTAGGTCCTTCCCAAGAGGGAAACAGATCAGTAGCAAACCAATTATGGTCTGCTCTCTCATTTTAGACTGAGCCCGGACACAGGTGGCATTGCCTACAAGTCTATCTAAGGGTTCTCTTCTTGATTAATGAGATAGAAAACCCAGAATCCACTAGCTCCAGAGGCCCCCTGTACCTCTACCTTCCCCAAACTTAAAATTTCAAAATTCTTTATTAAAATTCATACCAACAGGTAAAGCAAGGATGGACCAGATCTTGACAACCTCTAAACCAGCCAGTCACGTGTGCATGCATGTGCTTGGCCGTTGCTAGCTATTGAAGAACACACACACGCACACACACATGTCAATAAGTGAGTATTTGGGGAAGTTTAGGAGGTATGGCCTCGATGGAGGCTGTATACCACTGTCCACAGGCTTTGAGGTTTCAGAACTTATGTGCCATCCTTAGTTTGTTCTCACTGTTTCACATGGACTCTCAACTACTCCACCTAACAGGCACCTGCCACCTGCCATCCTCCATAATGGACTACAATTATCTGGAACTCTAAGCCCCAAATTAATTCTTCTTTCTACAAGTTGCCCTGGCCATGATTTTTTTTCTGAAAGGGGCAGAAGAGTAGCAAATACAGTGTTCGACACCATAGACTGTTACTTGGAGTGATGCTTTGTGCCAGAGGTGAGACTGGCAGGTTCATCACTCTGTTTCACAGGCCAGATCCTTCCTCCAGCTGCTGCTCAGAAGAGCTACACTGCTCAGACTGCACCCAGCATTAGACTGCAACTAGATTTGTCCCACCTCCAAGGCCTCAGCTTTTTCTTCTTGACTCCTTTCCAGCTTGCCAAAAGCCATGGTCAGCAAGGTCCTTCATTTCGACCTCTCTGACCACTTTCAATGCACTTTTCATCTGTTCCAGACCCTCTTCCTTCCTAGATTTCCCCATAGTGATATGCTAACATTACCTTTCATACCTAAGAAACTGTTTGGCAAGTGTGGAGTAGCTTCTGGAAACCTGAAGATGACACACAGCCCATTAGGAGCTTGAACAGAACAGTCAGGTTAGAGATGATCCTTGTAAAACTGGGGACAACGCTTGGAAACTGGGCACATGCATTTCCTTCATGTTATTCTGTCTGATGTCTGCCATTGCCTAGGAATTGTGGTAAAAGGTTAGTGATTAATGTTCAGCTGCCTCTCAGTTCAAAGCCACACTAAGGCTTTCATCCTAAGGACATATGTGACAGTAAGGAGGAGAACACCTGCCAATGAATGGGTCGATTCAGTGACCAGGCTGCTGTGTAAGTTGTAATTTATTGACTATTAAGCTGTCTCCCTTTTTTTCCCACTTCTTTTCATGGTGATACCTACAGAGACTTTTATAGTTTTGTGTAATATAGCTGAACTAAATGCTAGAATGAAGGATACTCAGACAAAAGAGGAAAGAATTTGGAAATTCTGGGAAAGAAAATCGAGTTTATCAACGTGTGTGTACCAGGACTCTAAATAACACACCAGAATAAGATCAGAAGATATGGCAGTGATGACTGCCATCCAACACGGACCTTCAGCTGTTGACACTGTAAAAGATCTAAGGGTGGTTTTAGTGCACATGGATACCACATGCCTCTGCAATTATAAAGAGGAGGCTCAGAGGAAAATCACACCCTTGCTCCCTTTTTCACAAGGTTTGGCTCTTTTCACAGTTGACATCTCTTTGAACCTTGTAGTAAAGCTGGCAGGTAAACTCAGAAAAGATATTAAAATCTTGGCTTTGAATACAAGGAAATCAAGGCAAAAGTCTGTCCGTGCATGATGATCAGTGGGGAGTAATTCGAAAAGTGTGGTCTCAGTTGTGTTTTACACATGGTTATAATTCAGAAAGAAAGAAAAAGGCAAGTGCGCTATACCTATGCAGGTAAGCCACTGTGGATGCAGGACTCCCAGCTGCCCAAGGACTCTGGTGGCCTAAATGTGGATTCCTGAGTGTCAAAACACCATGGTGTGGCTTAGCAGTACAGAGTGCTCTCCTATCCCTTGGGGATGGACAGGGCTCTTTTTGATTTTGAATCTTCCAGAGAGCAGGTTCCAGATGCTTATGAGGTATGACAGGTGACACAGGGACAAACTGGAGCTTATTCCCTCTACATCTTCTGCAGTAGGCTATAGCATTTACCCAGAGAGGAAATGCACCTGTTATAGCAAACCTAACCCTTCCTTCTTCCTCTCTCTCTTCCTAGACAGTTGGCTTCACACCTGTTGATTTTCTGCTGTTTTTCCTCTTAATTAGACAATTTCACTCCTTTCTCATGACTATTTCAATCAAAGCTTTGTCAGTACCTAACAGCATGCACCTTCCTTGCTCTCCACCCCATCTTTTAAAAGTACTTTTTATAATTTTAAATATCCATCTCCTCCCATGCCCCTCCCCCTTTTCTCTTTCAAATCCATGGCCCTTTTCTTCTTTCCTTCATGTTACACACACACACACACACACACACACACACCACTATTTATATAAAACCAATCTGCTTCATTCGTACAATGTTGTTTGTACACATATGACCACTTAGTATTGGAGAACCAACTGGGGAGTGCTCTTCTCAAGGGAAAACAGTTCCTCACACTCTCAACATTCCCCACTTTAGACAAGTGCAGTTCTCATGCTTCCTAAAAGAAACTTCTCTTTGCAGAAGATGGAGACTAGTACAGAAAACTGCAACCAATCAAATTGCAGAGAATTAGAGAACTGGTACCCAGTCCCAGGTGATGGATCTAAAACATCATTCCTGCATATAAGGGTAATAATTCACTGCAGAAGAGGAGGCAGAACAAGTCTAAGAAGAACAGGGATTTTGCTGTGCAGTTACATCTCCTAGAAATGTCATAGAGGCGATAGCCATCTTCATCTGGCCCACACTGAAGCAGACTCAACGCCCAGAACACAAATTTGATTGTGACTCTCCATGCTCATCTCTGCCCTTCATTATGCTATCTATTGCCCTGTAAGTGAGAATTAATAAAACACGTGGCCCACAGTCCCTAACTCCCAGGGTCAGGCACACAGTTGCTGGCTTCACCCTCATCTCCATCTCACCCTTGTCTCCGCACTCTGCCGTGCTTCTTGTCCTTTTGTGCCTTGAGCATGCTACACTCTCCCTGCACCAGGCATCAGGATATTCCCATATCTCTTTTTTGGAATGTTCCTTCCTTTAAATACTCTCTCTTAAATAAAGAAGGATGTTCATCCTTCAAATCTACTCAAGTCGGTCTTCCTCAAGAAGGTGATTGATGACCCCTGAAAAAACTGGTAGTGCCTTTATATAGTTCATGTGTGTCTTGTCACAACACTAACATGATGCTTATGTATGAAATGTATATCATTTTCATGGGTTGTCCATCCTCCCTCCGGGCCAGAAGCTTCTGATGAACCACAGGCTGTTGACCTTTAGTGGGCATATTTTTGTTTAGCTCCAAGGCTATGGCTGTGACACTGTGACAGGCTGTGGCAAAACTCCTGCTCTCAGTGATTTTCATTTAGTACAGCAGGCAGGTAGAAATACACACAATGATTAAAGACTCTGATGCCTAGAAATGAGAAATGTTGTAGCGGGGAGTGTGGGAGGACATCTGGAGTAGTTGGCAATGACCTTTTGTGAAAATCAAGGTGGAACAGATGCAAAATGTAGACACTAAAAGCAGCAAGAAGTGAGGCTTGGAGGCGAGGACAGAGGGCCTTTAGGGAGCTGTCCACATGGCCAGTGCCCCTAAGCATGGAAGGAACAGGTGTTTATGAGATGAATAGAAAGACCACCAAGACCAGTATGGGAAGGAAGAGTTTGTGTGGTAGTCTGAGTGAAACGGGGAGCCACTGAAGATACTTAAAGTAGTTATCATGCTTAAATTATTGTTTCTAAGAACCTGTAGGCATTATGGAAAAGGGTGTGGGCCCATGAGACAAAAGTTGCAGAAGAGACTGGGAAGAGACTGGGAATAGAGTGAAACCTTGGAGACAGGATGAGGACAGAAGGACATTCTTCTGAGGCAAAGCCAGAAGGCTGGGATATTCTCAATGATTCTGTTACAACAGCAGGGTATATCATGACAGGTTAGATGGTGAGAGGAATGGCTGCTTAGATATATGAGAATTTATTTTTTTCTAGCAAAGAGAGCTAACCTGCCAAGGACCAATATTCCACAATCTCCCACTCCTTGTAAAATTTTTATGCAAAGGAATTCAAAACTTTTAATCTCCCTCATCTTATAAAATTTTTATGTGAATCTTTTAATCTACCCCACCAAGCAAAACTTTTGTTTATGCAAAGGCCCCATTGCATTCTGGGAACCCAGTGATCCAGAACAACTGACCCCTTCCCCTTTAACCCTTTCTTTCATTTCCTTCTTCATGAGGTATTCCAGAAGCAGAAAGACACACACAGTATATACTCACTTATAAGCGGATACTAGACCTATAATATAGGATAAACATACTAAAATCTGAACACCTAAGAAGTTAAGCAAGAAGGAGGTCCCTCATTCAGAAAGACAAATGCAATGGGCATTGGAAGAAGGAGAAAACAGTAAACAGGACAGGAGCCTACCACAGAAGGCCTCAGAAAGACTCTACACTGCACAATATCAAAGCAGATGCTGAGACTCTTAACCAAACTTTGGGCAGAGTACAGGGGATCCTATGATAGAAGAGTGAGATAGTGGAACCCGGAGAGTACAGGAGCTCCACAGGAGAGCAACAGATCCAAAATATCTGGGCCCAGGAATCTTTTCTAAGACTGATTCTCCAACCAAGGACCATGCATGGAGATAACCTAGAACCCCTGCACAGATGTAGCCCGTGGCAGCTCAGTATCCAAGTGGGTTCCCTAGTAATGGGAACAGGGACTGTCTCTGACATGAACTCCTTGGCTGGCTCTTTGATCACCACCACCACCACCCCGCCCCGAGCGGGGAGCAGCCTTGCCAGGCCACAGAGGAGGACAATGCAGCCAGTCCTGATGAGACCTGATAAGCTAGGGTCAGATGGAAGGGGAGGAGGACCTCCTCTATCAGTGGACTTGGAGAGGGGCATTGTAAGTGATGGGGAAAGGAGGGTGGCAAAGGGAGGGAATGAGGGAGGAGGCTACAGCTGGGATACAAAGTAAATAAACTGTAATTAATATAAAAAATAAACATTTAAGTATAAAAAGAAACTAGCCAAGCATGAAATACTGTGAGTTCAGACCCCACTAATGAGGAAAAGACATGCTTTAGAACAGAAACTAAGGGAGCTTCTTGTCCTAGGGTGCTTGCTAGCCTGGTTTGGGTGGTGGTGCACTCTTTTCCTAAAAGAAATTACCTTGCCAAGTTACTCTCATGTTGTTGCTGAGTTTCTTTTAGGTGACATCAAGAACATTTGCTTCCAGTAGATGGAGAGAGGGATAGATGGACAGATGGACAGACAGAGGGACAAATCCTTAAAGAATGAGGTTTCAGAGTCAGAAATAAGATTTAGGCATATTGTTTCCTGGATAAATCAAAGATTCTCTGGGGAAATGGAGCTGATAAAGTATGCATGTGGAGAAAACTATTTCAAAGGAAGTAATTTTCTTTGTAGGATAGACCAGGGTGGATCAAACTCAAACAGGAATGGTGTTGAAGCCAAAATCCCCCTCCCCCTCCGCTCCCCCTCAGGATACTTTATTGTTGTTGTCTTCCTCTCCGAAAGCCTTCAGCTAATTGAATGAGGCTCATCCACATCACTAAGGAAAAACTTTCCTTATAGTCAACTGTTTAAACATAGTAGCTATGTTCTTAGAGTCAACTGTTTTAACATAGTATCTATGTCATCAAATACCTTCTTAGCAGCCCCTGGATTACTGTTTCACAACACAACCAGATACCATGGCCTGGCAAAGATGACACATAAAAATTACGTTATAACTCCAAACAATTGTTTGATGTGACTGTCTCCATCTCTTTTCTGCTGCAATAATAAAATATTCTGACAAAGACACCTTAACGGAAAAAGGGTTTTGTCACAGAGTTCGGGGTACAGCCCCTCATGGCTGGTGGGGAAGTCAAAGCAATGGAGGCCTGAAGCAGCCACACATGATGTCCACAGAAGACAGGAACAAAGAATGCTCTGCTGCTTCGCTCACTCCCACCATCCTGCCTTCAGTTCAGAAGGGTCTCCCTGACTCAGTGAATGTAATCCAAAGAACCCTCTTCGAGCATGACAGAGGTTTTTCCTCCTGGTGATTCTGTCAGGTTGACAATGAACTCTGACCATCAAAGCAACCTTTAGATTGAACTATGTAATTATGTAAAATAGAACATGGGCCAAATCCTGCCGGTTGCCTCCTCTTAAGAGCAAACCCCAGCATGCCTGCTCCTTGTGCCTTGTCTGTTGCTGCTTTTATTTGACACCTGCAGGGATCAGTGTTGATGACAGAAACGGAACAGGTCATGGAGCATAGAATACTTACTTTCTGGTCCTTTGTACAGAGCTTGCTGAGCGCTGGGTTTATTTCCTTTCAGGAAGTTACTCAAGCAAGGTGACTGCAAATGTTCTGAGCAAAAGACTCGGGACTCCAACAGTCAACAGATCTGAGTCCAGGGAGGAGCAGGGGAAATATTTAAAGAATTGAGAATGACAAGAGGTGCCAAAGAGGAAAAGAAGCACAAGGCGTCTGTATTTGAAAAGAGTTTAGAGCCCGGCATTAGACAACTGTGACCTCATTGCTCAAAATGGAAGCCTGGACCTGACCTAATAAATCTCAACAGAGCACCCAGCAATTTGTACATGTGAGAAAATAATGCCAGGAAGGTGCAACACAGCCTGTTTGCTTGATGTCGTAAGTAATGACTAGGCTTGGGGTGTCAATTTTTAAGCAATTTGTTATTACTTCCAAAATGGAGAAAAATGACTTTTGAAATTTTGCAGTTCTTTCTGAGAAGAACAGATTATAAGAGCTTAAATGTTAGTGAAGTGGTTTCCGATACAGTTACTTCTGAATTTTTTTGACACTTGATATCTGGAAAAAGTTTGTCTGCTCAGTGGAAAACTACCAACCCCTATCTCTTCTAGAATAAATTTTGCCAAAATAAATGGACTCTAACATCTCAATTTCTTAACCTGCACCTGAACCCAAACAATTTTAGAAAATCTTCTCTGAGAAGGACTGCAAAAATTCATAGAATTTTAATATTTTGTGAGATTTATTTTTACCTTTTTACATATAAGATATTTTATAATATTTGTAAATATTAAACACTCAGAAAGATGCCATTTTTCTTTCTTGAGAAGACTATATCCACCTTTCTTGGGTAAATACAATTATAACTTTCCTAAGGTAGTGTTCTCCTTCCCTGTCTCTGTCTTTCTCTGTCTTTTTCTTATACACACACACACACACACACACACACATACAGGCACACACACACACACCACATACCCCCCTCCCCGACGTATCTATATGTATCAAAACCATTTTCTAATAAACTCCAACTTGACTCCACAAGACAGATTAGGTAAGCGTCTTTTCTGATAAAATCAGCTACGGTGAGTTCTGCAGCAGATATTCTAACCAATGGACACCAAGACCCAAGCTGAGCACTCAGCATATGACCTCCCCATACTCTCTGAAAAAAGTAATGCCAAAACACACTTGTGTCTTGGGTTTTCAGATGATAAACCAAGCTAGTTTAGCTCTTACAACATACTCACCCAACTCCACAGTTTCTACCCTCAGCCACTCTAGAGACCCAAAGCACTAATCTTAAGAAAATAGAAATTGATACTGTAAAATAACAAACTAAATAGCCACATTCCTCTTGAGTTATGTGAAGGGTGATGTTTTTATGTTTCATTCTTTGGAAGTTTCATGCATGCGCATATTGAATTTCATTCATCCTCAGCACCCAGGCATCCTCATTCCTCCCTCTCCTGTCCCCAATGAAGCCCTTCTTCTTTCCACGAAGGGCCCTTCCACTTCTGTGCCTTCTTTCTGTGTGTGACCCACTCAGTTTAATTAGGGTCGTTCGTGTGCCTGAGCATGGCTGGGAAGTTATTAGTTGGAGCGTAGAAAATTGTAAGTGGCCACGTCACTGGAGAAAGTGATAACCTCCCCCTCCACCAATCAGCAGCTGACCTGAGTCCAGAAAGAGGGCCAGGGCCTAATGAGCACATCCCCTTTCATGATAAAATGTCAACCGGCCCAGTCTTGCATAGCTAACCACAGCTGAGGTGGGTTCCTGAGTGCGACAGTGACATCTCATCCTTTTGCTGCATCCCTCCCTCTACTCTAACCCTTACATCACTTCCCCTTCCTTGAGCCTTGGAATATCATACTGGGACATATACTGGGCATGCCGTTTGACACTAAGCACCACACTTAGTCTCCACACAAAGCACCACACTTCTGCGTGCTTTGACCTGTGGAGGGCAATATCTTTCTAAAGTAATGTAAGGGTGGCTTGTGGGTCTGAAGCCACCGCCCTGCAGTGTCTTTGTCTATATGGTGATCCTGTAACAATAAGCTTTCCCTTCACTTTGTTCCTCTAACTCCATCAAGTGACAGAGAAGACAAACAAATTAGCATCCAGCATTCTTCACCACCCCAGACAAGGCTCCATCCATCCCAATTAGCAGGCATGCAGCTTCTCTGTTTTCTCCCCCTGCACATTTCTCACAAAGTTTCTGAGGCTGTTGTTTGCATTTTTCAGAAACCGATTTCAGCTTGTTCCAGGGTTTCATTAATAAACAGTCTCATAATACAGCCGCAGTCAAACAGCCCGTGCTCTCCTTGGCATCTTCCACAGACACTGTTGGAATCTAAGTGCCTGAAAAATATTCTCCTCTTCATTCCTGATCTTCTGTGGCAAAGCTGGGCATCAGCCTTCTCACAGGGACTTGCCCTTTAGCTGTCGTGGCTGCGGGGCATTGAGAGGCAGCACTGCACCTGCTCCCAGTTCCTGCCAGGCCATGTCCCCTCAGTGTCAATCATCCCTCTGCACACTGCCTCAGCATTCGCCCTCGGCACATCTTCTTTCCTGTGAAGCAGGCTGGACTTCAGCTCTGGGCTGAGAGTAGCGCTTCAACACTTCAGCTCTTCGTGCTCCCTAGTGGGTGGTTCACAGAGTCCCCAGTGGGACTGTGCTCCAGGTGGCCTCAGAGGTGATTTTCTCGATGGTACCTGCTTTCCTCCCAGTTGTGCACAGCACCACCGAATTCCAATGTGATGCTTCCTGGGACAACCTCCCAAATAGAGTGTTTTGTTCAGAACCTTGTCTCATAATCTGCTAGGGAAGCCAAAGCCGGTCAGTGTGCTGCATTACGCACCCTCACCTCCCTTCTCCGTGCAGACACTTACTAGGAATGTTTACTTCATTGACAAGTTCAGCCCTATCAGGTCCTGGGAACGCTGTGCAGGGCATACTGGTGCCACCTGGCCAGGAAGAGCCACCTTAGGAAAGTTTTCTGAAAATGTTATGTGAGCTCCTGCAGGGGACGGGAGGGCTGCTGTCCTCACTCCAGAGCGAGCGCCACCTTTCCCTACACTCTTCACACTTGGCACTTTATGTCTTTATATTCTAAGGGCTAAGTTTTTTTAGTATTTCTGTGACTTTTGCTTTCCATTTTCTGGAGTTGCTCCTGGGGTAGTACTAATGGGTAGATAAGAGCTGAGCATTCAATGCTGCTGTCTTATGGCTTGTGAGCGTGCTATGAGCAAACATCGTGGTCTGCGTGTTGTTCCCTTTGGACTCTGACAATCTGTAGCTGAACCTCCTGCTAAGAACCAGGTTCTTTTTCCACATTAACACTATGGTTATAAAATTAAAACAGCATTGCAATTCCATATCACTCCAGTCATAACAGCTATCATAAAAAACCAAACAACAGATAAACAAACAAAACAAAAACAAATGGCAAGAAATGGCTGGCGAGGCAGAGAAATAGCCCTACTGCAATGAGGGTAGGAATTAAAACTACTGCAGTCACAATGGAAATCAGTAGGGATGTTATCAAAATACTAAGACTAGAATTACTATATGACAGCGATATAGCATTCCTGGGTATAAACCTTGAGGATTCTAAGTCAGTAAACCACAGAGACCCAGATCCATGATGCTTGTTGTATTATTCATAACAGTCAAGACATGAAACCAGACTGGAGATACATCAGCTGATTAATTGACAGGAAAAAGTAATACATATAGGTAATAGCAATAGAAGTCTGTTCAATTTTGTAAAGAAAACTAAAATTATAATATCTGCAAGAAGATGCATAGAACTGGAGATAATTAGGTTATGTAAAATAATCCAGGCACAGAGTGGTAGTTTGGATGAGAAGGGCCCCTGGAGGCTTATATGTTTCAATGCCTATTTCCCAGGTAGTGGAATTGTTTAGGAAGGATTAGGAGGTGTAATATTGTTGGAGGAGGTGTGTCAAGGGGGGTGGGCTTCGAGGTTTTTTTTGGGGGGGGCTTTGAGGTTTTAAATGCCAGGCTCTCTCTCTGTCTCTGTCTCTGTCTCTGTCTCTGTCTCTGTCTCTGTCTCTGTCTCTCTCTCTCTCTCTCTCTCTCTCTCTCCTTCTCCCTTCCTCTCCCTCTCTCTCTGCCTGATCAGGATGTAAACCTCTCAGACATTGCTCCAGCATCATGCTTTCTGCTTCCTGCCACGATGATAATGGAGCAGTTCTCTAAAACTGTAAGCAAGCCCCAAACGAAATACTTTCTTTTGTAAGAGTTGACTTGGTCATGGTGTCTCTTCACAGCAATAAAATAATGACTAAGACAAAAAGGAAAACAAATATCACATGCTTTCTATCATATAAACAATCTAGATTTAAAGGTGTATGCGCATGTATATAAATGTGTGTGTGGAGTGAGCGCGGAAGAAGAGGAAACCGAGAAGAGATACAGAGAGTGTGATGGTTAATGTCAAAATGGTGAGATCTAGAATCTGGGAAGCGACTCTGAGCATGCTTGTAGCAGAATGTCTTGACTGTTTTAATTGAAGCGGGCAGCCTTGCCTGCTCTGAGAAGCGCCATTTCCTGGCTGAGACCCTTGACTGGATGAATGGAGAAAGAGGATGGGGCAGACGGCTGGATTCATGCTCATGCTCGCTGCTTTATATTTATGGATATGATATGACTGGGTGCTTCAAGTTTCTGCTGCCCTGATCTTCTTGCTACGATGGATTGTTACACTTGAACCAGAAGCTGAAATAAATCCTTTATCCCATAACTTGCTTTAGTCACGGCATTTTATCACAGCATTGGGAAAAGAAACTGTAACAGGTGTGGTGGTTTGAAAAAGTATGCCCCCATAGATTCATGTGTTTGCATACATGGCCTATAGTGAGTGGCATTACTAGGAAGTGTGACCATGTAGGCATAGGCGTGACCTTGTTAGAGAAAGTGTGTCACTGTGGGAGCAGCCAGTGTAGCACACAGTCTCCTGCTTGATCCTTTTGGATCAAGATATAGAACTCTCAGCTTCTCCAGCACCATGGATGCCTGTGGCTGCCATGTTTCCCACCGTGATGATAATGGATGAAACCTCTGAAACTGGAAACCAGCTACAATTCAATGTTTTCCCTTGTAAGAGTTGTCTTGGTCATGGTGTCTCTTCACAGCAGTAAAACCCTCATTAAAGCAACAGGGAAGGAAAATAAGAGACGGTAATAGAATATATATTAGGAGGGGGTCTGTGGGGCATCAAGATGGTCCAAGGGGGCAGAGAAGAATAGTGTCAGTGTTGGTAAGAACTAAGTATGTGCGTGCATAGAGATGCAACAATAAAACTCTAATAAAGATTAACTAAAAAATACCACAATGGAAATGCTAACTCACCCAATAAGTCAGTGCAGCTGTAGCTTCCAGAGTCGGGAGGATTTGCCTCCACCTGTGCCTGATTGACCTTGCACAGCTTCTCTCTCCTTCAGTGCCCTTACTTGGAATTTGGCAACAATAGCAGTAATGATATCACGGGGTCTTCATGGTGTCAGATGAACTCATAACAGCACCCTACTGTAACAAAGGCTCTTGAAAGGTGTCAGTCACAGCTGAGTCACTGTGACTCCTTAAAGAGGCACAGACTCCAGGGTTGACCCCAAGAATGGGACAGAAATGTAACCTGTAGGCCTGGCCATGAAGATGGCACAGGAATGTATACAGTCTTCCTCATGCTGTCTTCTTCCCGATTCAAGTGTAAATAAGCACATCAGGCTGGCCACGGATGGAGTGGAATAGGAATTCAAACTAAACTAACCGTCATCAGTTAGAAGCATCCCAAAGCTCCAGAGGACCGAGGCTCAAGGAACCTTTTCGTACAGAAGTCACATTCTTCCTCACAAGACAAAGCTGAAAGCCCTCTGGCACCCATGTCCAAGATGGGCCCCCTTGTCAGCTGACACCGTGACCTGGTTCCTGTGACCTAGCCTTCACTGTGTCAGGTTGTCTGGGTTGGGGTTGTCACTATGTGAGCAGGAGGCTGTACTCGAAGGCCTCACATGGAGAGCATGCGCAGTACATGGTTATATACCCATGCTTTTCTGCTTCTCTCCTGTCAAGACAGATATCTCAAAATCCCACTGTCAGCCTATGTCCTATTTTCCTCCTTTTTGTTTTTCTACTTGGTCCCCTCTTCCTTCTCTTCCTTCCTACTTTCCTTTTTTTCTCTTCCTCTGGGACATAATGTTTTTCTCTTTTCAGTGTTTGGTTGAATTGTATAATTTTTAACTTCTCAAGGAAATACTATTCTTTTTTTTTTCAAAAGGGACTCCTTCCATTTTATCAATCTGTAATTCCAAGGACTGGGAACCAGTCCAAACGGAGCCAAGCTGAAGCTGCCGCACAGAACGTGAAATGGCCTCTGAATATCCCTGTGCTGTGAAAGCCAAATCTCTGGGCCTGGTATCCACCATGTTTCCTGAAAAATGGATCAAAGAACTGGAAGCAGCCTTGGAAAAGTGGGTTCATGGAAGGGTGTTCTCCAAGGCTCCCTTGCCTAAGGCCAAAGCATTGTCCTTTATTAGGCCTCTGAAAGGAGTTGGACATTATCCTAATGAAAATGCCTTGTTTACATAGGGTTTCTGTCACTAACCAATCAGTCACTGTTAGATTACTTAAACTACCACTCATTTCTAGTTCTCCTGGGCACTAGTGGATACCTAGCATGCTCATTGATGAACTGATTCAAGTTAACTGGCAAAAGAAATAACACACAACACCATAACATCTTTGTGGTACCAACTCAGCTTTGGTATCTAATATTTAATGCCTTGTCTCAAAGAAATGACTAATAAATGTCTGCAGACAGGAGGCCCACCATAAACCTGTTTTAGTACAATCAGGTTTTTAAGAAAGCCACAAATATTCACTCGGCAAGTCCCTTTCTGTGTAGCATTATGGTAAGACCTGGCTTTAATGCTCTCGCTCTCTCGCTCTCTCTTTCTCTCGCTCTCTCTTTCTCTCGCTCTCTCTTTCTCTCGCTCTCTCTTTCTCTCACTCTGTGTGTGTGTGTGTGTGTGCGCGCACACACGTCTCCTTCTCTTGTTCCTCTTTCTTTTCTTCCACTCGGTCTACAGAGATAAACCCTGCCAATAATTTCCATTTGAAGCTGCTGTCAGCATGACATCTTCATATCTTTTTCCCTGGCTTTGAACATAGAAAAAATATTTAAAACAATTTTTCCATTTCCTGACTATTTCCAGAAAAGCTAACTGGAAATAAAAAAAGAAACGTCCCTGTGGGAACTTGGTCACATTCCTGAGCTCTCTGTTTCCCCAGAGACCCCTTTGTGTCCCTGCATTCATAGGATGCCTGGCTCCTCACCTCTACAAGTTCAAATCCAACTGACTTGCCCCTGGCTCATTCCGTGGAAGTGGTGACAGTGGCTTCTAAGTACATTGGACCCTCTGGTCTCCTGTCACTTTACCCCACCACGGTCTAACTTGTGAGGGTTGGTGGTTCCACAGTGCCAGGCGGTCTTGTGTCTCCTCCTTTGAAGGGGCTCTACTGTACAGCAAGGGGAAATCCAAACTACATCCTAGATACGCTCACCCGAGAACAGTCAGTGAAGCTAATGGCAAATGAAAATGACACTTTAGAAGCTGCCACAATTGTTACATGACATGCAAATCTATACTTGATCCAGAATTCCTGAAACTCACTGGGCGACCCTTGGCCACACTGAACCTTTTTTACATCTTAGTCATTTAAGCCATAAAAGGTAGATAAGACACAAAGCAAGTTCTAGCAGTTAATGTCAAAGTTATTCATGGAAAAAAGTATATGTATTAGGAGATTTTATCCCAAATTGAGTCTTTTCGATGCTTAAAATCCCTTTCTCCTATCCTTTGCATGGTACTTCTTTTTGAACCTAGCATTCCTATCTCAGAGCTTAGGGGCAAAACTTAAACCCAAGGAACTGAACATTACCTTTAAAACAGAACAGGTTTTACAACGTAAGCCACATTCGAGTTCAAGTAGCAGCATTTGTTAATAGTATATAGAACAATAGGGCATTTTATAAACAATGGCATTTTTAATTCAATGACATACAGAAACTTAGTGAACTCTTCTAGAGTTTCCAGTCTTCTGGGAAAAGATTAAGTCTGTGATGGGCTCAATTTACTCCTCAGTAGCTTTCCCCAGAGTTGGCAGAAATCGCATTCTGTCCACCATCCACAGCACTGGGAGGGCCACAGAGGCCACTGAATCCCATGTTTGCTAAGGATGTAGATCTCTAGTTACATAAAACGCCAGCACGGATGGGGAAGGGATTCCAAGACCACACCTCCAGATGACCAGATGACGCGTTATTGGCAGTTGATGGCTGCTGGTGGATGGGCGTCTGGTAGGTTTTCCATGATGCAGTGGATGGCTTCACCCCATGAGCATACAGGGAGCACCAATTGGACCCAATGGATTGTTTATTAAAAAGACCTAACCTTGGGAAGCAGATGTGCTGGGAAGGTGAAGTAATCTGGAGGCAGGCAGTAATGGGTGAATGTGACTGAGATACATTGTATACAGGCCTGAAGTTTTCAATAAGGAACATTTGGGAACTATCTTCTCAAAGTTTCCCTGGCACTTTTCAGGCTCTAAGAGAAACAAACAATAGATTTCTCAGGAAGGCAATAGATTTCTCAGGAAGGCAATCGATTTTCAAGATTTCCGTCCCTGGTTTGACTGATGCTTCCTCCCTGTGGTGGATTTCAAATAGAAAAGGGCACTAATCAAGGCTCCAAGTGATGATTACACAACCAGCTCAAAGACCCAGCCAGGAACTAGTAATGTCACAAGAGCACATTAGGTCTTCTGATCCAGGTCCAGACCTTCTGTTAGGCAGCACTGTCAATTACATCAGTTTTCGGTGAAACACATCAAGGCTCCACGGTATGGCCACCCACTGGATGCATCCCCTACCAACTTCAAAGCCAGCAAGTGAGTGGAAGCCAAAGATGGCTTTTCAGTAGGAATCAACAAGCTGTGTGAAATCTTTTCAGACCTTGTCCTGCAGTGTGATATCAGAGGAACGACCCCTTTGTCTTTGAGACAGCAGAGGAGCTGTTGGATTACACAAGCATCTTGGGCCAGAAGGAATAGAGGGCAGAAACCAAGGGACATTCAGGACCATGGATCCTTCAAAGTGCCAGGTAATGCCAGAAGCATGGCTGCCTAGGGCTCTGACAGTGCTTTCCCTGTGATTATGAAAATATCCTTATTATATTGCAACATGGCAAATCATTTGCATTTTTATTGTTTTCACTCAAAAGCAACTAAGTTATTTAGATAAGCACCATTAAGCAAAATTCTAAGTAATTAGTTCTTTTGATACCTCCTGGTGACAGCAGAGGAACTCAGAGACATTTATTAACAATATCATTAGCCCCAGGTGGAACGTACACAGAACATAGCCCCAGTTCAACCTCTCATTAAACCCCAAGAAGGAATTACCTATTTTCCCATTCCCATGCCATTCTTCATCAATCAGCCTCTGCCACTTAGGTAGGATCATTATGTCATTTACTTTCCAAACATACCACAAATCACTGTTAATGCTAAACCCCAGAGGGTGGCCACAACAATCACACCCATCTTCTGGGAACTCAGACCTTCCAATTCAATCACATCTGTAGTCAGCACCTCAAAATCAGAATGGAACCTGAAGTCCCATTTCATCCTCCCTGTGCTGGGTCAGAGTCAGACCTGAATTTATTATGGCTCACTGGTAAGGTCAATAGGATCCACATTCCTTACCCCAAGTGACTCCCAGAATCCCACTGAATCTAGTACACAACTCATGGGTATTGGATGCTTTTGGTAACTGAAAATCTATGGCAAAACAGCCAGACATCTATTCTTTTCACGTAGTGACAAATGTTTCTGCCCTCTTAGACTGACATGAAATGTATCAAAACGAGGAAAGTTCTTAGAACTTAGAGAATAACCAAAAAGACTCTCTGTTTATATACCCTCACTCCCACATAAGTACAAATAGGAAAACTAGAAACTAGGAACCACATTTAAGTGAGAACAATCAGTGTTTGTCTTTCTGGGCCTGGGCTTATTCACTTATTGTAAGACTTTCCAGGACTTATGAGAGAAGTTTTCCTTAAAGCCTTAAGGAAGAGGGGGAAGGAGAGTAACGGAACACATGTGATTTGAAGGAGGTGGGAATACAGGGGAAGGAAAGGTTTAAGCATGGTTGATAAAGAGCAGGAGGTAGTTGAGTTGGATGGGGAGACCAAAATGATGTATGAAAGTGCCACAGAGAAACTTTGCAAGCTAATTAAACAACAAAGAGGAAAAGAGAAGACATGAAGTTCGATGGGTGGGAAGGTGCGGAGGGTCTGAGAGGGAAGGTGGGAGGGAAAACCATGGTCAGAACATATTATATGAATTTAATAAAAAAGAGAGGGGAAAGAGAAAGGAGGGTGTAGGGAAGATAAGTGATAACTCAAAGGAAGGTTTATATTAGGAACTTAAAGCTTTATCTTGTATTTTAGAAAACAGGTCTTTGAGGGAACCAGCCTCTGAAATAGACAGGCAGCCTGGGTCTCAGCTGGTCTTCCTGTTTCCCAGTGTGAGGAGCCCTGATGAATCCTCTGATCCTCAGGTCTACAGCAAGCTGACCATCTGCAGCCTGCATCAAAGGTTGGAACCCAGGAACCACGCAAAGTTCCATCTCAGGACCACAGCCTCGGTGTGGTGTATCTTCCTTGCTCTTTAACGCAGGCTCCATCCACAGGGTAAATATCCTACATGGTGCTCTCTCCTGTCCAGTAGCAGAAGCCAACTCAAAGGAGACTTTAAGTAAGAGCTTCTGTTACTTACCAGTGCTTTGTTAACAGACGACTCCTAAAGAACAGACATAGGAAGAGCTCTCCCTCACACTTTGCCTGCTGAGGATTGGCCTCCAGAAGACTTTAGGTGTCAGGAGTCACTTGAAGCACCTGCTGTGGGGCCTCAACAAAGCAGCAACTCCCTGGAAATATCCCCACACATTCACGTCAGACTCCCCAGCACCATATTGCCTGCCTCCCCAGCCACATGGAAACCGGAAAAGCACCCCATTTTTTTAGGTCAGCATATCAGAATATCTATGAATTTGTCCCCGGCTTCCAACTTGTTCTCATTTCTGTATCATTAAAGATCTATGAAAAACAATGTAAGATTTAGTGTTGGTTAGAGTTTGTTTTGATTTGGTTTTTGTTTGTTTGTTTATCCACCATTGATGGACCTTCAGATGCCTGCTCTTTCCAGGGGTCACGCACTGACACAAAGCACGGTGAAAGAGAGGTTTCATCTTGAGGGGCTGACTCAGGCATACCAAAGCCTCTCTGATTCACATTGCCTGCCTGGAGCCTGCAAAGCACAGGAACCCACGCAATAAGTAAAGATTGTATCTCTAGATCAGATGGAAACCCAACATGACGGTCAGGAGGAAGAAGGGAGGCAGCAACTTCCAGTGTGAGACAGACATGAAAACACAGCAAAATCAGTCAGGAGACAGAAAAACCAAGCTGAGTTTGGTGAGGTATGGAAACCAGTAGGTCATGCAGAAAAATGCCAGGACTTCCACTGCTTTTCCATTTCTGCAGCCCTTTAACCCCACTGCCTCTCAATAACTTCAGATTGGCTCTGCCCATTCTGTCTTTGTTGCTAGTAAGTGCGAGTGGCAACTCCTCTCCCAAAGGATTCTCCTCTGGGAACTGCTAAAGGAAAGAGATTTCTAAGTTCCACAGGCTGGCTTGAGCAGTATTCCTCTTTTCTATTGGCAATAAGGAAAAGATGGATTAATTTAGAAAATTTCTTGATGAAACAGCTTATAAACGCCCCGCAGTTGACAAAATCATTGTAACCGTCACTTGTCACCTCTCTGCCAGCTGTGTAATTAGTGTCATTTCCAGTAAGTCATGGAACTATAGATAAGTGTGGATGATAGGACACAAAATTTCGTGAATGTGAATATTTTATGGCACCTCAGGAGTGTTGGCACCTGCAGAGAGAGTTGGCGCATGCTTCCAGAGGATCTTAAATGCTCTCACCAATACCAAATCCACTTACTGTTTTCTGATACAGTTAGGTAGATGTGTTGGGGTGTTTCTGAAGGCATATGGTGGGGGCCAGGGCAAGGAACATGCTCTTTTTAGAACTCATTTGAAAATGCACTACATTGTCAGGGTATTTCTATGGTCAGGATATGTAATTTCACTTTCATACTTTCTTAAATGGAACATAATTTCAAAAGACCAAAATTTAAATAATACAACTTATAGCAAGTGCATGACCTGTGCTTCTGAACCAAGCATATTTGACTGCCTCTCCTGCAGATCTTATCCTTTCAGTGTAAACAGGCCATCAACATTTGTTAAGTACATAACAAAAATACAATTAAGTAGTAGCTGTGATAGCTCTGGTAAGGATGAGAAAGAAATGGAAAACTATTGGTTAAAGCCCTGGTGTTGTATATTCACAGTCTGTAAACGGTTCCCTAAGCCAGGAGCATCTACACCCCAAACCTGACAGTGTGCTCAGACAGAGCTGGCCCTGAGGGTCAGAAATGACTTCCTAACCAAGGAGACTGTCCCCCACAATTCTGACTGTAGAGTAGAAAGCTGCTGAGTCTCCCATGGCACCTTGGGTCATAAGATCCACGAGGAAAGAGAGGGTTTTTTGTTTTGTTTTTTGTTTGGTTGGTTGGCGGTTGGTTGGTTGGTTCCTTCATAGCTATGATAGGAGAAGCCATGCCCACCAAAGATACGCACATCTTAATCCATGGAGACGGAGACTAAACTGTGCTATACACCAGATAACACAAAACAGAGTTCTTCTCTTCCAATCCTGAGATCCATCAAGTTTAAATATGATCTTCATATTTAAACAATTCTCCATGTGAGCCAATTTGTAGGCTTGTGTAGTATTTGTGCAACATCATGGAAAAGTTTATAAAAACTGTCAAAGAGAAAACAAAAATAATTAACTAATCAAATCCTTTACAATCAAAGATACACTAAGTTAAAAATAAATCCACCTGTTTCTGATTTCGAAATAAAAATTTCCTCTTGAGAGATGCCGTTGGGTGAGAAAGGTCTAGAATATCATCCTGCAGAGGCGGAAGCACCACTGAGAACTTCCTCTGATGACATTTGTGCTTGTAAAGTGTGCACGTAGAATGAAGGAGATGAAATGGCTAAAAGGAGCTGGGGAAGTGGGAGGACCAGCAAGAAGTCTTTGCATTATCCCAGCAAGATACACAATGGATTTTCTGGACAGTGCTAGTGGGAATGGGAAAAAAGTGGGTGAGGTCTAAGGACAGTTGGAAGGTTGTGCAGACGGTAGCTAGAGACTGGAGGATGGGAAAGAAAAGATGTTAATGGGGATGCAAAATTATAAATCTGGGTGGCCAAACAGACATCAATCATTCAGTAGAACATGATGATTTGGCTGAGTCAAAAATAAACTATGGTATGGTTGATGTAATACAGTGATCCCTGAGTTGGACTTGGGTTAGTAATGG
The DNA here is from genome assembly GCA_028658305.1 of Pachyuromys duprasi. Lineage (NCBI taxonomy): Eukaryota > Metazoa > Chordata > Mammalia > Rodentia > Muridae > Pachyuromys > Pachyuromys duprasi. The sequence goes on along the minus strand of CM053743.1, from coordinate 73,659,062 downwards.
AAGAGTATCCCAGTTGGATTTGCTTTGTTTTATCAGCTTGACACAACCTAGAGCTGTGTGAGAAGAGGGAACCTCAGATGAGAAAATGCCTCCATCAGATTGGCCTGTTGCCAAGTTCATGTAGAGCACATTCTTCACTGATGATTGATGTGGAGGGAACAGCCCACGGCCAGTGGTGCCATTCCTGGGCATGGATGAATAAAAAAAGAGCAAGCCAGCAGCCAGTTCTTCTCCATGGTCTCTGCTTCAGTTTATGCCTCTAGCTCTTGCCCTGAGTCCCTGCCCTGGCTTCTCTCAATGGCTTGTCATCTGGAAGCTGTAGAATGGTATAATCTCCTTCCTCCCCAGACTACTTTGGTCATGGTATTTTATCACAGCAATAAAAACCTAATTAAGACAGAGAGGCTTTTCGGAATCAGGATAGATAATAAACTGTTGTAAATGTGATGGGATTAAAGAAGACATTTATTTTTAGAAACATATTTAGAATTTGTCAAGTTAGGGGTGCAGATGGAGGTCATTTAGTATGTCAATATCCAAGCTACATAGAATTAGGGTGAAATAGGCATGTTTAAAATAAAGGACAAAGGAAAATCTACAACTAAGACTAAGTATATGGCCAGAAGGAGGAGGAAGAGAAGAAGGAGGAGGAGACCAAAAACATTTAAAGCCCCGAGAGCTGTCAGGGATGGTGTAAAAAAAGGAGGTATCACATTAAGCACCAAATGCTGCTGGAAAATGAAGCAGGGTAGACCAGTGGGCATTGGATTTTACAATATGGATATCATTAGGGAGATGAGTAAGGAGAGGTCAGTGAGGAAGAATCAAGTAGAAAGCTGTGGGATGAAGAAATGGGAACAGTCAGGGTGCCTCTTTCAAGAAACATGACTTAAAGAGAAGATTGACAAATGGAATGAGAGAAAATCATATTTTAGGAAAATGTTGATAGTCTCTGTCAGTGAAGAGGATGAGGGTGAAGGTGAATCACTCATCAAGGGAATACCTCATGTCATGAGGTCCCAAGGAGCTGAGCTGGATCCAGAACCAAGATGAAAGGACAGATATCAATGGTAGAATGTGATGCATGTTTGCTGTCACAAGGAATGAGGAAACATGGCCATGATGCTTGCAGGCAAATTTTTGAACATAACAGAGGAACACTTAAGGAGTTAATATTTTCTGATTTTAATTTTTCTGGAAGGTAAATGAATTCATATGAATTCTTAATTTTGAAAAAAATGAGAATCATTCTAGCATTAAAGCTAAATTGTTCCAAGAATCTCATATATTATCATATCAGCATAGATTTTAATTTATAAAAGTATAATCTGGCAGTTTACATTAACTAAAAAAGAACTACAATTTTATCTGATGCTCAGCATTAGGGAAGACCACATTTGTCATTCACAGAAAGCATTATTAACCCTCTTTCCACCTTTCCACAATTTCCTCTTTCCCATTGCCAGAGTCTCTTAATCTGGAGGTGTATCTATTTACCTTGCCAGTCTTCACATTTCTCTCTTCTTCCCATTTCCATCATGAGGAAATACCACAATTGCAGTAGAACTAAATCATTTCCCAGAGCATTGTTTCTTTCTACACATTTCCTACATGCAAAGATTGTATCACAAGATCCACAACAAACGTGAGAGATGCAGAACATGAGTGAGGGCTAGAACAGCATTGTGAAGAAGTGAACCAGCTGGAAGCACTCACACATTATCGAGCTGTGATTCAGCCTTCTCATCACTAAGACAGAAGCTGCCCTTACAGAATATGGCATCATGGACACTGGCACAAAGTGGCCATCACTATTGGAGGGAAGATTTTCAGTGCCAATGGCTGCACAGGGTTAAGTGGATAAAGAGGTGATCAATACCTCTGACAAGCTGAGCACGGCACAGTGAAGTGGCTGATACTGGAAAATATTTGAATTATTGATTATGCATGTCCCATGAACATTTTAGGGATGACATTTCCAGATAGAAAAAGATTCCAAAGGAAGGAATAGGAACGATAGCCACATGACTCACTGGAGATGGAAGGTTAGACCAGTGGCCTGTGGGCTAATAAAACCCACCAAATGCTCAAGGAAGATGCATTTCACCTCAACATTTGCTGCCAAAGGGATTTGCACATGAACAAGAACTTTACAACTGCTTCCTTAAAGATTACAGCTCATCTCAGTGATTCCAGCACTGGGGAGGCAGAAGCAGGTGGGTCTCTGAGTTCAAGGCCAGCCTGGTCTACAGAGTGAGTTTCTAGTAGAGCTGGGCTACACAGAGAAACCCTATCTCAAAAAAAAAAAAGAAAAGAAAAGAAAAAACAAAAAGAAAAGAAAAAGAAAGAAAACATAATAAAAAAGTTACAACTAAAAATAAAGTTGTTTTAAAAGACAATGACAAAAGAAAAGAAAACCTCAAAAAAATCATCTCTTGATCATATGAAGCTACTCATGTATACAGGAACCTGTGGAAGCAAAGTGGGTATCTTCCAACCAGGAGAGAGCCTTCCTCCATCCCAACACATAATTTGGAAAAGAGGGGCCTGGAGAGCTTCCATGTTAGGCACTCTATGTCCCCTCATCTTCCAAGAGCCTCAACACCAGCCTGGGACACAAGAGGGTGTCTGGGAGTGATACCCAAATAAGCCCTGCTGTACTCTGGCTTCTCAATGTACTTGATCAGTGGGATGCACCAATAGGAGACTTAAGAACATGCAGGGTACCAATCATTCACTTCAGATACCAGTGTGGGGCCGTGATGACATGGCTGCCTCCTGCCTCCTCAGACCACTGAGGGATGTGAGCAATGTAATTAACAGGAGGTACCAGACAGCTTGTTAGGACCTAGTATTCATCCTCTCCTTCTCTTCTTCACCCTTTTATCCCTTCAGGTCCTCACTTCTCCCCTCCCACCTGTCCTTTCTCCTTTTCCAGTCTTCCTTTTCTCTTTTTTCTAAATTCCTCTCCTCCTTGTCTTTATCCCCCTCTTCCTCCCTGTTTCCTTCCACACACCTACACCTTGCCCACACCTTTTGAAACCTAGATTCTGTAATGCCTCCCCACAGTAAACTCAGAGTGTTCACCATGTTACCATGCTACTTTCTAAAAAACCAAATATTGGAAAGAGAAAGTCTGTCTGGTTCCTATTCTTTATCACCACCTGGATTTTGGCCCACATCACTTTCAATTCAAGTTATTGACCAGAATTAGTTACATACCACCTTTAACCACAGGGAGACCGAGAGCTTCAATTCTTTCAATTGTTTGGGAGAATCAGATACTGGTGTAGTCTGGCATTCTATCATAGAGGCCAGCAGTGATGTAACATGATTTACTCGGTGATTATAGAGAGGGCCTTTGCACTTTCATCATTAGAAGCAGCAGCACACAATTCATCCCTCTTCCTTTGAGTTATAATTGCCGATTACTGGAGCTCTTCCAAAAGCAGTGATCAAACACAAAATTACCAAATTAACCCCCAAATTGGCAATCAGACTGAGCTAGCTGTTTCCTCTGATGCTAAGGAGAATTAACCATTAGCTCTTTAGAAAAACAAGCAAAGCAAGTACAGCCCTCCTGCTGCAGCAATTGCCTCTGTCTCCACAGGAAAGACTGGGGGCAGCTCCTACAGAGCAACTCCCCACGTGTCCCAGAGGGGCAAAAATACAATGCTCTCTTTAAATGCTTTGCCTGCATTGATCACAAAATCCACACAAACATACCAACTAGTCCTTAATGCCAGGTACACAGGAGGAGCACAGTTCTACCATCAGGGCTTTGTGTGCCCAGAGATCAGCAGGATCTCCCCAATATAGCTCTTAGCCTGATCTCTGGCATGTAAACTGAGACTACTAGATCAAGGGTTTTGGCCTGTGACATGTAGCTATATTTCATAATATCTAATAAAATTTAGGGATACAGTTGCACATTTTTATGGAAAGAATTTACAGGTCTCAAAAACACACATATATTCACATACCCACACAAGCACCAATACACACATGTGCACAGGCATACATCTGTGTATACACACACACACACACACACACACACACACACATTCCTTATCTTGAAAAATAAGCCACAGGCAGGCTTGTAAAATTTTACCCGAGTCTTCCCAAATTAACACTGATGATACCATAACGTTTCCGGTCAGTCTCACCTGGGGGAATCTAGTTCACATTCCCAGAAAATGAGATTGTCCCAGCATAAAAAGAAGTACAGTTGGAGCTAAACAGATATTCACATTGAATTCCACATCCCGACCCTAATGTTTGGATACATCATTTCTAGAAGGTCAAAGAAGCATCTGTTATAAATTATCTTTTCTGTTGGGTCTTTTATGTGTTTTATCTTCAAATTATTTTGTTCCCAGTTACTCTACAAAATAAGGGATAAGCTACAATTTCCTCTAAGTGAAGTTGGAAGACATATGTCAAGCTGCGCAAAAACTCTGAACTGAGAATCCAAATGCCCACTGAAATAGATGGTAACTGCTCTGCACAAACTCTTGCCCCTAAGAAGAAAGTTTAAATGGCAAGGAGAGTCTTTTAATGGGCCACATTCTGGGTCATGCATGTCCCAGAGTACCCAAGGCACCCACTCTCAGTGTCACTGTCCAGTTGCTTTAACTGAGCCCAGGTCTGGCTTTGCTAGCATTCTAATTAACTCCCAGGCTAATTGTGCATCAAATGCTTGGGAGCACACTACAGATCATCTTAACAGAATTTTAACTTTTCCTACTTTCAGTTTCCACATAGAAACAGATCAGGAAAGGCTTGGGACATCCAACCTTATGATCAGTATTTCCCCATGAAAACCAAGGAAAGCTAAAATTATGATCAGTTCCCATGGGTATGTATCAGCGGACCTAAACAAGTGAAGATGTCGTCAGCAACACTTTCCAATTCTTGCAGACTGAAACATGTATGATATGAGGCTGACTATATCTTTAGACTAGAGTTGATATGTAGAGTCTGCCTGCTGTTTACTGTTCCCTCCGCCAATATTAGCCTCAGCAACAGCAGAGACAGAGTGAGGCATCTGCTCTCTGAAGCAGAGGTGGTTCCGCTGCTTACACCATTTTTCTTAGCTGTTCTGCATTTACTCCCCAGCTCCCCTAACATCTGTAAGCCTGGACTCTGCTGTTCTCTCTGCTCATCATCCAGTTGCTGGTGTTCTTCTCTGCAGTGGCTGTCACGTAATACATTGCTTTTGCATATAGCAAGAGGACTCTGCCCTGTGAAATCATCTATACAGTCTTGTCTAGCACAGTCTTCCTATAACTTCCACTTTGGGTTGTAATCTTTCTGTGAGGCCTGGAATTGGTCAGACACACCAACCCATAGTTTTGTGTTTCACCACCTCAGTTCTTACACACTGCAAAGCCAGCGCTGAGGGAGAACCCAAGGTCAGACTCAGTAGCACAGAGGTCTACAAGCAGTCCCTGACAGCTAAGTGGTGTGAACCAGATATGTCATGAATTTGAACATCAGAGTTGGTTCTTTATCCTTGTCTCGTTGTCATGTCATTTTTTCTTTAGTTTTGTTCCACTGTTGGTGATGGGTTGTTTGTTTTGAGGTGCTGGAACTTGAACCAAGGATGTTACTCTTGCTAGGCAAGCCCTCTACCACTGACCTACAGCTGCCATCACCGGTGGCCCCAGATATTCTGGCATAACTCCTTATTTCCTGGGTAACTGAGTACTTTCTGGTGGCCCTTGGTTTACTTGTATACAGAAAGCAGAAGAGTTTTCAGAACACACCATTTTCAAACTCACAGTGCCATTCATGACTGCTGTAGAAGCACTAAAGGAACATATTACATCTGTTCAAAGAGAAAATGGATGCAGGCCATCTCAGTGCTGAAGCAGTTTTGATGACTATGCAGAATAATCCCCAAACATAGTACCAAGGAGACATTTATAATTCTAGTATTATAGGAGAGATCAGTTGTATCTCTGCCAAACAAAACCTACTTGCATTTCTGCAAGCAATCACTTCTGTTTACCAGTTTTCTAAAATCTTCATCGTTGTAAGGTATTCCTGTCAAAGATAAGCCGAGCAGCAGAGCTCTTCAGGATGAGATGACCCCAGAGGGTCTGTGAAGTCCACAACTGCATTCCATTAAAAAGAGACCTTATAATTTTTCCCCATTTCAAAGTGTTCAACTTTGTTCCCAATAAGCTTACCTTGGGGAGCATAGATACCACCCCCTAAGGAGTGCTGGGAACAGAGCTGTCACTCTTAGCAGGTATGCCCTGCTTGTATCTGTGTGGGCACAGCAGTGATGATTAGCCACCTATTTGCTTGTAAATTAGGAACCATGCAGTACTGAGCTCAAGAGAAGGTCACAGAATTAACTTCTGTGTGGAAGTTGTCCTAAGGAAATTGAGTTTCATTTGTAAAGCTTCCATTACTTGCTGTCCAGAAGCCAGCAAACTAAGACCAGGTGTGGATGTTGTTTTTATTTCCTCAGATGAGGGATGAGATGAGAGCCTTACTCAGGCTTTCCCAGTTCTTTCTGAACTCTGCCTGGCTGGTTCAACTAAGCTGTTCTGGCTCAAAACTCCTCTCCAAACTGACTGATTCAAATTGGTTTCTCTTTGCTTCTCACTGAATGTCTTTGCTTGGAAAAACTGCCTCTGAATTCCACAGACTGAACTTCATTGAATTACCTACACCAAACTCAACCAAACTGCACCTTACTGCACAAACTCTACTGTTTTCCTGTATTGTTCTCTCTCTCTCTCTCTCTCTCTCTCTCTCTCTCTCTCTCTCTCTCTCTCTCTCTCTCTCTCTCTCTCTCTCTCTCTCTCTCTCCTTTCCTCTCCACACACTTTGGTGGTATCTTATTCTGTCAGATCTTTCTTTGATTCCTCACTTTGTTCTTCAATGAGACATCATTGTTTGGGATTAAAGCTGTGTACTAAATTCCAGCCAGACGGATTAAAGGTGGGAGCTAAGGGCATGTCTGTATTCCAGATGTGTCATACAGGCCTAGATCTTTGGATGTATCTCTTGCCGCGGCAGCCATGTTGCTGGATTAAAATTTTTGTACACCCAAGAAACCAGCAAGTTAGATTTCGTGTTTCTCCCCTAAGCGCCTTACAACTGCAAACTTTCCTGTCCTGTGACCCTCACTCTGCAGGGCTCAGACTTAAGGCAGGTTATCCAAAGACCAAGTCCTTCTTCACAGCAACAGCTTGTTATCTCTGATCAGAAATTTTCATCACTCTAGCTCTCCTTTGTGGTCTTGGTTGCACAGTTCAAATGTATTTTGATACAAAGATAAACATGTTTCAGGAGTGATAGCTCAGCGGTTAAGAGCATACACTGCTCTTCTTGAGGACAGAAGTTCACATCTTAGCTCCCACTTTGGGAAATAAACATCCATTTATCACTCCAGCTCCAGAGGACCAAATACTCTATTCTGGTTTACACAGTCACCTGCATTCACAGATACAAACAAACACACATACATGTAATATTAAAAAACCCAAAACTTCAATTTTAAAAAAGACTGAAGCATCTGTATCAACTCATGTAACTAACTACACGTCCACCAAAGGTAAAGAGATTAATTATCCATTGGCAAATTCTAGGGAATCAATGAAAATCAGTTTTCATTTTGAATATATCATGTCACTTTACAAAAGCAGGGTCTAGTTAACAGAATGTTAGAGAGAACTCATATATAAATAGAAAGGGCCAGCCTTCACTTGGGGGCACTAGGAGAGCAAATCACCTACTACTGATCTCTCCCTGAGATTTAAGGCTGCAGCCTAAACTTCTGGCCTCTATGTGATAGCAAAGCCCTCAGAGAACCACAGAATAAAACAAAATTTATCCATAGGTGACACAGACTTAACGGCTGTAGTCAATTTATCACCATCATTAATAATATTGGAATTTAGGAGTACAAATCCCCTGTTGGAATACAGCTCATCTCTATTTCATAAGGGTTTGATCAGCGCTTCCGCTGGGGTTAAGATAAGCCTCCAGGGTCTTCTTATGGAGCATATGTTATCTGAAATATTTATATTCATAACATTGTATCTCAGCAAACTTGAGAAAAGGCAAAGCATCTTTTCTAACTGGACAGCTCTTCTTATAAAGCACTTGCGATTCCATTGAGCTAATTCAAGAAATACACAGTTCATTAAACAATTACTTAGAGTTTTTGTCATTTTATACAGTAAAACAACAAAAAACCACCCTCTTTTATATTATCCTGGACCCTTTGGGAAATCTTAGAAATAACTTTAGGTATCTGACATTTGTTTTTTCTGAACACACCATCAAACCTCAACACAAAAATCAAAACTTGTTGTTGGAGAATGTACACATGTGTGCCTGGTTAGACCATGGCCCCTGAGGAAACTGATGTATGTGATAGGACTGAAGACAAAACAGTTTGTAGTATAAGTGGAAGGTAACACACTCAGAAGATCCATAATTTTTTCACAAGTAAGAAAACTTTGTGTCCTGGTTTTAGTTCTTTATTTTTGTTGTTCTAGTAACTAAGGACATAATAAAAATCAGTCAGAGAGCACAGAATATTCTGGTGAGCACAGACTCTTGATGCCTTGACAGGTTTCAAAAATAGGAAGGAGCCATCTTTCATCTGCTAAACTAAGGCCTTATTCAGTAAACCATGGAAAGAAACCCATCAAAATGAGCAGAAAATTGAAGTTTTAATTTTATTTCTTTTTATACAAAACTTGCCTTCATTTCAGATTTAACATAACTGGCTGTAAATATATAAAATATTAGGGACTTTGGACTATGTATTCTCTCTCTGAATTTTT
>CM053743.1:73604281-73649749 GCA_028658305.1 Pachyuromys duprasi | reverse complement strand
CCTGCTTTTCTCTCTCCCTTCTTCCCTTCTTCATTCCTCTTCTTTCTTTCCTCCCCTCACTCCCTGCTTTGAAGTGGAGGGACTATCTCTTCCCACTTTGGAGCACAGCACAGCAGACTAACCTGAAACTTTCCATCTTCCTGCCTTCTCTGCTGCAAGTGTGCACCACTACACCTGGCCAATTTCCTTTCTGTTATCAATAATTTAGCAGAAGAAAAGAAAAGAAACCAAAATCTGATTCTTTAAAAAAATCAGTAAGCTTCATAACTCTTTCACCATACCAACTCTTCTTTTAAAAGAAGAATGGTGAAGAGATATTCATTGTTCTCACAGAGCATGGGAGTTAGATTCTCAGCACCTACAGCTCTCAACTGGTTGAAACTCCAGCTCCAGGGGACCTGAGGCCCTTCTGTGGCCTCTTCAGGCACCCACATGGGTATGTCCATCGAGGCACACATGCACATAAATAAAATGAATACATCTTTGAAAAGAATGAGAAACTAGAAGACTGGAATGAAAGAAGTCATCACTACTAATTTCCTGGACACAAAAAAAAGGTTACTAAAACAACACAATGAATAATGATGATAATTTTAATGACGAATGTGATAACTTTGTTCCAGCGGAACAGTTTTTTTAAGCCTTAAACTGTCACAACTCACTCAAAAGCTCATTCTCCCCACTTTGTTCCTTCTTCCTTTCTGGGTTCTAGAGTGAGTAGGACATAGGAGCTATACAAAGGAAAATGAGAATACCAGAGAGAGGGTCTTCAACTGGCGACTCAGGGTAACATAGGGGGAAAGAGAGTGAGAAGGCCTATATAACACTAAGGATGTGTTTAATCCCATCACTTGGCAAGCAAATCTCTATGAGTTCCAGGCAAGCCTGGTCTACACAGCAAGTTCCAAGCTAGGTAAGACTACCTAGTGAAACCCTGTCATATGTGTGTGCATTGGGAAGGGGGGTAAGGTTATGCCACAGGTGATAAGGTGAGAATGTTCCTCACAGGAACCATAGACTTTCTTCTTTTCTCATTATTTATTTATTTATTTATTTATTCACATTACATCCTGATTGCAGTCCCCTCTCTCCTCTCCTCCTAGTCCCATTTCCCCCATTTCTCCTTCCCCTTCTCTTCAGAAAAGGGGAGCTTCCCTATCAACTCACCCTAATACATCAAGTTGTATCAGGACTAAGCACAACTGAGTTCAGACGAGGCATCCCAGCTAGGGGAAAGTGATCCAAAAGCAGGCAGCTGCATCCATGACAGAGACAGCCTCTCTCCAATTGCTAGGGGACCCTAATGAAGACCAAGCTGCCCATCAGCTATAGATGTGTAGGGGGCATAGTCTAGTCCATGCATGCTCTTTGGTTTGTAGTTCAATCTCTGTGAGCCTCCATGGGCCTTGGTTAGTTGATTCTGTTGGTCTTCTTGTGAAGTTCTTATATCTTCTGGGTCCCTCTATCCTTCCCCCAGCTCTTCCACAAGACTCTCTGATCTCCACCTACTATTTGGTTGTGGATCTCAGCATCTATTTCAATCCATTGTTGGGTGGAACCTCTCAGAGGAAATTTATGCTAGGTTCTTGTCTGCAAGGACAACAGAGTATCATTAGTAGTGTCAGGGGTTGGCTTTCTCCCATGGGGTAGGTCTCAAGTTGGTCCGCTCATTGGTTGGCCATGCTCTCAATCTTTATTCCATCTTTATCCCTGCACATATTGTAGGCATGGTAAATTTGGGGTCAAAGGTTTTGTAGGTGGGTTGGTGTTCCCCTCACTCCACTGGAGATCCTGCCTGGATATTGGAAGTGGCCACTTTTGTCTCCATATCACCTCCTGCTAGGAATCTCAACTAGAGTTTCCCCATTTTTACCTCATTGCAGGTCTCCAGCTTGCCCCAGAGATCACACCTCCCAGACGTTGGTTTCCCTTCTCTCTCCCAGAGCTCTCACCTCCCACCACCACTCTCCCCAAACATGTTCCCACAAGAACCACACACTTTTCTAAAAAAAAAAAAAAATGGCCCTAGTGCTGAACATACCACGTGCTTAGGACATGGGACCTGGAAAATTTCAGCTGGGATTGATCTGAAAGCTCATTTCCTAGGTACTAGCTCTTAGAGTCTCTGAAGGTGCTACGTAAGTCACCAAGGAAAAAAAGAGATCAATAACCCCATGGAGCTGATGTGCCACATCAAAGATTTGCAATTCCAGCTATACCCAAGGTTACAATAGTAGCACTTACATCTTGAGGGTGACCAACAACTGTCTAATTGAATTTGATTCCCCTTCAACAGGAACAAAACCATGCCTCCTTCAGTAAACCTTGCCAGTTACTCATGACAAGTAAACTACCGAGCCAATTACCCACGACTAGTAAAGTCATGGAAAACCCGCTAGTGGCACTTTCCTAAACCAGTGCCATCTCTAACTGCATTCTAAATACTTATCCTTATCACACAGATGTTTGTAGCTCTCACTCCTCATCCAAGCAGCTTCTCTAGGGAGCTTATGGAGATCATCACAGAAGCCCACAGCTGATTAAAATGCAGATAGCAACTATCTGTGGGTGCCTATCTGCAACCCTTTACACTTGTCTCCAGCTACACTGAGGAACGGTAGAACAGAGGATTATAAGTGCCAGAGGTCCAGGGCAACTCTGATCAGATAGGATCTTCTATATATGACAGAGATGACACACAAGGAATCTCAACAATGTGGTCACCTACATAAGAGCAGCATTTGACATGCCAACATAAACATAGAAACTGTACAAGGGCCCAGCCCTAGAGATACAGGCAATCACTGCCTGTGAGGGCAATTCAGTCCTTTTCAAGGAGGAGACACAAATAGATTATCTAATTCTAAGGGGTCAGCACTAAACACATATATATGAGAGCAATACTAAATGGATTCTGCAGGTTGTTTTATAGATAGATAGATAGGTAGATAGATAGATAGATACAACAATAATTAAAGAAAAGATTGTGAATTTGAGACAGAGTTGGGGAGAATTGGAAAAGGTGGAGGGTAGAAATGATATAAATACAGTACCCACATATGAAAATTTCAAAAATAACAAACTAAAGAACTCACCTAGGCAATACCATTTGAATCTTCTTAACTTATTAGTTAGGTTATGTGAATGATATTAATAACATCTCAACTAGGAGGTACCTAGCCAACCCGGATTTGCTGGTGAATTCTAAAACACAGTTAAGGAAAAAAATAACATAAATTATATGCAGTGTCTTCTTGGAGTGAGAAACAGCCAGCACTTCCCTAACTGGCAAAACCTAAGCCAGACCAAAAAAAATATATTATTGAAAATTATGATACCTACAGACATCATGAGCAGATATAAAAGCCACTAGTGAAATATTTACAAATAAATCCAGAAAAACTTTAAAAGAATGATACACCACAATCAAATGGGAAATATTCCAGGTATCCTAGGCTGTTTCAAAAGCCAAAAATATTTTATAAACTACAAGGCAGACCCAAGCAAATACTAAAAACATGTAATATGCCTATTGATATAGTAAAACCATTTAACAGATAAAATACCCAGTTGTGAAAACAACAACAGCAAAAACCCAGAAAATTGCCAAGTTTAAAATGGAAATAAATTGTTTTTTTTAATTTTGATTATATAATATCTAAAAACAAACATTGGTGACATTATGTTGAATGATGCAAAGCCAATATCTTCCATTAAGTCGAGGGGAAGGTCAGACTGTAATTTTCAGCATTCTTATAAACTATCTTATGAGAGATCCTAACTATTGCAGGAAGAAAAATAAAAGTTATTCTGCTCAGAAAGAAGGATGGAAAAATGTCTTCACTCATAGGTGGTGTGCTTGTGTAGAAAAATATTAAAGAACCTACCAAATTACAAAATGACTCCAAGAATCAACAGGAGAGGACTGTGATGTCCTGGGTGCACTTTGACACAGCAGAGGTAGCTGCTACCAAGAGCAATTGGTATTCCACTCTGGGAACATGTTAGCCCAGACACAGCCACTTTAAAAGGATCATGACCAACATGAGTAGGTATACATGATCCCCCGAGGAATGAAGAGAAGTCTGCAGGGAGCAGACCACGGGACAGTTTCCTTTCTCTTACTTTAGAGTCCTTAAGAGGTACAACATGGTCTAAGAGGTATTAAAGGACAAAGGATCTAACTAGAATAGATGGCCAAAACAGTTAAGTGGCAGAACAAAAACACTCTACAGTTCAATAAAAGAAAACGTAGCTGTGTCTGCTTTATAAAATGGCAAGTTGGGAGACTCCAACCTTTACGATACTTTGAGAGACTGGAAAGATGAAGGAAATTGTACTAAAGGTTTTGTTGTTGTTGTTGTTGTTGTTTCCCAGAGATAGTGTCAACATACACTTTCTTCCTACACATCCAGTGTGAACAGTAGCTGGCTGTCATTTTCTCTCAGCTGTATCGAGCAGAGTTTGAAGCAATTTTATGTAAACTTAAATGCCTGTGCTCATGTATGCAGTGGGCTGTGATGCTGTGTCTGCTCTCTGAGGGCCTGTGTGCACAATCAAATGCCAGGTTTGTAAGAGTGATTGCTGGCCTGCGGCTGAGCCCTATAATCACCCCCTAAACCGGGGCGACTGTGCAGACCTTGTCTTAGCCTTCCTCCAGAAAGTTTTCATGTGTGAAGCTCATTTTTTTCTGTTTTGAGGGGAGTTCCCACTTAACAGATTTCCACAACCCTAAAACTTGTGAGTCTCCTAGCCCACGCCAGCCCCTAATTCCAGAGCTCTTGAGAACTGTAGCTCGGGAAGCCAGTAGTTTCAGGCTGGGGTTTTCAGTGTCCTCAGAGCTTCTGTCATCCACTCCTCCACCACCTTGTCCGCCAAAGCATCAGGGCCGTTGACAAGCCACAAGAGTCCACAAACACCCCAGTTTCCTCCCCTATCTAAGATGAAGAGACTCTCTCCAGCCTGGTGCTGGCAATAATCAAAGAACATTCGCCCAGCAGGCTGCAGCTGCAAGGTCGGCCTCTAGCCTTTCTACACTCTTTTTATGGTTTCACCTCTACTTATACATCCCAAACAACAGAAGAAACCTAAGAAACGAAATACCTGTTCAAAGGAATTTCTGCGCATAAAGGCACAGAACAGGATATTGTACCTTTTATATCTTTCCTGTAGATTCAAAGGATCCAGTCTTAGATCATTAAAATCACTGAAACCTGGCTTCTATTACCAGCTTTGCAAGGAAAAGGGTATTAAGATAGACAGCATTCCAACCTATACTATGTCAGGGGCCAGGCCTCTCTTCCCAGCAATGAGGAGGCTGCTGTGTGTGAGTGGAGGGGTACAGCTAAGTGAATCACAACACAGAGCTGGGAACTTTAATTTTTCCAGGATGGATTTCTCTGTAAAAATATGCAGAGGCCTAAATAATTTTCTTTCATTCCCCATTTTTAAAGGCTAACAGATAACTGCTAACAGACCAAGGCTTGACACAGGCTCTTTAGAACGCTAAAGGGAATGGGCGATAGAGTTTGTACCAACCGAGGAAGATGTTCAGCGCCAGCCTTTATCTCTGAAGAGAGATTTATAGTTGTTCCGAGGTTCCTGTGTCTACCTCACTCACGAAACAACTCCTCTGGGATGAGAAGCTTTGCCTAAATTGGAAACAAAGAATTCTCCAGAGAATTGCTACCAAAAAAGAAAGGGGGGGGGGAACTGCCTCCTACAGCCTCTTCCCAATGGAATCCTTGTCTTTGAACACACATGAAGATAACTAAAGATCATATTCAAGCTTGTTCATACATGACCCATTCAGACAAAACAAACAAAAACAAAACAGCAGCAACAGCAAAATACACGAATTTGCAAAACCAGAAGATAACACTGAAGGGCAGGTTTTAAAAACTTGTCGTTTTATTTATTTATTTATTTATTTATTTATTTATTTATTTATTTACTTACTTACTTACTTACTTACTTACTTACTTACTTACTTTTCTAAAATGGCATCTGGTTTGAAATTTTGCTTAAGCTTACCTTCTGGAGTCAGTTTTGAAGAATTTAAAATTCAGCAGAGAAAAGGAAATGAAGAAACTTTGAAAATAGAAGAGAAAGGAGGTTGTAGAAATGTTCTGTATGATGGAAAAAGTCCATGGCAGCATCCGCTCTACGACTCAGTGCATCGGAACAAAAGGCTAGAAGAGGAACAATAGGAGGTTATAGTCTATAAACAGGCCAGATGTGCAGCATTAGAAAACCTGCTCAGCCAGGGGCACGGTGGGAAGAGAAGCGGAAGTCAGGATCAGGAGAACAAAGGCAAGTGACAAGGACAGTGGAAGATGAGGCATGGTGACCTGGAAAAATCAAAATCCCAGTGACAGGGCATTCCCCATGCTAGAAAAAGGGGAGTAGGAAATATACACAAAAAGACCATTTTCAAATGAATCTCTGTGGGTTCCTTGCTAATCTCCAGGAACACTGTTTAGCTAGTAAAGCAATATGGAAAATAAAAGTTAATGTGTGTCAAAATTCAAAAAGGAAAATAATGCAAGAACCTAATCGTTTCACAATTTAGAGATGATAAAACAGAAGACACAAAAGATTAAAGTAAAAACTGAAATGCTCCCCAAGCCTTTATCTCGCCTGGATTTCCACACGGTGGCTCTTCAAAAGACAAGAAAAACGTTGTTTACAGTCAGATGCGGGATGACAAGGAATACTGGAGCCGAGAGATGATTCAAATCAGCCAGAGATAAATGTCGGTTTCAAAAAGATTAAGTGTGAAATTCAGAATTCCCTTTCACTAATTCAGAAGTGTTGCAGTACTCATGTCTGAAACCTCTATAAACATTTATCACTGTGGTTGTCACTCTTCCTCACTCTATGTGACCAGAGAGTCACATACAAAACACCCACCAAGGTTATTCTATAGAAACCTCAAAGAGACTCTTTGAAACTCAGTGTCTTGAAGATGAAAGTGACCTGATATGACTGGGATCTTCCAGATTAAAATAATCTCACCTAGCATATTTAAACTGCTCCCATCATGTCATTAAAATACCTACAAAGACCAGCAGTAAAAATTTAAAACTCCATACTTCCAAAAAACTGATACTCACAGCAGACCATTGAGCTCATAGATTTAATGCAGGAGAAATTTCTGCTGAGGAAAGGGGACATTTGAAAATAATGAAAATGTGCTTAGATGATTACAAGCATCTAGTCCAGTGGTTCCCAATCTTCCTAATGCTGTGACCCTTTCATATAGTTCCTCGTGTTGAAGCAACCCCCAAGCACAAAATTATTTTATGGCTATTTCATAACTAAAATTTTGTTGCTGTCATGAATTATAATATCCATATTTGATACATAGGATCTCTGACATGAAACCCCCATGAAAGGACCCTTCAAACCCCAAAGGGGTCGCAGCGCACAGTTTGAGAGCCACTGATCTATGCAAACACAGTCAGCTTCACAAATGGAGGAAGGCATCAAGTTGTTCAACTCTCTCTGTCCTTCCTCCTTCACAGGAACATTTTGTGAGCTACATTTTGTGAACATTTTGTGAGCCCTCGGTTGAATACATCAGGAGCTCATGGTGCAGGACAGGGCAATCCTGTTTCTAACAGCCATGCCTTAACAGAGACACCAGGGGCTTTAAGCAAGATGTATGCACAAGTTGTTTAGGGCATCCCTCAAAATTAGATGAAGAGATTATCAACTGCATGAACAGATTTCTTGGGGAAGGAATTAAATAAATCATGACCTAGCCACAAGACCTAGCCAAACAAAGAAACAAAGAAACAAATCCTAAGCCATGGGGTGAGGCAACAAGGAACATGTTGAAACAACATCACTGATATACAGTAGAAATAACATTTATTTAGAGTATGACACAAGTATACTAAAATCCCCTTCTCTCCCAACACATGCGCGCGACACACACACACACACACACACACACACACACACACACACACCAGAATAAGCATAAAAGTCAACAAGCAAGTTACTAGTGGTTTCCTAAGTGACCAATGACATATTAAAATGTCTATACAATGATCACTACTCATTTGTCTTTTTTAAATAATTAGACAACGTAAACATTATTTAAATGAAAGAAATAATCAAAGTGTCATCATTAGGTTTAGAAGAACACTGAACTTTAACCAAGTCTGCTTCTTGTATTAACAAAAGCCAGTTCATCACTTCTAATTCTGAACATGCCTCTGAATGCAATGGTATGGAATAATTTAATGAAAATAATATATCTCAAGTGTCACATAGAGCCACAGATCAATGTAAGCATAAGTCAGTGATAGCCAGATCCAAGCCAATGCCATGGAAGTAGCCAGAGAACTTTCAAAACTGAACTCTGCAGCCATAAAAAAAGGGAAGGAGGGGGAGCGCTGTATCATTTGTCAAGTGGCATGGGTGATCCTGGAGGATGAAAACCAAGCACAGAAACACAATTATAATATGTCCTCCTTCATATTTGTATTTTAAACAGGTTGATCTCAAAAGAATAGCAAGTAACATTGCTGAGCTCCCAGGAGCTGAGAGGGTGAGGAAGAGGTTGCATTATGAGTTCCAAAATCTATGGGGAAAGAAGAACAAGCACCAGAAAAGGCAAAGACTATTCAAGTGATTTACACATCTCAAAGTTGTTGTAAGAGAAGCCTGTAAGTGTCCCAGTATGAACAAATGAATTCTTGTGATACAGGGACTTCCAACTGCTCACAACTATGGCACATTAAATGTGTCTGGTGGTTTAAATGAAATATCCCCTCACTGTCCTGGGTATTTGAATACTTGGTCCCCAGTTGGTGGCCCTGTTTGGGAATGTTTAGGAAATGTGGCCTTTCTGGAGGAAGTGTGTCATTGGAAGCAGGCTTTGAGAGTAAAATGCCTCAATTAATTCCAGTTCAAGATGTGGGCTCTCAGATTCCTGCTCCTGCCACCATGCCTCTGCTGCATCATCATGGACTCTTAGTCCTTGGAACCATCGGCCCAAATAAACCCTTTCTTCTATAAGTTGCCCAGTCATGGTGTTTCATCACAGCAATAATACTGGATTTGGTACCAATGATTAAGCTATAGCTCTGGCGGACTTGACCATATTGTTTTCTGGGAAGAATGTGGACAAGTTGCCATGGTCATGGTGTTTTACTACAGCAATAGAAAAGTAACTAATACATCTGTAAGTGCCATACAATGTGTCACAAATTTGTACTATGATCAGTCAACTAAAAATAAATTTTTAAACTATGTATTCTGATCAGCATTTTACCATATTTCCAAACATGTGGAAAATGTTTGGGAATATGGCAGGCACAGAGTTGATCTTCACCTCCTCCACCATGAGGAGGATCAATCCAAATGTAGGAAGCAATGCTCTCTTTGATGTGGGCCAAATGGCACGGGTAGCGTTGAAGAAGTCCTTCATCATGGTGGCAGATTCACAAACAGCAAGACACAAAGAGATGAAAATAATGGAAGACCTAATACAAGAATAAACGATCCAGCACCTAATTCTACAGTGAGTTCCCACATCAGTGCCCCTGGAATAAATTGAGAGCATATCATTAAAACTGTGTTTTCACATCCCACAAGGACATAGGCGAAATCACCCAAAGAAGAAAGCATCAATATGTCAAATGCACATATAGGTGGCCTAGGGCAATAAGAAATAGGCTTTCATTTCATTCGATTAATATTTTATCTGAATTGCATTTCCCCTTGCCTGGTACTCTCTGATCATACTAGGATGAGTTATTCACAGTCAGGATGCTACTTGGCCCTTTTAGATTTATTCATCATTGTCTCCAAATAAAACAGTTAAATTTTATGCAGCAATACAGCATAAAAAGCCAAAGATCTTGTCGTGTATTTTTAAAAGTAAATCATTGTCATCCATCCAGAAAAGCAACATAATGGAATATTTAAATTTTGTCACTGAAAACCTTCAACACATGGAGATGATGCTGAATATGTAGGTGTTTAATATTTTTAATGCAGAAAGATGTTAAATAAATATTTACAAGTGTTTACTTTAAATTCAAAATCGGTTACTGTGTGAAGCCAAAATATGTGGGAAAGAGGTATTTAGAATATTTTTTTTTCAAATTTGAAACTGGCTAAGGATCAAGACTATAACAGACTGCAGACATTTCTCAGGGAAATGGCAGAAATGCTGGAAGGAGGCAAGAAGCACAAAGATTAAATTAAAAAGTTTACAGAACAGGCCTTCCCACCTAGAGCCATTTTGAGATCCTCTCACCCCCAGGGATCTGAAGAGCCACCTTGGTCAAATGCTCTCATAGAACCAGAGTAGTCCTGTGACCACAGATGAGTATCCATCCCCTGGGCTGCAGAGTCCCCAGCACACAGCTGCCAACAAGACACAGTGGGCAGTGCTTGGCATATGAACTACACCTCACATGACTCTGGTGAAAGCCTGTATCATTGATGCCTGGGTTTCGAGGCTTCTCCTGGGCAATATTATGCACTGCAGGTCAGAGAGCAGTGACCACCATATCTATTTACAGACACTGTCAATACACACAGGAGTGGGACATACAAGTAAGAACAAAGAACAGGATATAAAATTCCACAATGGTAGTATGTGGAGACGACCAGGCAGGGGAAGCTGTGGGCTCCTCAGGTGCTTTCCTCCCCTACCCAGCTGCTCCTGCTGGCTCTCCTTTACCAACCCTCTTCCTTTCACAGACCTGTGAGGCCAAGCACACATCAAGCTCACTCTGCTCTTTCCTCCATATGCTTTCTTTCCCTCTGTCAAATGCCATCCCCATACAGGTGGTGCCCAAAGTCACTGCACCACAGCACAGCCTTGCTGAGTGGGTCCAACTGCTTGCTCAGCACAGCCACTAGGTTCTGGAAGTCATCTCCAACTCACATGTGAAGCCTACTACTTCTGCTTCTAAATGTTCCTGTTCTCAACTTTCCCACTACATGACATCATGACCCATCTGCCAGGCCCCACCTAGGCATCCTCTGTCACTTCTCCATCTCCTTCCTGAGTGAGCCACATCCTTCCTGTGATCTTGAAAGCATATTCTGACCATAAGCTACCTGGCTTCTTCATCTCAGCCCTCCAGGCCTCGCCTGATACACAGCATTGCAGATAGTAGTCTCCAGGCAGGCAGCGCTCCAACCCCAGCTCTCTCCCCTACTAGCCCAGGCTAATCTATTTCCTGCTCTCTCACAGAACTGCTGATAAGCTTCGGGTGTGCTGACATAGAGCAAACACTGGCTGACAGGACCCTGGTCCCATCGTAGTTTATCTTCTATGTGGCAGCCAGGGTGAAGGAACATAAACCAGACCTACTCATGCCTGTGTTAAATACTGCAGTGTCTGCCCTCTTGGTTAGTCCAAATCCCCTCCTGGGCTTCAAGCATAGTCTTGTGATGGCATCTGTTTCTAAGATGTTGCTAAGCCATCCAGGTCACCAGTCACTCTGTGCTCTCGCTCTCTCTCTCTCTCTCTCTCTCTCTCTCTCTCTCTCTCTCTCTCTCTCTTTGTGTGTGTGTGTGTGTGTGTGTGTGTGTGTGTGTGTGTGTGTGGTGACCTAGCCACAATGACATTGTGGCTTGACTCCTCAGTAGTTTATATCTTTATCCTTTGAAATGCTTGCTAGCTCAACTAGTGTCTCTGCTTCAATACATAATACAGTTGTAAACTTCTGTTTCTTGTGCAGATTTCTACATCTCTTTCGCTGGTACCTCCCTTTTACCAACCTTCTGATCTTCAAACTTCACAGTCATACCCAACAGCTGAATACTATTAAGTCTGCCTTTCTTGAAACTTCCTGTGTACCGATTTTTGTCCCTAGCACCATCATTTTTTCACAGTCAGTGTTGCAGTCACTGAATCTGCTTTCAGCTTTGACTGATGGTGTCTGATCAGAAGCCAGCTACCAGAGTGACCCTCATCACAGAGAACCTAAAGCAAACTGCTTCTGCATGTCAGGCCACACTGCAATGGCAGCAGCACTCAGCCCTAAACCCTTAGTCCCCACTATGCCTACCTGGACCCTCGTGCCCATTGGCCTGGCAGTCTACTCACTGTGAACACACTGGTCACCCAATTCTTAGAATACAGTAGACAAAACCCTCCCATGGCCTGCACCCCTGAGTTCTTTCACCATCTCAGATGCGTCCGACTGATCCCCACATGGCAACCCCTCGTCCTCAGGTCTTTGTCCAAATGCCTGTTCTCCACTGGGCTCCATGAACATGCCACATGCCATTTAAGCCTACAGTGACCCATCCTGCTCAGCTGTGACTGTCCTTGCCTGGTCTTCTCTGCTCCATCTCTCAGATATCTGGTCTTCTCATCTGGCACCTACTCCTTCCCTGATTTGTTGCACTTACTGTCTAGCTAGCCCTTAGAATAATGTGGACTAATGTCTCTGTTTTTCACCCAAATAGCTCCTGGCCCATATTTGAGGATTGGATGATTTTGCTAAATGTATCTTCTAATGTTTTGGTCTATTCTCTCTCTTTCTCTCACTCCCCTTCTTTCTCCCTTTCTCTCCCTCTCTTCCTATCTCCCTCCTCCCTCTTTTCCTCCTCCCTTTCTCCCCCCTCTCCCCTCCTCCTGCCTTTCTCTCTCCCCTCTTTGTCCCTCTTTCCCTGTTCCCTTCACTCTCCCCCCTCTCTCTCTTTGTCTCCCTCTCTCCCTGCGTCCCCCTCCCCCCCATTAGACATTGAGGCAATTGCCTGTGTCTCTGGCTAGCAGAAATGCCTGCCTACCCCTACCCACATACAGATATACAGAGCCCATGATCCCTGGGAAGGCATCCTGCCAACCTTGCTGGGATGGATCTGGATATTGGAGTAGCACCAGAGCATGTAGGGAGGCTCCTCTGCACTCCACACAGGATTCCTGAACTTGGGTTCTACCCAGTGCTCAGCCTCCAGGCACCATGGAAGGGACATTGTGTCCTCATTACTGATGCACTCATCAGCTGGGGATTGAAAATTGTGCTCAGGGAATTGTTCCTTCCCTGTGACTTCAACATTTCTTAAAGGCAGGAAGGGTTTCCTTTTCTTTGTAATGCTGGAACTGCACCTTTCATTTTGAAATGAAAGATCCTTGCTTATAGAAAGCATCCTTCGGGGAAAGAGAGCATGATGCTTATCTGGGAATTTGTGGAGTAAAAGTCAAGCCTTTTACAAGCTGCAGTAAAATCCAGGAAACTTTCCCCAACAGAAGACAAGCAGGGAGGACAGCAACTCTCAGCAAGAGGGAGGGAGAGCCCTGGCTCTCTGGTGGGAGTTGCCAGAGCTGACAAATGTTTGCAGCTGTCTCTGGCCTCTGTTCCCCATTGCTGCATGGAGGGCCTGTTTCCTGTCTTCATCAAATCTCAGCAGCCCCATCGCCTTCTCCTGCCTTACTCCATTGGCTTGTGAATACTCCATTAACTTTTAAATCCAGCCATTTAAATGCTTGCTTGGCCTAGTTCCCCTTTACCTCAAAGAAGAATCATTACAACATGTGTCTCTTCTCCACTCAAGTCATCTCACTTAGACATCTGGGAAGATGATCTCAATGATTCTACTTTAACTCCTTGGCTATTTAAAAAGGCAATAACACCAACAGAACAAAGTCAGCTGTGAAATGGGCACTTCACCTAACTGCATCTGGTCAGCTCAGCTAACACAGCCACTCTGCTGGATCAGCGGACAGATGCACAGCCAAAACCACCCTCCCAGGTCCAGATGGTCTCCAGAGCATGTCCATCTGTACTCCAGTGTGAGGCCAGGGTCCTACTGACCATGTTCAGGCACAACATGAAGGTCTTTCTCTTGTCAGCCTGCCCTGTGAACTCATCAGCTTATACCATTTTCCTTTCATGATGTTGCCTTGATGTCCTCCAGAATAAAGAAATCATGGGGCTTGTGGGCAGAATAAAATGGTTCCATTTTTTCTTTTTCTGTATTGGTTACTTCTAATGCTTTAAACTGTGAACAGCAAGATGGCATTGTATCACGTTTGGAAGAATCATGTATAATGAAGGTCCACACCCTGTCACTAATCTCAGTTCGTGTGAGCATAGTTTAGAAAACATCACTCACACAGTGAATAAGTTAATGAATGCCAAAGCCTAAGAGTTGCCCAAGACTGCTAAGCCAAGTCTCAAGTGCCTTGCTGCCTGGGTTCAAACCCCTGCTACACTCTGGCTCTGTGATCTTATGCAAATGACTGAACCTCTCTGTGTTTCCATTTTTATCAAAATAAAGACAGTAACAGTAGCTAGGGCTCTGAGGCTCAGCTAAGCTAAGCATGTGAAGAACAGGGGCCAGATGCTCAGTATGTTTTGCAGTACAAATACTTACTAGAAATATGAGCTCTGAATTTTCTTCTCATTTTCCATTTTATGTTTTTGACAATTCCTAATCATATACAAGGTCTCATGACTCTACTCATCTGCACTGTCTTATTTCATCCACTCTTTTGTTAGTACCTCTCTTCCCATAGAAGCCCCCACTCTTGCAAGCCTTCTGTTATGTGTGCAGGCCTGGTGCAGGTGGCTACAACTGCTGCGTGCTCATGATGGTAAAGGCATGTCTCACCAAGAAGAGGACATTTCATAGTGTTCCCACCCTTGGTTTGCCATTACAGTCTTGCTGCCTCCTCTTCCGCAGTCTTCCCTGGGACTTGAGGGAGATGATGTATATAGCTCTCAACTCTCTACGAAGAGTTGCAAATTCACTTCTGAAGGTCTTTTCTACACCAGCAAACAGGAAATATACTCTTGGTCTTTGGAATTCCCCTGGATGAGGAAAGCCTCCAACATTCCAGGCTGGCAACAGACCAAGGTCTGACTACATAGGACCCCACTGAGACTCCTTGACTAGCCACAGCAACTGGTCAGTTAAACATCCATGTGCCAGTACACACCCTTTGGATACCTGAAATGTCAGTATATCCAGTATCACATGTGAGGTCCAGAAATGCCCAACACAGCAACAGTGGGCAATGAACAGAGACAGAGGAGGGACAACAGCAAAATCATTGCAAGAGCCCATCCTTCCATGCCAATGTTGTGAAAATATATTCCCATAGTGCCAGACTTCCCAGAGAAGCAACTGAAAGTAACAAGATGTTGAAGTAACTTTACACGGTCAATGTACAGCTCAAAAAATACATCCATAACTTATTTCACAGAGATAAGAGGTAATTCTGATTGCCATGGCAGAAACTTCAGGATATGGAAAGACAGTCACAAGGTTTTGTTGAATAAAAAGCCTCAGGATATAAAACAAAATCAAGAATTGTGTCTGCCTTTATCCTCCATCTCCCAAAAGTCTGCTATGGCAAAGTCCCACATACCACATGGCCTACAGCAATAGAAAGACATTGACTGCCTCCCAGTTCTGGGGCTGGTCATCTAAAATCCAGGTGTCAGTAAGCCTGGGGATCCTCTGACAGTGGAGGGTGTGATCTTCCCTGAATCAGCCTAGCTTTCAGGGATTGCAAGTATTTCCTGGCATACAGCAGCTCTGCTCGAAGCCTCGCCTCTGTTCACATGGCCTCTCCCTGTGAGCCTGTCTTTATGAAGCCATATTTGTATAAGGACAACAGTCACAATGCAATAGAGACAACTACTTCTCTACCAACTAATTTCTTCTGACCTTATTTTTAAATAAAATTGTGCAGTTTCAACACATGTATTTTGAGATACGATTCAATCCAAAACAATGTGTCTGTGACATTAAAGAGGATGTATTTGAATGAGTTTCTTCATGAAGATAGACACCACAGCTACTGGACGGAGGTCTGCAGGACATTCCCATTGTATCACCTCTTCTCCATCTCCTCATCCTTCCAGCCCGCCTCCATCGCAAACTGGTTACCACTGGCATGTCTCGACCCGATCCATGTTCCCACACACACCTGTGTTGCCAGCCACCCATGGTGTACAGATGCATCCTCTGGGAAGTTTCTGTTCTTGTCTGACAAAAACAGAATCAATCATTCTGAGAGCCTTTTCTAAACGGTGCCTTTCTCACACAGCAACATCTGGTGGAAGTCCTGCTGAGCTTTCTGAGGAGTACATAAAGCAGCATTTTTAGTGTTCGTTTTACATATCCTGCAGTGTGGGCATTAACCGACAACCAGCATGATCATTTCAAAACATGTGGGATGGGTTCTTACCTCTCTACCTGCATTTCTCGGAGTGAGGCTAGCGCAATGCCTGGAGTGCAGGGACCAGAACTCTTTACTTTAAAAGGAAGCTGAAGCATTTTTCAAAGCTCTCAAGTCAGCCCTCAAAGGATCAGTGCCACACTGTAGCTTTATTCCTGCCAGAAAAGGATGGTGACAATTTGGGACTATGCTCAGCCTTCCACATAAACCATTATGTCTAGTTAGCGACCAGCTGAGTGAGGTCCAAGTCTCCACCTACAATCAAGGAGAGTCTGAGAAAGGAAGACTTAGGCAAACAGCTTAGTGGTGAGACTGAGAATTCCAACCCTGTGTGCTTCAACCCGTCTCTCTCCACCACTTTAGGGTTCAAAATTTCAGCGCTAGTTTTAGACTGGGCTCAGAAAATCCATGTGTGGGTGTTACTGTCTTAGTTTAGGGTTACCGCTGCCATGATGAAACACCACGACCAAAATCAACATCAGGAGGGCAAGGATTTATTTACTCACACTTCATTATTGAAGGAAGTCAGGGCAGGACCTCACACAGGACAGGAACCTGGAGGCAGGAGCTGATGCAGAGGTCTCTGAGGAGTGTTGCCTATTGCTTGCTCCTCATGGCTCACTCAGTCTGCTTTCTTATAGAACCCAAGACCACCATCCCAGGGATGGCAAAACTCACAATGAGTTGGGCCCTGCCCCATCAATCAGTAATTCAGAAAATGCTCTGTAGCTGGATCTTATAGGGATGTGTTCTCAGTTGAGGTTCCCTCCTTTCAGATGATAATAGCTTTTGTTAAGTTGACACAAGAATAGCCAGCACAACTGTGGCTCACTTGTCAACCTGACACACAAACACATCACTATTAAATCACAGCTCTTCCCTTCTTATTCTTTCCCCAACATCTCACAGTAAAAGCATAAATACCCTTAAAGATTTTTACAAATTCAAACACATTAAAACTTAAGTCCTTTAAAAATAGCCAATCTCTTTTAAAACCCAAAGTCTCTTAAAATTCAAAGTCTCTCAACTACGGGGTTTCAGTAAGATAAAAAGTAAGTATTTTCTTACTGCAAGAGGGAAGAACAAGGGCATAGTCAACAATCAAAAATCAAAGCAAAATCAAACTACAAATGTACAAATAACTCAGCATCTAATATCTCGATTCACTCAGAGTCTTCTGAACTCCTCCAAGGGGGTTGCGTTACTTCTCCATCTCTGCTCTCTGCACACAGCTCGTCTGTACATTTGAGCAGGCGCCATGCCGCTGCTGCTGTTCTCCGTGGTCATCTTCTGGCACTGGCATCTACAAAATGCTGGGTCTTCTGCTGCGCTTTCACCACTAGCCTCTCATATGCTTTCTTCATGGCGCCAAGCTTCAACTTCTCTGCATGATCCCTTCACTCCGAGGCCTTCAACTGCCACTGAAGCTGCAGCTTCACCAGTGAACTCTCCTGGCCTCTCACAGTGCCAAGCCTCAGCTGCTCTCTGTGACCTCTCCTGCCTTCAAAACCAGTACAGCCTGGGTGATTCCAACACTACCAAGTTCAGCTGCCAGCAGAAGATACAACCTTGACCACTTCAGGAACACAACGCCTGTGCTTCCTGACAACTCTACACAAGATTTCACCTCAGTGATGCTGGTCTTTTCTAATCACCGCTAACTTCTCAGCTCCAGCTAACCAGCACCAATTGTCCCATTAATGTAAAGGTTTCACTTCAGTTGTGCTGGCCTCTTATTAATCACAGTTGACACTTCAGCACCAGTTGACCAGAATGGCTGAAATTAATTTAAAATAGCAAACGGCCCTGATGGAGTCTTTAAAGTCCCTCCGCGGTCAATACCTCACAAACCCAGTACTAACTTCTGTAGTAGTGAGTTTTTCTATATCTGCAACAAAACACCATGAGCAAAATTCAAGTTGGGGGAAAAGGGTTTATTTGGCTTAGCACTCACACATTTTTGTTCATCGCTGAAGGAAGTCAGGACAGGAACTCAAACAGGACTGAATCTTGGAGGCAGGAGCTGAAGTACAGGCCATGGAGGGATGCTGCTTCCTGAATTATGCCCCATGGCTTGCTCAGTGTGCTTTGTTAGAGAATCCAGGACCACTACCTTAGGCATGGTACCACCCACAATGGTCTGGGCCCACCTACCTCAATCACTAATTTAAAAAAATATGTCCTAAAGCTGGATTTTAATGGAGGCATTTTCTCAACTGAGGTTCTCTCCTTTCAGATAACTCTACCTTGAGTCAAGTTGACATAAGACTAGCCGGCACAGCAGTTCCCAAACCTACTCTTCCAAGTATTATAACCTTTGCACGTATATAAAATAATGAAACAAGGTAAGAAAAATTAAAATCAAAACAAAAATAAAAATGAACTTTCCAAGAAAAGCAAATTAAAACAGAAAGCCACATAAAGTTTTAACACTCCAGGACCCTAGCCACTCTAGACAAACCTGCTCCTCTGCTTATTGAAAGCTAGGGTGCTTGACCTCAGTGTCCCCCCGCCCTGTGTTTTGTCTGTTTTTTTTTTCAGAGCAGAAACATGAAGACAATCACCTTATTCCTTGGGCAGACTGCTGTCAGGGTCAGGAAGCAGACAGTGGGAATATGGGGTTTGTTAAGAGTGTTGGGGAGGACCAAAACATCCTGGGAAACTGCCTCAGAACTGAGATTGTCTTGCATGTTCACCACGTCTAGAAGCAGCTTCCTGGGGGAAGGAGTTTATCATTCTCTGACAAAGACCCTGGAACTTTGGAGCACAAAATCACCCACCAGCATCAAAAGGAAGGGGTGGGGACTTCAATGATGTTTAAGTCTGTCCCCCTCTGTTTTCAGCACAGACAGCAGTGGGGGCTCTTGGCCTGGGCTGAACACTGTGACCAACTAATGCAGCTGGCCCAGCATTGCACAGAGGAAACTTCTTGGCATGGGATATAGCTTAGATCCAAGGATGCACACAGCTCTTAAGCATTTCTGTTGTTTGGCGGATGATGCCACTATAAGAATCGAATGAAAAGGATTAAACTGCTGGCAATTAGAAGAGCTGTTTCTGAAATGAGATAGCACTAAGAAAGAAAATTAACCGTCTTGACTTAGTAACACAGCCATTTTCTGTCACCTTCCGACTCCCGCTCCTCCCTCCACCTACTGGTATGAAGGACACCTGCCCCCCTTAATTCACACCATGTAGCTCCTCTGTCCTTTCCCCAGGCCCTTTCCTAAATGGCTACATACTACTCCGTTTTTAATTCAGTTCTACTGGTCCTTTGCGGTGAAGTTTCCTTCTTGATCTAGTATGGAATGGACTCCCTACACGGCATTCAGTGTTCTGTTTAGATACAGATGTTTCCACTTAACCTCAAAAATATCAGAAAAGCCCAGACACTGCCCCATCCACTTGCCTCTCGACCTGTAACCTAGTGTCTGGCACAGGAGACTGTCATCAGTGAAGTCAGGAAGCAGTGTAGCTTAGGAAATGAGCATCAGTGGCCCACTTTGGTGGACTGGGAAATGCCTGTCTTGACAAGCAATACCCTTAAAAGAAAATGTGGCTTAGAAATGATTGCACTGGAAAGCTTAAAAGAAAACACTGTGATAAAGGGGGTAAGTACAACCACCTGTATATATGGTTTTATAAATCTCTCCTTGTTTTAAAAAATCAATCAATGTAAAGATATCTTAGTAGCCACATTTTATTATTATTAGTCATAGAATTATTATTATTGTTATTATTTATTACTATTAATTTTCTGGGTGGAAAAAGAAGATGCTTATTTTTGAGAAGTTGCCCTTACCATTCCCCTTGGAACACTAAAATGCCCTGTAACTCAAGACTGCAAATGTTTACCGACCTTAGTAATCAAACCCATGCAAGCTTACTAGACAAAGAGCTGTGACACTTCAGAAACATCAGAACCTGATAATTTATTCCTTGGCTGTCTTTCCAGACAATTAGAGCCATAACAACTCTTGTCTGCTAAGCAGGCCTGGAGCTGCTTTTTCTCAACAACTTTGCAAAAGGTGCCATCAGAATTCCTTAAAACACATACACACACACACACACACACACATACACACACATGAGGGAGGCCCCTGGAGAGTATCTATACCTTAGCTGGGCAGGGGCAGACTCCTGCCATACACAGTTGGGGGGGGGGGGGGAGAGCTTGTGGAGATGACATTCTTGTCCAGGTTTCTGGCAAGCTTGTAGCACTTTGCATTGGGCTCTGCAGAATGATGGCGATTTGACCAATGATGCTTGGATGGCAGATGCTTTATGTACAGTCAAGCTTGCCATGGCACAATCCAAGTGATTTTAGGATGCTGGGCACACAGCAAGCCTGATAAGGGCTGTCAACAGCCACGTGCAGAGAGATTGCAGCACAATTAGTGGGTGGTCAGCATTCAAAGAGAGCAGTAAATGGTGTTGTGCAGGCTTTTCCTCTTACAGATAAGCCGAGAGACCAGAGAGCTTAATGATTGCTTGCAGAAATATCATACAGAGAGGGGTATGTGTGTCCAATCTAAATGTGCCACCTTAAGCTGGAGTTCTCTGTTGGCATAATCTAAATTGGCTATTTGCACTGTTCAAATGCGTAAGTTGATTTTTCAGAACTTTGTTTGGCTCTTTGCCCAGTCAACCAGTTTAAAGTTGACTGACTGTATCAGCTGGACTGAGGATCCTGTGCAAAACTTCATCACCAACAGGGTGCTCAGGGCCACCAGGTACCCCCTGCTGGTGCAGTGTTATTTTGCTACTCATCAGTCCTGCAGACACTTATCTTTAACCTAAAAGTCCTTGAGAGCTAATTCTTGGACCTTAAAGAGTTTCCAATGGGGAAGGAAGAGTGAAGGACTCCTATTAAGATCCTTGTCTCTTAAAAAAAGAAGAAAAAAAAAAGAATAAAGTAGATAGAGAGCAGAAAGGAAATATAATTGCATTCACTTTGCTTTGACTTTCATCTCATTTCCAAGAGAAATTTGGAGTCTTGGACAGGATCTGCAAACTCCTTTGGAACTCTTAGAGTGTACTAGGAAAGAATATGAAGGAGAGGCTGTGAGAGAAAAATGAAAATGTTTTCAGTCTATGAATAGAATAAATGTTCTTTGTACTTTTTCTTTATAATACGTAGAGGGAAAATCAAGAGAGAAAAACAGGGTGGTGTCCATGTAATCAGTACCCCACCCTCAATGCTCTTAACAAGGGCTGTGCATTGTGGTTATGTGTGTATTTATACACATGGCCCTGGTCTTTCATATTCTGTTGTTATTTCTACTATGGTTTTATAATGATAACACCTGTATCTTCATATTGATCTTCACAGCAAATACAGTAAAGATGAGCTGTCAGATAGCATTCAATGATCCACTCCCATCCCAGCTTAGAGCAACTTAGCCACCTTGTGCAAAGGACTACCCCGAAGGCATTCAGTACAAAATAAGACCATCATATCCAAAGTGACCAGGAGGCTTCACCGATGCCAGGAACAGTTGGTCTTCTGATTAAAAATGGCATAATATATCCTTTATTTCAAAGATGTGAATACAGGGTCTTTTGCTTCATAGGCTACCTAAAATGAGCAAGTTCTTTGACAGATTTTAAGTGAAATTCTTCAGATACAACCATAAATGATTCATCACATTCTCATGTGGGAATATCGTGGGATTGTTCCAAAGCTAGCATAGGCTCCATGTGACCTCGGCGTGGTGCTTCTGATTCTAACACGGCACTGATGTGATGGTAAATTTTATATTTTCCTGAAAAAAATGAATTAAGATATAGCAGGATACCTTACAACAGGACCTGGATGGATCATCCTGTCACATCTACCTTTAAACACCTGAATTCTCTTCCCCAAGATGATGCGACTCTTCCTGCCTTCAGCTGTGTTCCTTCCCTGCACCAGACAGTCCTTTCTGCATGTCTGATAGGAATTCATTCTTACCTACTCAGCAGTACAACTTCTACTATGAACTGGCTTATAGTAAGTGTTTTAGTTTCTTTTCCTGTTGCCATGATAAACTACTCTCTGACAAAATCAATTTAAAGGAGAAAGGGCTTATTTTAGCTCACAGTTTAAGGTGTTAGGCCAACATGGCAGGGAAGTCAAGAAAGTAAGAACCTGAAACAATTGGTCATATTGTACCTGCAGTCAGAAGAAGAAAAAAGTAATGAATACATGCATACTAAAGCTCATTTTGCTTTTTCACTTGCTTTTCCACAGAGTCCAGGCTCCTCTGACTAGGGAATGATATCATCCACAGTGAGAGAATCAATGAACTCCTCTAAGATAAATTTAACTCCCATCATGCTGACGTTTAACCTTAACTATAACAGTAAATTGTGCTGATTATTATGTGGTAACACTTCTACACAAATCCTGAGGGCTTAAAGGAAAGTTGAGACATGGCTCACGGAGCATTTGCTTTGTAGTTTAGCTGTGACTCTTCACTGTGTGTCTTCATTCTAAGTCTAGAAGGTCAGAATGTCAGAGACAAGCTGTCTTCACAACAGAGAGGAAGGAAGAATAACAAAAGAGCCTGGAAGGGGATGGAGGAAGATGGATGATTCAGTGGTTAAAAGAACTTGCCGCTCTTTCAGGGGACCTGAGTTTGATTGTCAGCTCCCACTCTGAGCAGCTTAAAACTGCTTGAAACTCCAGCTCTCTAGGGATCTGACTCCTTTGGCCTCCACATGCACCTGCACAAACATGTATCTAATTGTACACAGACATATATTTAAAACATAATAATATTTACATATATTTAATAATAATTAATAACAATATATTTATATTATATTATTTATATATTGATAATATATTTAATAATAATATTTACATATATTTAAAAACATAATAACACATCCTTAAAAAAAAGAATATGATAGCCAGGATAACCAGGGTCTGATAAGAGCTATGTTAACCCTTCTGATCGCAATCCTTCCAATGACCAAATTAGCTCCCACTAAACTCAGCTTCTTAAGGGTCCTACCATATTTCAGCACGGCCACACTAAGAACTGAGATCTCATACACAAACACTGACTGTGACGTGGGGTAGAAGGAAAGAGCATATGAGGGTTGTTATATTAGCAAGAAGACTGCAGTGCTGCTCAACTTAAACACCTCCCCCATGGCTGTGCCCTCCACTGTTGTGGGAAAGGATGCTGTCAGCTGTCCTCTTTGAGAACCACCATACAGAGACACTTTTTCTTGGCTCCTGGTATTGTAGGATTCAGTCCACGATGCACACCTGTTTTAAAGGTCTCTGCAGCTGCCTGTTGCAGAAGGTGGGACTTCTGACGGAAGCTGCAGGCAGCGTAGCACAGGTGCAGACGACTGTCTCTGAACTGTTTGGAAACTAGGAGCAGAGCTGTCAACAGAAGCCTGTGAGCTGGTGTATCCTCTTCATTCTGAGAGTCACTACGGAAATGTATTTTGATTTAGGCACCAGGGAAGAGGAAAAGGTATTTCACTTAGAAGGCAGCGCCAATAGGAATTGGAATTCAAGTAAGGGAGGGGCTCTAGTTTTATTGGTGTTGACATGGGTGACATCTGCCCCACTCCATGATACTTCCAGATTTGTTCTGAGGGAACAAAACCCTCTATGGAACACATCTCGTCAAGTGCTCTGGAAATGTACGGTCAGGTCATGTTGTTCCTACTTTATCCGTTATTTTTATGTGATGAAAATAGAAGGTGAACTACTTGAGGGGAAGAGAAGACTACTGCAAGGTGGAAGAGAGCGAAGGCAATGCTGAGAATTAAGAACAATGTACAATGTGTGTGTGCAAATGCATCAATAATAACCATTACTCTGTATATGAACTAAAGAGTTATTACTAAAGTTGCTGATTGTTATTTTGAGAGATCTCCTTTATCTTCTTTTTTTCCCTTTGATTCAAGACAAAAAGAAAAAAAAGAAAAAGAAACTAAAATTGAGAGTATTTGTAAATCAAGAGTTCTTAAACTAGGCTCTTTAACGTTGAGATTTGCCAAATTTATAATTCACTGACCATTTTATCTTTGCTTATGTGCATCCATGCACATCCGTGTACTTGAATACAGGTACACACATGCTACAGTGTGCATGTGAAGATAACCATTGGTGTTAGCCTCACCTTCCACCTTATTTGAGTGAGCATTTCTTCCACCAGGCTGCTTAGCTCATGAGTTTTGAAGGAATCTCCTGTCTCCACCTCATCCCAATACAGAAGTACTAAAATTTCATGTGCATGCCATCACATTGAGCTTAACACGCTTTCTGGCTCCAAACTCAAATGCCCACATCATGGCACCAGAGCTGGACCCAGGGAGTCCAGCTCTACTGAGTTCTTTCAAACCCTTTTGTATTTTTTCCATACGTTGGCATTTAAGAGGATTCTTTGTCTTTTTGATTCCCTCTGCTTACAAACGATTCCCACCTTATGATTCTGGGCAGTACTGTGTAAAGGGAGCCTAATCTCACACCAGAGTACAAGCAGGGGTGATGCTGTTCTACCTCTCAAAGTATGGAAGCACGTATGCTTTCATATTCACCCGGCACAGTACAGTTAGAGGGCATTTCAAATATGCATGCAGTGTACACATACACATGTTATATATGTCTCAATGTTTATCCACAGAGATGCAGTAGTGTTCTTATTCACCTATGGCAATCTGAAGACCCACGGCTTTCTGCCATATTAAAAAGCTGCTTCATTTGCCAAAAGCCGTAGAAACAGAAAGAACCTGCCGGTTCATCTGCTAATCTATAAATAAAGCTTGATGTTGCTGGTACACTTACTTTTAACTTTGAAATGTCTCACCTACCTTGAGATGGGTTACAAACACCGACAGCCATCAAGCAGACGTTTGAAGCAGAAAGATTACCTGTATAGCAGCACTTGACAAAGACCTCTCCTTGAAAACAAATATAAAATTCAAAAGTGTAAGTGAACATGGGCGAGCCCATATTTCTTTGCTCAGATGTCAATGCTCCATTTCCAGAAAGATCCCCAATGACTACTCCCGCCTGACAGCATGCGAGGAAACACAGAAGCAATCATCAGTTTTACCGGGGAACTGGTGTCTGGGATGGAAAGAGATCTCTACAAGAATTGTGACTGTGATTCTGGGAAATGAAAAATAGGACACACTGTGGGGAAGAAGAGAAGGCCACTGGGTTCACGCTCTTCTCCATCCAGTTCTTCTTGTACATAAATGTGATTTTCTGATCAAACTCTTCACTCCCCCAAACCTACAACTCCCTTCTCAGAAGGGAAAACGAACTCATAATCTAGAACTCTTCATCACCATGCTGGTGGGAGTAGTTCCATAGTATGAAAGGCATGTGTTCTGAGCAGGACCCTCATATACAGACTTCTGGGAGCCTATCTAGAAATGCAACACCAATTGGAGACAACTTGGGGGACTGCAGATACCAGCAGAAGCTACTGGAAGGTGGGGCCAAGGAGGAATATAGCCCAGAAGAAACTAGGCATTTCTTTCCCATGCAAGTTCTGTTAGCAGAGGGAAGTGGGGGCATGGTAGGTGCACCAGGTTGGAAAATGGGTTGAAGTATATCCTAGGCATTAAGGGTGACATAAAATAAGTGAAGATAAAAGGGAATCAGACACTCATGTTAGGGAATTTCAGTTCTCAAAGCAACTCAGCCCTTCCTATGGTGTAATGTGAAAATCAGAAGAGAGGTAACAAAAGCAAAACCAAGCTTTGATCACTTCAAAGGAAACAGCAAAACACAGCAAACGGGGAGACCCAGAGCACCCCGTGGACTGACAGACAAGGAGGGTATTAGCTTGGAGTGGGAGATAACAAAACAGGTTTTTGGAAGACTCAGCAAACATGCCCAGAGGCCATCCGTACACAAGGTAGGTGTGCCTTG
This sequence comes from Pachyuromys duprasi, assembly GCA_028658305.1. Taxonomy (NCBI): domain Eukaryota; kingdom Metazoa; phylum Chordata; class Mammalia; order Rodentia; family Muridae; genus Pachyuromys; species Pachyuromys duprasi. Next base: position 73,623,686 of record CM053743.1, on the reverse strand, counting down.
GAAGTTCTTGATAAGATCCTTAGCAGACCTGCTGGGCAGGGGAGGGCCCTTCCACCTTGGCTGCAGAGTGTAGCCAGGCTGGAGAGAAGCCCTATACAGCCCTGTAAGGAGCACAGGGCTGGCTTCACCTGTCAAGTCAGAACTGAAGGTTATCAATGATTTGGTTGCTATTCATGAAAAGCAGGTGAGGATACAGCACAAAGTAGCAGAAAACATTAAAACTGAGGTCAGGAGAATTCTTACCCTGTGAACAGGTCATGCTGGGTTTTCAGATCCTGAGTCTGGGCTCAGACCCAAGACCAAAACTTGGACCTCAAATTGGGCTTCAGAACCATGCCAAAGCTGCAAACCTGAGCAACCTTCCAATCAAAAAGGCCCAGAAAAGTTAGAGAAATTGAAGTCAGCCTCACTAGTGGCATTAACACTTCCGTGCTTGATTCAGGAAGGAACTACGTGACCATCCAAAAGGAAGCCTCGTGTGTCAGTTAAGGCTTCTGAAACATCTGCAGGATTTCAGCACATCTGGACCATGTGACATATCAGCCTTGCTGTTTAACTTGCAGGTTTTAATTGATTCTAGACTTTTGGTTTTACTTTGAAAGCCATTAGAGAATTATGTTTATTTTTTAAAGTGTTTGAATTTTAAGAGAACTTAATTTATCTGTTTATTATACACATAAAATATGAGTGAGGACTTGGAAGGAATTTGTTCATATGTCTTTCCTGTGAGGGATGTAATGCATTTCGTATGTGCTAAGTTTTGAGGATATATGTGGCATGCCTTTAAGAATTTCACTGATTAAAGTGGCCAGAGAGACAGCTCAGCAGCTGAAAATGTTGCTCTTCCTTGAGAAGACCTGAGCTTAGTTCCCAGCACCCAGGTAGGGTGACTCACACACACACACAGACACAGACACACACACACACCTATAAATTTAAAAAAATTTAAATTTGTAATTAAGTCTCTTTTAAAATTGTAAGTAAGTCTAAGTTTAGTTGACTATTAAAGTAAATATCATTTCTTCAACTTCTGAGTTAATCAAACAAACACTAAGAAATGAATCCAAACTGTCAGTCTTATTTTTACACTAAAACTGTTAAATTTATTTGTTAAGACCAATGTATCATTGTAACAACTAAAGGAAACGGAGGGATTTTTGACTAAACATTGACTTTAACAAAAGTCATGCAAAGAATATCACCTTTTCTGAAACAAAATCTTATTTTTAAAAATGTTAATTATTGTATGTCTGCCTACACCCGACTCGGAAAGGTGTCATAGTTCACGTTGACATACAAATAAGGTTGGTTTGTGGGAGTTTTATTAGTTTTTTGAAAGGAGAAAAATGACTTCGACATTTCATCTGACTTTAGAGCCTGCCTCACACACCTTTTCCAGTGTAGCGCCAAACTCACATCCATGCAAGGAACACCATCAATAATGGCATACAAATGGCAGCTTTCCGGGTCATGTTTCCAAAGGCATGTCTGTCCTCCTGCCTAACCAGTGTGCTTACATAGCAACTGGGGCGTTTCACTCTGGCCCTTCTTCCTGTCGGCTTGAAGAGCACAGTCATGTGTCTTCTACCAACATCGCTGTGAAATGTCCCTGGACTCCGCAGCTAAGATTATTCCACTTCTGGGGGGTGTTTTCCTTGAGGGTAGAGAGAAAGTAGCTCCCCCCAAAGTTAAAAGCTGCTTAACATGGAGGTCTGAGCACTGGACCCAGGACAATGCGTTCATCACAGGTGGATTCCGCCTTGGGTCTGGAATCATTAACCTCAACCAACCATCCCAACTTTTAGGAACAGAAAGGGTTCCTGAGGTTTTGAATTCTCACTTATTGAACGTTAGGTTCCTGCTCAGGAGAGGCAGCAAATCCCAGTGTGGACCACATCACCCGGAAGAGCCCTCTGCTACCTGAGGCTGTAGGTAGGTCCTTCATATGCAGCTCTGGGCGCTTCGCCGGGCTGGGGCTGATGCACGAAGCCAGTAGGGTGGGAGTGAGCAGTGGGTTCGAGAAAGAGCTCGGAATGTCATGCTTTAACTGACTTCTTCCATAAAGAGAAAAGGTAAGGTAGTCAAAAGATAGTCTGAAGTCCTTGGAGGAATTGGGGCTAAACATGCATTTAGACCTAACATTCCTTCCAGGGCAACATGGTACCTGGAGGACCGTTTCAGGCAAAGTAGTACTTTACATAGCATGAGCTGAGTTCCTTAGTCTAAGAACCTCCTGCTCTTGGCATGCTTCATGCTTTTGAGCCATCATTCACAAACTCATCATTCACAAATAGGGGTCCCTAAGTTGTATTTCAAGGTGCTGATCCTGGTCACTATATGAAAAACCTTCAGAAGAAGTCTTTTTTTTTTGATTTATTTATTTTTATATCAATCACAGTTAGGTACTTTGCATCCCAGGCGTAGCCCCCTCCCTCATTCCCTCCCTCCCCCCCCATCTCCTCCCCGCCCCCTCCAAGTCCACCAACAGGGGAGGACCTCCTCCCCTTCCATCCAACCCCAGCTCATCCTGTCTCAGAAGGAGTCTTTTAACTTGTGTTTTAAGCTTTAAATAAATATAAATGCCAGTTTTAGAGGCAAAGGGCCTCCCCTACCTCTTGACTTATCCTCTATGGGCCCATTAGAATCAACCGCTCCAGATATTTCCCAGTATCTTCCATGGACAAACTCTACAACATGTGCCTATTTTTTAGAACCCTGTGGGCTAACTCTAAAGGCATGTTTTTGAGTTAACTTCAATGAAGAGAACACTGACTGACAGAGACCTCAAGGTGATCCTTGAAGAGCAAACCTGAACTTTATACAACAGGGGAGGTAGTGTGGTGTCTTTCTGGGTAGCCTGATAAAGATATTAATGGTGTTTGAGATTACAGACTAGGGGTTACATGGAACAACATTTTGTTGTTGTTTTTTGAGATAGGGTTTCTCTGTATAGCCTTGGCTGTCCACTTGTTTTGTAGACCAGGTTGGCCTTGAAGTTACAGGGATCTGCTTGCCTCTGCCTTTCTGAATGCTGGGATTAAAGGCATGCACACCACGCCCTGCCATCAAAGAACTTGATTTAACTTTAGTAAGATCTGCACAAAACATCTCTGAAATTCTTCCACAATGGACAGAACTCTTTCTTGAACCACTACTCATTCCCACCCTACTGGCCTCATGAACCAGCCCTGTAAAGCTTCATGTAAAGGACCTGTAGCCTGACATAGCAGAGGACTCTTCCAGGTGATGGAACCAGCATTAAGATTCACTCTGTAGCCACTCCTGAGCAGGATACCCAAAGCTCTATAACTGAGAATGCAAAGCCCTGTTCCTAAAAGTTGGATGGTTAATTGAGCTTAATGAAAAACCTCCAGATGTCTCTCTCTGAAGCCAGTAGGGTAGAAATGAGCTGTGTGTTCAAGAAAGAGTTCTTTCCATAGTGGAAGGCTTTCAGAGACTTTCTTTTTTTGCATTATCTTACTGAAGTTAAATTGTTACAGCCCAGTTCTAAGCTAAGCTATACAAATCAGTAGCCCAGAATTCCTTCAAAGATGCAACTTCTTATATCACATAAGAAAAGTTTGTGTAGAGAACTGCTCTTTTCTTCAAAGACCCAAGAGTACCTCTGTGGGGAAATCACAGCACTGGTCCCTTGTTAAATGGCAGATGTGGCCATTTAGTAAGAGGCCATTTTGATTCAATGATTGACTTCAAATGGGTGAAGTGAAAAGTTATCACCCTCTAACCATCATGTTTCCATCCAGGTGTTTCTCATAAGAGTGCCTTACGGTCCCAAAGATGCTATCTTCCACACAACTGTCCTGTCTTGGATGGCAGAGCCAGCTGAAGCTGCTGCTGCTAATGCTGCAAGATAGCATTGCTCCACTGCAGGATGCTTTGCTAGCATCCTCCTGGAACAGCAGGACCTTGACTGGCTCAGTAGTCCTCAGCTCCACTAAGGGAATAGTATGGGAGGACAAGGCACTGCCTTTTCCCTAAACCAGCTCAACTGGGAAGCAATCATAGTCTTTCCACGATGGCATTTATCGGTGTTAAGAAACACCATAGACTTTCACAGCTGAAAGTTCTGATATGGCATCTAATAAGTAGAGGTCTAGGGTACTGTTAACACACCCTATAAAATACAAGCCAACTCCTATAACAAAGCATCCGAAGTCAGCATCAAGGGCTGGTGCTAGAGCAGGGGGACTTACTTAAAAACAAGGCATCCTAAAACTTGTCCAATTATCACTTTCTCTGTGACATGCTCTCCCTGTTTCCAGAAATGATAAAAACATCTTTTGAGGTTGGGGTAGAAAAAAAAAGAGAATAATGATTGACACTAAAATGTTCTGGTTATTGAAATGGCTTTCCCTCCTACCCACCCTGGACGTCAGGGTCAATTAGTGCATTGTATAGGCTGCTATAACGATGCCATTGGTTCAGTGATGTCACCCAAACAACTCAGCTTTCCGTCTAGCTGCATAGGATAATACTGTTTAGATTTACAGTGAACTTTCTTAGGGCCTCTTTGCAAATTCCTATCTCCTTTTCACCAGGGAAAGTGGATGGCCACATCTTAGCTAATAGGCCTAGGTCGATCCTTTGGATGCTTGGCTTATAAAGGATGGAGTGAATGCTGCAATACAAAGGACCACGTGGACAGCTAAAGCAATCTCTTTCCCTAGCTTCATCTCCTCACGGTCCAGAGGGCTCTGCTTCCACTCAGCACCACACAGGGTCACTCGCCTCCATCTCATGCAGAGTCAGTGAAGGAGCAGGTACTCTCTCAGCTCTGTTGCCGGGTCCTCACATACCCATGTCTTCTAGGATTCTCACCCATATCACTTTTTACAACACTGAAAACAACAACTATAAACCTTAACTGTAACTCAAACTATTTCATTCATGACTTCCCATAATGCATAGTATAAGTAACCAAATACAAACAACAATCACACTTTCTCCTTTATCTCACAGGAATGAATACCTTCCGATAAGAATGCCCTTGGCAGGTAGGAGCAATTTCATCATGTTGTATGGAATGTATATACTAAAAGGCCCAGAGGTAGAAAGCCATCAGAGGGGCCACTCCATCGCAGCTGGGGGCCGACATTTATTACAGGGGCTGCTGTTTCCATGAGAGCAGAAGACAGAGCAATATAAAACATCTGGAAATATCTAATTGTTTCTAATTGAAACAATGCAGCTGTGTCTTTTGTATCACAATATTGTTTCACTTATGTCCTGAAATAATTCACACTATCACTGCATTACTGAATTAGGGGCATAATTCTCCCACTTACATGTGAGTCAGAATGGAAAGAACAAAAGAAAGAAAGAAAGAAAGAAAGAAAGAAAGAAAGAAAGAAAGAAAGAAAGAAAGAAAGAAAGAAAGAAAGAAAGAGAAAGGAAGGAAAGAAAGAGGAAAAGAAAGATCTCCCGACATGCTTTGATAAAATGTTAAGGAATTAAAGAGTTGATAGCACCAAATGGTGAGTGTTGAATCCTGAGAGCCATTGCTGCTTCAGGGGAGTTGTCAAATGGCTGTACTCAATTATGTTTCTCTCCCAATGGCTTTTTGAGGGGATTATAAGCTTTCTGACAGTATTTATTTACTGTTTCAAAAAGCAACTTTTGGCATATATGTTAGTGTATCTGAAACAAGAGATGCATTTTAACAGCATATGGTAGGGGAGAAATTACCAAGGGGAACTCGGACATGACCTACAGAGCTACTTCTCTTCTCTTGGACTACTTCCTCCTAGGTGTTCCTACTATAGACCAGAGGTCATAAACTATGGGTGATTGTCCCCAAAAGGACATTAAAAGTTGAATAAGACATTTTGATTGTCAGAGGAAGGATATATACTGGGTGAAGTAAAGGATGCTGCTCAGAGTCCAACAATGCACAGGGAAGCTCCCCCATCCCAGCTCATTGCTGTAGCTCTCGCTGCCCTTAGCACAGAGCTTGGGAAAACTATGCAGGCAGAATATGTATTTGCCTAGGCTTAGATGACAGTTACTGGGTGTTGTTTCCTATCTGTACAGACCTTACAGATTAGTCAAAACATGTGTACAAAAATACCTGTTTTCAGAGTAAGGCAGAATATTCCTCAATGCATGGATGGAGCTTTGTGTTGGGGATTCCATTTTTATGCTACGGTTAGGGTATGATTTTGTTGGGTTAGGATATGATATGATATGTGCTTCTCAAAGAACCATGTAATGGAAGCTTGGTCCCAGTGATGGTATTAGGAATAGTGACCGGAGGAGAGTGGATGTTATGGGGCACTCTTGGAAAAGATTGATGTAATATGGAAGGACCTTGGTTGCTTCCCATCACAGTAAGTTGTTATAAAAACCTAGCTCGTGAGCCTTTCAGCTTTGCTGTCATACTATTGTTTGTTTCCTACATGAACTCCTTTCACTGTAATGTCTTTCCTACAACTGAAACTCACAACATTCAAAATTATCATTCTGTATAATCCTCTTTTTTATATATAAATAACCAAGCCTTAAACATTTTTGTTGTAACCACAGAAAACAAACTCATACGCCTGACAAGAATGAAAGTATGACCAGACCTGACGAAACAGGCCAGCAACAGAAGACAAGTATAAATCGGTGCACTGGCCAACAAGGAAGGTGGTGTAGTAGTCAGTTTCACGTTATTACAACAAAACGCTCAAGGCAACCAGTTCATAGAGAAAGTCTGTTCCTTTAACTCACAGCCTGGAGAGTTCAAAGGCATGCTGATGACAGTAGACAATGGCAGAGCATGGTGGGAGTACGTGCAGAGACAAGGGATCACAGAGAATCAGAGGAGAAAGACAGGAAGGGTGCGCATTGAGGAAGTGCAGGCCCCAGAAGGTGTACTCCTTCAAATTCCCCAGGGCCTTTAGATACACAGGGATCACAGAATGCATATGAATGCTTGGACAGTGCTCATATTTCACTGAACCCAGAGAAGATGGGGCAAATTAGTGGAAATATGGTCACCAGCCAATGGTTGTGCCTCCCGGGGAAGTGAGGGCCCTGGGGGCCAGCTCTGCTGGGCCTCGGTGTCCAGGCTGGGCTGCCTGCAATTCAGAACCAGGAAGGCTCTAAAACTGAGGGGCATGAGCATGGTGCTTGGAAGACACAAATGCAAGATGGAAAGCCAGAAGAGAACCATCATGTGGGAGGTCACTCTGGGAAAATAGAAATGTGCATCATGGGTAGTGCGTGTGTCTGGCAACCACAGCTCAGAAACAGGACAGGAAGAAATCTGTGAGCAAATACTCATGAGAGGAAGAAATCTCTAGAATGGCTTTCATAATTCTGAAGAGTAAAAATAGAACAGGTTTCAAGGGCATTGTGTGTATGAAGTGGATTTAGAGACAGCTGAAGGAGGGATATGGTAGCAAAGGGGATAAGGTAGATGTGCCCCTGGAGTTGAGGTGCTGGCATTGATAATAATGTCCAAGAGGAAGAGAATAAGAAACTCTGGAGGTCAATAAGAAATTTCCAGCATTTCCTCCCTCCCTCCTTTCCTTCTTTCCTTCCTTTCTTCTTTCCTTCCTTCCTTTCTTTTTTCCACTTCCTTTTGTTGTTTGAAATGTATGCATCATTTATTTTTGAGATTGTATTTTATTTTTAAGATTACATTTTAATTATTTCATTTTCCTTCCCTTTTCTCCCCCAAACACTCTTATCTACCCTTGTCTGTGTGCATGCAATACCCAGCCTTTTCTCACACTGAACTTGCCACGGTTATACATGGGCATCCTCCTTTTGTCTATTCTTACCCTACAAAGGTCTCCTTTCTCCATACAAACATTTTATCCACAGACTGAACAGCAAGAAAGCCCCAGCCATCTTCCATGCCTGTATTTAGGTATATTTACCTAAATTATAAATTATCCCCATGTGTAGCCCTATAAAATTCACATGTTGAAACCCTAATGCACAAAGTGACAGAGCAGAACGTGTGGCCTTTGAAGGACTGATTAGATTGTAAGAGTGGAGGCCTCAAAAGTGAGATTAACACCACTGTAAAAGAGACCCCTTCAAAGAGCCACTTCCACAACGTGAAAACTCTGCAAGCAGGTACCATCCAACCATCTGAGAGGGACAGACCCTCAATAGACACAGAGCCTGACAGTGCTGTGATGTTGGACTGTCCAGATTCTGGCACTAGGAATGAACAAATGTTTAGGGACTTTGACAACACACATGCATAATAGGAAGAAAATGGAAAGAGACTTACAGAGAGAAGATGGTGATACACCATCTTAGTTAGGGTTTCCATTGCCCTGATGCCACACCAGGACCAAGATTACTCTAATAAAGGAAAATATTTAATTGGGAATGGCTTACAGTTTAGGGGATTTAGTTCATTGTCATCATGGCATGAAGCATGGCAGCACTGAAGCAGATATGCTGTTGGAGAAGCTGACAGTTCTACATCTTGATCTGAAGGCAACCAGGAGGAGACTGGATTCCACACTGGGTGGAACTTGAGCAGAGAGGACCTCGAAGCTGGTTCCCACGGTGGCACACTTCCTCCAAAGGCACACCTCATAACAGTGTCACTCCCTATGGGCTAAGTATTCAAACAGATGAGTCTTTGCAGCCATATCTATTCAAACCATCATGTATATTAACCAGGGATAAAAGCTGCTAGGATAGATTCTTCCCTACAGCCACTCAACACTGTGACTTTGGACTTAGCCTATAGAATCAAGACAGTACACTTTTGTTGACTACACCATCAATCAGTGGAACATGTGGTAGTGTTTGTGTTCATATGGGCAGGTGTACCATGCGTGCACACTGTGGCCAGAATAGGACATAAGGTGTCTTGCTCTATCACTTACCCACTTTTTTCCTTGCAATAAGGTCCCTCTTGCTGAATCTGCCACAAGGCTGCCCAGTAAACCACACTGATGCTCTCTAGCTTCCAACACACAAAATGCAGACATTACAAGTACCTGTGCAGCCACACTCACCTTTTTATTGCAGCTGTTGAGGACTTGAACTCATAGCCTCATGCTTATACTGAAGGCATACTTACCCACTGAGCCAAATCCCCAGCCCTGTGGTAACTTTAATAGCCACTCTGGCATACAAATACAGGACACTATTTCTTGGAATTTACCCTCTTGCCAGCCTGGGTATGACTAGGTCAGAAGAATCCATCTTGGATTCAGAAGGTTCTGGATGTCAGCTTTGGCCAAGCTATACCACTGGAGACTAAACATCATCTTCTAGCCAATTTGGTGGGAGAGGGGTGTTTTAACAGTAGTTTAACACTTACACTAATGATATATCTTACATGCAAAACACAGCTAGCTATAGATAGACTTGTGCGTGATTTTCAAAGAAAGCTTCAAAATGATTCAGGCATACTCTCTCACTGTGCCTATATATCTTATACCATGAATAGAGGATATGAAGTCTCACCTATCATACTCATCTCTGCCTTTGAAACTGTGTTTTCTCATCAATACTGACTCAGTTTTCACTCTCAATCTCACTGCTCTACACACTGCATAATATTCATGAATATTAGCTTTGAATCTTCAGATATGTGTTTTCTGTTTGGGATACCCACTGTGTGCAGGAAACTAGGGAAGTCTCCTCGGGACTGAGTGTCATCAAGGTAGAGAAGATAGAATGCAGTGAGATAAGGGGGTTAATGGACCAGGATGGGGATGAGAAGACAGGATAGGGGATGGCCTGTAAAGAACACTGAAGACCTTACAAAATAGCTATTGGAAAGCCACCTCTGTGGAAACTTCCTAATATATATGATACATCATATTATAATTGAAGTATATAATCATAAATTATCTAAGTCATAAGTCAAATCATAAATATATATTAAATAATATATCTGTCTGATTTAAATGGAACTACCCTATCACAGGGCAACAATACCCCTACTGTATTGTACAGGCTAACAAATAGCCCAGGAATAGCTAACAAATAGGTAGGAATGGTTACCTCTTTTGGAGTTGTGGTCCAGCGAGGTCCCATAGACCCCTCCCCACAAGTGGCAGGCTATTGTCTACACATCCTCTATCTCTCTCTCCTTCTCTATCTCTCTCTCCCTCTCTCTCTCTCTCTCTCTCTCACTGCCTCCCCTGCCTCCTGTTTGCCTGACTTCTCTCAATCAATAGAAGTAAAAGAAAAAATGTCCCCAAAAGTGCCGCACATGGTGGTAGCTAAATTCTCTCCTGTTACCGAATGTCTGTGGACGGACTTTTACCTGAGCCGAGACAAATGCATGAAATTCTGAGCAGCAAGCCAGGACTGCTTCGGAATTTTCAGTGTGATCTGTCTTTGTAATCTGAAGCCTGTTTCTCACGCAGATATCCCTTGAAAGTGCAAACTAGGGAACGGGCTACATTCCAGATCAAAATTAAAACTCACCGAGGCATTGGCCTGCATGTGAAGACTAATCCGTCAGGCCCATGCTCCTTTTCTCTTTGGGATGAAAGGCAGCACGAATGCATCAGAAACATTCAACAACGACGCAACTTATCTTCCTCCTTGCCCATTCATGCTTGCACAAGTTCAGTCTCCCATTGGCCTAAGCAGAAGATAAAATGGGGAAAAGTCAGATTTCTTCTCCTGGCTCTGTTAGAGAACATGCATATGACCTTGGAGGGAGGGGGAATATCCCTTCCCGGTCTTTGCCTCCTCATTTTCAAAGCAGAGAAAGAAAAATTCCATTCATTTAGTCATAAATTATCTCATTACGGAGCATAAACACTGTTATTGTTTAGCATTTATTTCTGCAATCTGTCAGGACATTCTGAAATTTCTATATAAAATACACAACTTAATGCACTGTTTCTCCTTCCTTCTTTCACATGGTGTGTCTGGAGGAGGCAAGGCAGAATGGCGAACACATGGACTGTGTAAATGAAATGCTATTTAATTTATTTTCAAATGGATAAAAGGAAATGTAATTAAGCTCCCTAAAAGCCTTCCAAATAAACTTCTCTTAAAGAAGTAGAAAGGGAGCTCATAACTGATCAAAGTAGTAAATCAGAATGCATGACATTTGGAGATGAGGACCAGATTGGGGTAGCCAGCAGAGAGAAAATGCCAGAAAGGCAGATCAAATGCAGGCCAGCACCGGAAACAAGTGTATTTTGTGTCTGAAGCTTTGAGCTCAGATTGGTGTAAGCGAGCACCCCCCACCCACCTATCTTTTCATCTCCCCTTCCCCTATCTCTGCTATTCCCTCCATCCCCTCTCTCCTCTCCATCCTCCCCTCCACTCCCTTTTCGTCCCTCTGCTCCTTTTCTCTCTCTCCCTCTGGTCTCCATGCGCATACAGCTAACTGTGTTTGTATGTTTCCATTAAATGGTGGAAGCCAAGATGTAGTACAGAGCCACACAAAGTCAGCCCCGTGGATGAACCTGCAGCCCCTTGGAGAAACACTGCAAAGCACAGTGCAGGAACTCCAACAAAAAATACTGTACTTTTGGTTTTCAGAAAGGGCCATGTCAGAACCAGGGCAACCTCAACAACTGCGCATACAGATGCCTACCGCCTTGCACGTGTTTCTTGCTGAGTTAGCCTTGCAATAGTTGGCAAATGCCTCAAGATCAACATTCTTGTATTTTTTTTTCCCAGAAATTTGTACTCTTCAGAAAATTCAAGCTAAAAAAAATCCCCAAAACCTCTTTTTATATTCCAAACCCCTGTAATCCCTACTGTTTGAAATGGAACTGGTCACTCTCTTAGTGTCGTTAATCTTGAAATTTACACACCATGGATGCTGGTGTAATTAAAGCCCTTGAACATGCACACTGCCCTAATGACCCACAATAAGTACAGGTGCAGGGGGCTCAATTTGAAGCTGATTGTGGGCTGCCAGGTTTTGGTGTGACTGAAGTCAAAGTGAAAATTTCCTCTCTCGAAGGTTATGTCTTTATTGTATTTTTTTTCAAATAAAGTCAGTTTAAGTAAAATAAGTTTCTGTTAAGCAATGACTATCTTATAATCTACAGTTTATCAGCTATCACCTACAGATTGCCACATGCTTTCCTGCCTTTCCACATGACCAAGCATAAACATATTCTTTCTTGGCCAAAGTATTTTAAAATATAATTGCAATGTTAATCTGACCTAAAATATGACTATATGCAATGATAAATTGTAATTGATTGTATTGGATCACTGTCTGAACCAAAGACAGTAAATATCTAGTCTAATATTATATTATCAAAATAAATATGTTGAAACTAAAACACAAATAGTGATGAGAAATAAAGAAGAATTAATGCACAATATAATGAAAATGGTCTCAAAACACAGCTAAACATAAATTGAAAATCTCTTGTTTTTTTGTTGTTGTTTTCCTGTAAACATCCCTCAAGACAACATGGCATTCCTGTTCATATAAGATGCTTATCAGAAAGAGTAAGATACAGTGTAAGATACAGAAATATTTCACTGTGATGAATGTTACTAGAGACGTTCCAACCATCACTCCCCTGCCCTGTTTGGGAAACAGTTAAGTTTCCCTAGGTGTGCACCTCAAAACAGTTCATTGTTCCAATTATATAACTTATAATTTTTACATTTTAAGGATAACCTTCTAAATGAATATGCAATAATGATTAGGTTTAGTGTTCATATTAAGACAGTGCAAAATACATATTCAAATAAAACACACTAAGAGCAGCAGTGATTAACTTGCAATTGGTTTGATGAAGTGTCCTTTTTACTTCATTCTTTCCCACTTCCAAACTACCTACAATATACAGCCAGCATTAGAAAGCTTCTCCTCCCCGCAGACAAGATTTCATTATACCAGAAGACACTATGCCAGCTCCTAGGAAGAAAAGTCATCAACACTCTTCCCAGCTGTAAACCCTGATAGACAGAGCAAGGACCAGACTGGCAGGATGTGCCCATGGGCATATTAGTGGCATGAAAGTTAACGGGGTAAGCAATCACTTTCTGATGGGATTTAAGGCTTGCTTTGCAAGAGGAAATATATGCCTGTTGCTATAAACCTGACTGCGAATCCACAGCTGGAGAATTCATATACTCTAGGAGTTATACTACTATTGCTATTTTGCTAAATGGACTTAGTATCAACTGTGGATGGTCTATACCCATAGACAAGTGCAGATAGTCCTCATCAGGGGTGCATCTTTGTGCGGTGGACAGAGATTAACACGAGAGTCACACTGGTAAAAGAACAGAGGACATGTGACTGCGAAGTGCTCAGACTAAGTGAAGCACCTATACCACACCCCTCCCTCAAGGCTCAGGGAATGTCACAGACAAGAATGTGGAAAGATTATAAGAGCTGGAGACTATGATATAATAGTGTCTTCTGGGAATGATAGAACAGTCGCCCTCATGAACTCACAGCAACCGTGGTTGCCTACCGGAGACCCACACAAGATGGAGCAAGTCCAGCATGGATAGGAGAGGAGCACATGACTCCCCCACACTATCTGAGGAACTAGTGAGAGTAGATGGCTTCTAAGGAAAGGAGAGTCAGTTTTCATTAACAATGTGGAAAAACTGATTGTGTTCTGATGGGTAGCCACATATCCGCACATATGAGCAGCAACTACCTGGACTCAGAAGGCTATTAAAACACATACACACACACAAAAGAAGACAAACTTGAAGTTGAGGTTGAAAGGGATCAAAAGAAGTTTAGAGATGGAATATGCATAAATACATATATACATGTATGAAATTCTCAAAGAATAAAGAGCAATACTTCAAAAAATAATGTCAATGTAACAGTTATTTTCCCCAAACTGTCTAGTGTTTTCATTTGCTAAATATCACACTTCACTGTGTCTATGTGACTCAAAATTTTGCTTTTGTCTGGTCTGCAGAATATTATGGAAATTAGATGCAGCCCCACACACTGTTTAAATTTTCTGTGAGTGAGCAGCAGTGTCAACAATCACTTAGAAAGATCCCTCAGTCGAGCGCAGCAATGGTACCACATGCTGGGAGGAGAATGGACTTTATTTTTGTTTTTTACATACCTATGTTTCTGTGTTGATTTGATACCTTTCTGTTTTCTTGGGGGAAAGTTTGCCTTTTAATGAAAACTTGGTATGATTAATAAACATATACATTTCGTCCTGGGACACACTTGCGAATTAGACAGTGGTAGTGGCTGTGTGTCCCTGCCACTCAGTAAAGCTACCCACCGAGCTGTAGTACTTTATGGCAGGAGTTTCATTCTATGTGGATTATGCTTTAAAATGAAGCAAGAAGACACTGCAGAAAGCATCTCAGTTTTAGGGCTGAGCTTTCTAGACTGGTCTGCTCCTTCCTCCATCACCATTGTGCCTCATTCTGGCCCAGCAGCACAGTGTGGTGCCAAAAGCAGAGAGGGACAATCAATAGAGGCTATGCTGTCCCCAAGGGCTTCTCTCCCACAGCTGAGCTTCAGAGAATCAAGTGGGAGTGAGCAGTCACAGAAAAGCCTCAACCCACGCTAAGGAGGAAAACAAACAAACAAAACAAAACTGTCTTTCCTCATCAGGACAGGAAATGCCCTAATTTATGCAGGATTAGAAATTTAGCAATGCTTCAGGGCATGTGTCCTCAATGTGGCCACCCGTAGCTCTTTCCCAAATCCTAACCCTAACCCTAAACCTAAACCCTGTTGATGCCTTGTGCTAACTGCAATTTGTTGTATAACTAACCATCACAGAATTTGTTAGCTCAAGACATCCAAGATGTGTGTAGATCATAATTCTGCAGTTCTCAGTTGGTTCCTGGTAGATCAACATGCAGGTGATCAGATTGGTCAGCCGGCCATAAGCTGGACTAAATGATCTACACTCCCCTTCTTTGCCCAACAAGCGATCCTGGACTGTTTGCACAGTCGGGCAGGCTTCCTAGAGAACAAGTGACACTGATCATGCCAGAACCCATACAGACATCATGCCATGGTCACCCTAGGTCACAAGCCAATTTGGATCCAGAGAAACAAAAATCAGACCTCACTGCTGGCTGGAATGTGGCAGAGTCACATTGCGAGACCCAGGATACAAGCTGGGAAAGGTGTAAAAGTTGAGAATTTAAGGACTCACAGTCTGATGAGCAGACCAACCCTCCCAGGGGGACAAAAGGAACATAATGACTTAATGACTTCAAAACCGTATAATAATAAAAGCATTTCCACTAGAGAAAACATCCCCAAAGAAGCTGAGATGTGTCTGCACCTCCTCGCTGTGTCCTGTTGCCTTCCTTGGAGAAGGGAATCCGAAGAACAGCAGGTAGAAGAGAGCTAACCCAGAGCTGCTGGGAGAGGCTAAAGGACAAGGCATGGAGACTCAACTCCCCAGTGACTCCAAGCCCAGAGACCAAGCTAGGCTGTGCTTGCTAAAATAATAGACTATATATGAGCCTCAGTTTCCCAGTCTTCAAAGCCACAGTGAGCTGGTTAGATCATGTATTTTCTTTGTATCTATTTTACATGCACTCAATTCCACAGGGCAAGTTCAAAAAGTTACCGGGCAACAATAGCAATTATCCCCAAACCCAGCAGAATTGGGGCAAAGGTCCCAAGCATGTCCTCACTTTAGGATTATTCAGTAAACCAATTCTAAGTATCACTCAGTCTACATCCCCAGGCACTGTGAGTCAGTCGGTCTGAGCTGAGCAGAAGGCTGTCATTTCAGCCAGCCTCTCCATCTGTCTGGGGAAGTCTGGTTTCATTACATGAGGCATGAGGTCACTGTATCTACCCTGCCTGGCTTCAGTGTATGTTCTAATAGGTGATGCAGTGTGTTGAAGCAGATCCCATTATCTCAGATAATCACAGAGGATAAATCTCTGAAGGAGCTAGTTTTGTTAGGATATGTCCACTTTATTCACCAGAACACAAGTTCCCATCTCAATCCATCTCTTGATCCAGGAATTTCTTGTTCCTCTAGTTAATACAGCAAGATTGCATGAAGGTGAAAATTACAAAGACCCTCACTGAAATGTTGCTAATGGAATAGAAATTAATTTGTTCCTACCCAAGCAGCTCAGTGCTAGCTTCATGAGTCAATTCCTTATAAACAAACAGGAGCTCAGCTGTTCTATCACCCTCCACCTGCCATGACTCAACTGCCTTGTATAAGGTGGGACTGCACTCCAGTTCTCAAACTCACACCCAGAACCAAGGCTGGAGGGAGAGGAAAACATTGTACAAACATCCCCTCCCATTAAAGAAGTCTGTGGTTCCAGGATCTTAGTCATATCACTTCTGCTCACATGGTATTGGTCAGAATTGGTCACTCAGAAAGGAAACTAGAGAGGAGCCAGGATGAGTCCATCTCTATTGTAGAATGATGGCACAGGGTCTAAGTTTCCACAGGAGGAAGAGAATCAGAAAGTGTAAGAGGAGAAATAATCCCTACCATGACCAGGCTATGTCGAACACATGTGACTGTATTTACAGCTTATAAATACTCTCGCATACATGCATTCATTGGAGAAGTCTTCATTAGGAGAATGAAACTATAAAATAAGAAAGAAATCATTGAGTCAGCTATGAGACACCAACTTAATAAAATAATCTAAAATCACCAGGAAGATTGGTCACCAAGATTATATAATCATCTATAGCTAGA
Source organism: Pachyuromys duprasi (assembly GCA_028658305.1). Classification (NCBI taxonomy): domain Eukaryota; kingdom Metazoa; phylum Chordata; class Mammalia; order Rodentia; family Muridae; genus Pachyuromys; species Pachyuromys duprasi. Next base: position 73,607,073 of record CM053743.1, on the reverse strand, counting down.
AATGGAGGTTTCTAGAGTTGTTGTTTTTTTTACCTTCTCTCCTACATGCCTAAGAAACACAAATGCAGACCGGAGAACCTGGCCCTAAAGAGAAGGCCATTCCTCAGCAGGAGAAGAGACAACCTTAGGGAACACAAACTGTTTAGGTCAAATCCACTTGGGCTTCATTTGTTGCAAATTTAAACTCTATGAAACAAATTCTTCTGGGAAACAATGATGGAAGAACAAAATCGAGAAGGAGTTTTCTGTCCCCTAGACATCTGTGGCAAAGCTGCTCCAGCCCAGGAGCCCGGCACTCTCACACCCTGGGCTATAAGTTACTCTTCCCACATTCCTGGGCACTCCAGTGTCTCATCTACACAGAAACACAAAAATACAAGTGTCAGGGAAAACATGGCAAGACCTCAGGAAAGGAAGTGGTTCCTGGCTGATGCTCTCTGCGCTGTAAAGATCCACAGGATGAAGGTGACAACATGGATCCCGCTGGCCAAAGAACTGCAGCTTTGAGCACACATCATGGCTCTGAGCATAGAAAGCAGCAAGTAGGCAGGACTGATGCTGCTTGGGCAGGAATGTAGACAGCTGTGTGGCTTAGAGATCACCCTTATTCCAGATGTCAATTCCAGAAGAGATTCGTTCAACCCACCAGAGGGCAGAGAGATGCCACAGGAGAGCTAACTCTGAGCTCCCTTTGAAAGCCTTGGTTGGAAGAGTCTCCATGTTTGAGGATGAGAATCAGTGACAACTCTACTTCAGATAAGGAAGAAGAGTGGTAGGATGGATCTTGTTGAGTCTTCTGCTTCAGAGAGATGGGATCCTATCATCCTGTGTTCCTTCATGGGATGAACATGAGTCTGGAGATGTTGAGACAGATACAAAACATCCATAAGGCAGTAGCCAAGAGACTCAGGAAATAAGATACAGATTTAGATGAAAGGTGGTTGAGTACGATTGTGAAGAGACAAGATGCCATGGCAGGGGCTGGGAAGACAGTTCCATTGGCAAAGTGCTTGCCATGAAAGCATGAGGAGCTGACTTGAGTCCCCAGCACCCACACACAAAAAAATCCAGGTACATGATTCTTGTAATCTCAGTACCAGAGAGGTAGAGGCAGGAGGATGCCTGGAGCTTAGCCTAGTCAGCTTAGCCTAGCTGCATGCCCCAGGTCCCAGTGAGACAACTTGTCTCTTAAGACAAGGAGTATTAGCACCTGAAGATTGACCTTTGACCCCCTACCAGCTGCCTGGGTATCTGTTCTCTTTTCTCCTTCTCCTTCTCCTTCTTCTTCTCTGTAGAAAAGATGCTTTGGCAACTAGAATATCTCTGGAAAGACTTAGAAGTAATTGATAACAGATGTTGCCTTTAGGGTAAAGAAGTAGGGAATCAGTCACTTTGAGTATTGTTTAAGAACATACATTGTACTTAATTACATCATACACACTAATAATAAAACTTGTATAATAAACAATAGATGCAAGATGAAACAATTTTATTCTACTTACCCTCCACAAATTCCTAGCCTGTGACATAAAGAAAGACCTTGAAGTTACTTCATAGGGCAGTTTTTCATGTGTGAGCTTCAAAGTCACCACATGCCATGATAAAGAGCTGAAAGCACTTTAAAGTGTCATCTTAGATATGACTTGAAGACTGCCATTAACTGCCAGGGCAAAGCACACTCCAGCTGACTGAGAAAGTACCTCATCCACTACCTACAAGCACGCTTTTCCCCAAGCATGCCAGCCTCCTTCCCTCCTCCAGACCTTTCCACAGGCCCACTCTACTTTACTGTGCCCTCTTGCTCTCCACCATGTTAGCCCTAATGCTGTTCTCTGACCCAGCATCTGACCCCCTCACATGAGAATGGAACTCCCTTGCTCACATACATTAGAAACCCCTATTTCTACATTCTCAGGGGAAAAAATGCCAAGCAATACCAAAATCTGTGTATTGCAATGTTCATTTCTAGAAAATACATGCGATTCCTGTCATTTAACTCTCCTGCTCACACAAAAATCTATCTTGGAGTGTGTATCATTATAATGTATTCACAGTTACATGCTATTTCATTGGAAGCACACACACAGACATGAAATTAGGGGACATTAACCTGTTCTTTTGTTCTTAAAACTTGTGTAACAATAAATATGAAATATATTAATGGGTCAATAAAAAGAAAACAAAATGCTCATAATCTTTAAAAAGACACCATAACAGATGTGGAACTGTATGAAGTAAATAGTATTGCTACATAGTACTGTGGAAGAAGCCAGAGCTGACTCTCTCAGAATGAAAGACCTCCAAACCCCCAAAACACTGAGCTTTAAAAATAGAACAAGAGCTATATAAGAGTCATGTAGAAAAGCTACAATTTTTTCACTAAGAGAAGGAAACATATACTTAAATGAAGGCAGAGACCTGTTTTTTGTTTTGTTTTGTTTCATAATTAGAATTTAGGAGAAAAGTCACACAGCGCCCCCTGTTGGTTGGCGTGGAAAGTATCACAAAGTGTCTAGTGAGGAGGCAATTGGTTAGCCGATCATTCTCCGCTTTTCTTTTCTATTATTGTCGTGTTAAGAGGCCTCTAAAGCTCCACAAAGACCAAACTGAGCAGGGCACAGGGGTCTTGTATGAGACGGTTTCTACAATCAAGGACCATGTGTGGTTGTGGACTGGAACCCCCACACGGATGGGGCCCATGATAACTTGGTGTAGGGCTGAAGACCCTATTCAGGGAAACAGGGACTGTTTCAGTCATGATCTTGATGGCTGACTCTTTGACCCTCCCCCAT
>CM053743.1:73580685-73603781 GCA_028658305.1 Pachyuromys duprasi | reverse complement strand
TAATCTTTCCTAAACTCCTTCAGCTAAATTCAGCTTGAATATTTTTTCTTTTCTAGAATTCCAAATAACTCCTAAGGCTTTTTTTGTTTATGCAAAACCGTTCTCTCTATCAGATGCCGTGTTTGCCCTTTACCCCAAGTGCTTGTTTCATATGCATCCCTATGTCTTAATTATTACCACGGTGGGTCTGGGAATTGCAGCAGAGTCAGCAAAACTTGGATGCTTCCAACACAACAATAGTAGGGTCTGATATGAGGCAGACTCCCGGTAAATATCCAACATCAACATCAAGTAATAGCTCCTGTGTGGCAAGATGATACACAAACTGAATTTGTCCTTGAGATGAACCACTCTGTACTTGACTCAATTCACATCCCAGCTCTTCTGTGAGTAGAGCATAAAATGTGTAGCTTGGTTCCTTCCTTCCTTCCTACCTTCCTTCCTTTCTTCGCTTTTCTATCTTCCCAAACTATCTCTCTATCCCAAGGCTTGGTTTATAACTGGTAGAGTTATACAGAGATAAGGGACTGGAGGTTCATTTTTTAAATGATGTAGTGGAATGCTAGGTCAACTGGGTTGACCTAGCTGGGTTTGGATCTTTCTTTGGCCTTTCCCCCTTTTTATGTCTCCATTGTTCCCTTTGAAACAGGGAAAGTTACCTCATAGCATCACATGGAAATCTGTAACGTATGGTTTTATTTTTATTTCTATTCTTATAGGTGCTCCTTGCTAGATATTTGCTATGAGCAATGAGGACACTCTGGATTCGGACTTTTGTCCAATGCTAGAATTTGAGGACTTTAAGAAATATAGCAGGCAGCTGTCTATTTTAATTAAATGTTATAAATTATGCTCTTATCTTATATTCATAGTCCAAACATACTTAAAACATAAAGATGATGTATCAGTCTTGACTTGTAAATGGTTAATTATTATGAACTCCAAAATAATGTGTACAATTTGTATGCATTTCAATAGTTTTATTATTATTATGATTATTATTATTATTTTAGATTTTCACTTCATTTAAGATTAGCAGATATTTGTTTCATTCTATCTGCAGTTCTCCCTGAGAGGCTGAGACTGTGGACCTGACAGTGCCATGAACACCATTTCTACACACTGTATGTAGTGACCAGCAACTGAAAAGAACCTCAGATATACTGAGAATCTGAAATAGATGGATTTACATTGGAGAGGGAGCCAGTGGATGCAGGATTGCATGCTGTGAAGTAAGAAAACTACCACAGTGTAATAATTGTTTAGCCAGAGGACAAAATTGCTGCAAAAACTCTGGAGATAAAATGTTTGAATAATCAAAGGCATTAAAATTTTAACTCACCAGTTCTTGTTTTATTCATCCACAGATATAATGATTCCTATAAAAAAAAAACACCAAGCTTTCACTATTTGGTGCCAAGTGGGTGACATAAAACAGAGATGAAAATCACAGAATAGGAAGATTTCCAGAGACAATATCAAGCCATTTCTTTGGGAATGTCTTAACATCATGACACTTTCTACTGTCTGTGGTATTGTAGACAAGGACATATCTTGTGCCTGAATCAGATCTCTTATTGATGGTCAAACTAGTGATGATTAGTAGAAATGTAATCCAAACTTTCATCCTCCTCTGCTTTTGACCAAACTGGGCATCCAGGGCCACTCTTCTAGATAGACAAGGATCTGGTCTGACAACATTTACTGATGGTATAAAAGATGAGCACTATAGTGGCAACTGAGAGTCATGGCTGGTTCAGGTAACAGGCAATATTTTCCTTCAGAGATTAAGATGGAGAGTTGAATTTGAAGTATCAGTTAAAACTAGATTCACTGACACCACAATCAGAAAGGACCTATGTAAAAAATAAAGGCATAAATATGGTATACTATCTGGACAGCAGGTGTGAGTTGACAAGGACTCTGGGGTGGAATATCTATAGCTTTCTCTGTGGAGGGAAGTAGCTATCAAGTATACAGGGCTGATCAAAAAGTGACTGGATCAAGATGGTCAAGATAATGATAGATCACATAAAGGCATGAATTAAGTGATAGGTGACATATAGGTTGATAATAATAGCTAGTAAAGGAGAGATGATAGATGACATATATACATGTATATGTATAAATACATATGTGTGTGTGAGGACAGATAGACAGCAAACAGATAAGGATGGACAGGTAGGCAACACATATTAAAAGACAGATGACAAATAAGATAGGGATAGATTAGATAGAAAAAGTAGAGGAGGATGGATAGATAGACAGACATATAGATAATGTCTTAGTTAGGGTTTAATTGCTGTGAAGGGACATATGACCAAGGTAACTCCTATAAAGGGAAACATTTAATTGAGGCTGGCTTACAGTTTCAGAGGTTCAGTCCATTATCATCATAGTGGGAAGCATGGCAGCATCCAGGCTACATGATATTGTAAGAGTCAATAGTTCTACATCTAGATCCAAAGGCAACCAGGAGGAGGCAGTCAGGTGGAGGTTGTCTTCTTCACTGGGCAGACCATGAGCATAGGAAACCTCAAAGCCCTCAGTGACACACTTCCTCCAACAAGGCCACACCTACTGCAATAGGGTCACACCTCCTAATAGTGCCACTTCCTGTGGCCAAGAATTCACACACATGAGTCTATTGGAGGCCAAATCTATTCAAACTATCACAGATAGACAGATAAATAGACTGACAGACAATGGCAAGCAGGCGGCGTATAGGCATAAACCTACTGAACTAGTTCACTGGAAAGGTTCTTATAGTGCTCACAAAAATGAGGAATCATTTCTCTGGTGTGAACAAAAGAAGGCTAACTCTAGGGTCTCTTCTCCTATGTCTTCTCCATGGTATATTTTCATGTCATAAATATCATTTGGTTTTTGACAGAGATGGACACAGACACAGAAAAGCAAATTGACTTGGTCCAGCTGTGGCATTTTTCCTGAGCCTCCATCCATGTAGAGGCTTTAGTCTTTCTGGCAAGTGTTAACACAGGAGGATTTTTTAAAAGTCATCTCAGCTTTTAAAGTTCCCAAGGGGGCGGGGGTGGAAGGTTAAACCTCTAAGTTAATCTTGTCATTGGTAAAATCACTAAAATGTCAACAAGTCAGTAGTCAAATCTGGGAAGAAATATTTACAACAAGAAAAACAAACTTCATTATCAAGCATGATGTGATTTAACGTAACTGGTGGAGATGGGACGCTCATGGCTTCTGTCCGTGTGACTAGACGGGGCTCTTCTAGAAGGCAATTTGACATCATTATCAACAACCTCAAGCATTTTTGTTTTCACCGTACAAGAAATTCTAGGAATAATATTCCAGTAATGATGAAAAAGAGTCATTCAAGTTTTCCATGGGGGTATCAGAAGATGTAAACTGTCTACACTTATAGCAACTATAGCATTATCTTCCCAAAGAATACAATTTGGTCACACCTTAAGTTTCCATATAAGATAAATTTGAAGAGGATCTGCAATTATTTAGACTTTGTAACTCAAGAAAATGTCAAAATAGAATCCAGTGAGCTACTGATGGCAAGTTGGGAACATAATTATGTTTTCTGCTGCTTTGTGTGCGAACTTCTCGGTGATATTAATTTTCTCTAATGAGAACATTTAATTTTTTCTGATTCATAATGTGCTGGGTTAGAGGAAAACTAGGCTTCTTATGTAAATCATTGTTTTGGCTTTCTGTGTTCATCAGCACTGCCTTGCTTTGGAGCTTCCCTCAGAAATCTCACTCTTCTCTGGCATAGCTTCCAGTTCCCACTTTAAGAACTAACTATGCAGAGAAAACGCTGACACATCAGACAACCCATATGATATTTCCATTGTTTTCTAGAAGGTTCTGAGAGATATTGTAGGTCAAGCCTGACATTTCTTTTTAATTATTAAAATGAAATAGAGGCCAAAACAATTGGCGTGCCCCTCCATTACAAACAGCCGGTCAGCACCGTGACTGCCTCTCTGATTAGCTCTCTTATCTGTACGGCCTCTCCCGACATGTTCTTCTCCCAGCTCAACAGGGTTCTCACTGGTGTGTGAGCTCCAGCCCATGCTGGTTCCATCTCACTGTCCACGCATTTGTTAAAGATTAATGAAGGCATGCATGCACACGCATCTTTGCATTTATTTGGCCCACTCTCAATGAAACAAGTGATCACATTCCCTTCTGTCTGTCTATAAACTGCTAACACCATCCTGGACACATCCTGGAAAAGAGCAGAGATAAGCTTTAGCAGAATCCTGCTTGAAGCCCATCAGAAAGATGCTTGTCCTGTGATAGACTCGCAGAGTCATGACTGAGAATGTGCTGCTGTGGAATGAACCATAAACTGAAGAAGAGACAAAACCCTCGAGAAAGCAACAGACTGCCCACTCTGCCTCCTAGCCACAGTCCACCCTGGGGTCCTTCCCTCCAGCAGCAGTAACTGAAGTAAGCCTTCTTCCCAGTAGAGTGTTCCTGACTTTGGAGAAAGAAGTCTGCTTTGGGGCCCAATGCATGTTCCTTAGGGACACCTTGTCTACACATGAACACAGAGTAAAGTGAACAAGGCTATAGCATGCCAACACAGTGTCCCCTTCCACACAATCTGGTTGCCTCTGACATGGAGATGATTTCAAGAAATGATAAATGCAGGGCAGTGATGATGGCGCCATTGGTAAAGTAAACATCAGGCCCTGAAAAAATTCAAAGTGCAGTCAGTATCCATGACAAAAAAAAGTCAGGAATGGTGGTATAGATCTCAGCTCTGGGAGGCAAAGGCAGGCAAATCTCAGAGCCTCGCCGGGCTCACTGGCCATGCAGATTAACCAGAGTTTTCCACACCAATCAGAGATCTCATATCAAAAAGCAAGAAAGCCTGAGGAGAAACACCACAGATTTTGTTCTAGCTACCACATGCACACATACATATACCTGTGCCACACAGGAACACACACACACACACAAACACACACACACATAGACACACACACACCCCAAACCAAACCAAAACAGTTATAATGGAAGGATTCCTTAAACTATTTATTTGTGGTTTTTAGCTTTTTAAATATTATCAGTAAGTGTTCTTTATTATATAGGATTTTGTTTGTGAATTATAAAAAGACAAGACTTGGTCAAGGGAGCTACAGGTCTAAGACATAAAAAAGATGGCCTGGTTTCTTTGATACATGCAAATAAAAAGAAAGCTAGTGGCATTTATATCCTATGAAAAGAGATGCCGCGATGCTCCCAGAAAGAGAAAAGAGGATTGAGAGTAAGTATCTCTAGAAGAAGAAAAATGCCTGGTGGTACAAAGTCATTCCACCACATGGGTTGACGTGATGGGGAAACAACCTGTAACTATTAATTCAGTCTAAACATAAGTGCTGTCCCAGCATGAAATTGCTGCTTCAGTAGGCTGAATAGTTAAATATTGGCAGTTTGAAATGGTTTGTCCCAATATATTAACATACAAAATGCCTATCCTTCCTCTCTCTGTGAGTAACAGTTGGGTGCCTTTGAATTGGTCCTCTGTTATAGCCCCAGGTACCCTGATTGAAAAAAAAAAATCAGACATTACTGTAGACTCCATAGATGGTCCAAGATAATAAAGTTGGACAGAACCCTCCCTCCAGTGACCTGTTGTTTGTCACAAGAGGTCATTTTACACCTTATTCCTGTTCCAGGTCCCCAGCCCTGGTCCACCAATCCCGCTAGGCAAAAAGTCTCCTGGATGGAAGGAAAGGAAAGCAAGCAGAGACCAGAGCACTGTGCAGAGAGTACACGAATCAGGCTTTCTGGCCTCAAATCCCAGCTGTACGGCTTCCTTGACCTCCTGCCTAGTTGGAAATCAGAGTCGCAGTACATGAGGCTTACAGCATGATTTAGCATGTGTGAGACAACTAGAACAAACAGTGTCAGCTCAGCACATATCACCAATTGCTGCAATTCTAGTCTCTATGTGGATATGTGCAATTTCAGGACAGAAGAACTGTTCATGCTTAAAACAGAGAGAAGCGCCCAGAGTACAGATGCTCAGGCTACTGAGTTCACACCTACAGATAAGCGCTTGCAGAATGGGGGGGGGGGGAATAAAGACCAAAACAGGGACCAGTAACCACAGTAAACCTATGCATTTGTCTGGTTTTATCTGGAGTCGTTCCCCAGGAGCTCAGGGAGCATGTCCTCCCTATGCATTACAAAGAAGCCTGTCAAAATTAATCTGCAGCATTAGAGCAGTGCTGCCAGCTTCGTCTCTGTAAATGTCACTACTGTGTTGTCATTCTTCTTAAATCCACAAACCTCTGCCCACCTTTCTCAGTCCAGGCTCCTGGAAAGTTCGTAGGGAGAGAAGTACTCCTCATCAATAGAAATTCAATTTGCTGCACAAGTTAAGGTGCAGTAAACTCCTCTCCCCTCTGCTTAACTGCTCCTTCCACAGTCATAAAATGAGCCCAGTGCTTAAATGGGGAGAAAGATCTTAAAGTTTAATCATTGGAGATTAAGTCTTTTTCATGAGGCCTGAGCTGCCCAGCAACAGGTTAGAAATTGATTGTCAGCCTTCTCCCCAGGGCAGGGCCATAGCACAGAGAAACATCTGTCCCCAGACTCCTGAGGCTCATAAATGTCAAAGGAAATTGAAAGTTCCATTTTCCAGTGTGAGCCTAGAGAGGGCATGGGGGCCTTAGGCTCTGAAAAGAACAGGTGTGTCCATTCATGAGCAGAGATGTTTGGAAGACCAGAAGCCTGATGGTGGTTGATGAGCTGAGGCAGGGGGTTTATGGAAACTTCCTTCCAGAAAGAGCTAGCCTGTCCTCACATTCACACCATGAAGCTAGCAGACAGACTCACACATGAGAAATGCTGGAAATAGACTGCTTTGCATTCACTAGGCATCACGTGGCTCCAACCCATTCACAGCAATCCTCTGGCACTCCACACTGCAGAAATGTTTTCCTTTTGTGCCTGTGAATAAGACCAGAGAACACAGGCAAAAGAAGGAAAGGAATAATTGCTTGCTGTCACCCATTCAACTGCCAACAGAGCCAATTTGGAAGAAAAGAATTCAGCTCTCCTTCCCAGCAAGATGTCAACACCATAGATGACATCATACTGCCAGACATCCAGCTACAAATGAAGCTTTGCCAAAGAAGAGCAATGCCAACTGAGGGCCCTGGGTTCCACCCTGACAGCCTCTTCCTACTGGATTCTGCAGTGTGTCATCAGGAGGTGAGAGAGGAGAGGGCACAGGATAAGGTCCCTGCTTGTACCCAGGCTGGAGCTGTAATATTGGGTGAAGAACTATCCTCATTTGCTTCCCTGATTATAGAGAGATCTATGGTGTCTGGGATAATAATGCAGAAAGAAAAAAATTAGGGGAATTTGAGGATAAATTCATCACCAGAGACAGATATAATCACATGGTTTTTTTGTTTTGTTTTGTTTTGTTTTTTGGTGTGTTGTTTGAAAAAGAAAGTTTGCATGTGTGTGCGTATGAGAGAGACAGATTTTTTAATGTGTGTGTTGTGAGTGTCTGTGGTATGGTTAAGAGTGTGTTCTACAAGCAGCAGGACATCCACATAAGAAGCTGGACATGGCTGGGCATGTGTTGACGTCCACATAAGAAGCTGGACATGGCTGGGCATGGCTAGGCATGCCTTGTTCCTAAAATGCCAGCACTGGAGAGCAGACACAGTCAGAGCCAAAGAGCTTCCTGGAAGAACAGAAAAGTTTTTGGCTCAATAAGAGACCCTGTCTCAAGATAATCCTAAGGCACACAGTAATAAGAGTAGAAGGAATATTCTGCTAGCTTACACATGTACATGCCTGTATGCACACAACTGCACATTTGTGTATATGTGTCATGCACAAACTTGCAATTCACAACACAAGCGTGGACACCGCCACCACCAGCCACATCCACAGGGTGCCCCCAGAGACTCTCAGTAAGTCATTGGTAAGTGAGGAGGGACTTGAATTCTGGAAAGTTTATGGTGGCTGTGCTCTACAGGTGAAGGTCCTGTCTGCAATGGGCCCCTTGATTTCACAAGGGCAATGGAATCACAGATTAGCAGAGACTACAGGTGGTGCTTAACTAAAAGATGGTGTGGGTACTTTTTCCCTGTGGGCAGTAAAGAATAAAGCAGTAACCAGAATGTTGTCATGTGTAGGGATCTTTGGTGATGTCTAATTGATGAGAGTTTCCTTAGAAGGAAATGGATGTGTAGCCTCTGATGTTGTTCAAGAGCAATGAATGCAGGTCTGACAGGCATAATAAGGATCAGGTGACTCCACAGCCAGTTTCTGATCTCAGGATCCCATTCTCTGTAAGACAGTTCCTTCTTCTCTGAAAACCTTGCTCCTTCTACCCTCTCTATCATACACTCCTATAGCCATTCTTAATTCTATTTTCCTATTAGTGCATGTCTCGTGAAATGCAATCTTCATCATTTAACCAGTAATTTCTATGCGGCAATCCCCATACTGGCTTCCAGACTATCTCTAAGCTGTGTAACAATGTTGTTTGTTACATATGTTGCCACGTGATTACAATGTCCTGAGAGATGCTATGTGTTGTTATAATGTCCCACATGTTGTGTGAGTTGTTCATTGCTTTGCCCCTAGAAAAGCACCTAGCACACAGTCAAAACAAGAAAAACATATGTCCAATGAACAAATGCTTGATGGTTGCCTTAATTGCTTTTCTATTGCCATGACAAAACACCATGTATGGACAAGGCAACTTATAAAAGAAAGCATTTCATTTGGGGCTCAGGGGTCCAGAAAGCAATAGAGACCATAATTATCATTGCGGAAAGCATGGCTGCACGCAGACAGGAATTTTGCTAGAGTAGTAGTGGGTAGCCTACATGTTGAGCAACAACCACAAGGCAAAGAGATAGAGAGAAACAACTGGGAATGGATCCCTCAAAACCCAAAGCCATTGATACACCCCCCCCACAAGGCCACACTTTCTAATCCTTCCCAAACAGTTCCACAAACTGGAGACCAAGCGTTCAAGCATATGAGCCTCTGAGGCTATTCTCATTCATACAATCACACTGGTGAATAGAACCCTGTCTTTCTCAGTATCTATTTTCTCACATACCTGAATCCCAGCCTTTACTTCTTTAGTCTAGGCACACAGGAGAGCAAACTTGGGCTCTGGTGAATATCTTTGCCAGGCTCTTGGAGAAAGGGCAAGCATGCATGCTCCAGAGGGACAGACAGTGTCTAAGTGAGTATTATGATCAGGATTATGCTGGGAAGTTCAGAGGAGGCACAGATCCTGGACAGAGACCCCCCAAATTTTGATTTTTGTGGGTTTGTAGTGAGGCCTAGAAATCTACAAAAGTGTCTGAGAAGATGTTAGGTGCACCAGTCTGCCCCCACTGAACTCTGTACCCATGACTAATATCCATCTCACAGCAGAGATAGCAGCAGGAACCTAGTCTGAGGAGATGTGTGAGAAAGAGGGGCAGCGGCTAGAATAGGCTGTATCTTTTTCATGTAGCCACCTAACCAAAAGAGGAGACGTGTGCTCTGTGCTATCTTCTGAGCCAATAGTCTTTCACACCCAATATGCAACAAAGAAAAATCTGGAAGCAGGCTAAGGGTGACTCATTTTGTAAGAGCCCATACAGGAATACAGATCTCAGACACCCAAACAAAAGTCAGGCTGTAACCTCATCACTGTAGTTGGAGTATGCGGGGACAGGAGGCTCAGTGGGCCTTACACACTAGCCAAGCATAGAAAAGAGTAGAAAGATACAGGTTCGGTGACAGTCCATGTCTGAAAGGAATAAAGTAGAAAACAATAGAGTAGGATATGCAGAGTTCTCCTCTGGTAACTACAAGCATGTGCCCTGGAGATGCCTATGGACACATGCATGCACAGAGAGCACACAGTGGTACCCAAAAGCCTCAAAACTTCAGCCTCTGTGATGCACTGACTCCTAAGATGCAAGCTCCTATTCTTCGGCAGTACAGAGTTAGCACTGATGATTGCCTGATTTTAACATCCACAGTTACAAAAGCAGACTAGGTCAGAGGCTCTAAAAGCGTTAAATGCTGTGGAACACATTTGCTCTCCTGGGCATCACATCATAGACGTCCGGGGAACAGGATGCCGCGCTGATATAAATTTTTTAGGAGGAGGATAAGATGCAATGATCTCACTGTGGAGGCAGCTTGGTCCCTGAAGGTCATTTTCAGAACTGGAAGTGATTCATGTTTAGAAGACTGACTGACAGTATTTTCTCTGTGGTGTGTTTAAACATCAGCAGGGTGTTTCACTAGAATCCTAAACACCCATTGCCAGGAGGTTTGGAAGCTTGGGCTTCATGCTTAGAGAGACTGTGCAAGTCCAGGCTGGGGTGTTTATTGCTGAAGCCCATAGAAAGACACTGCTCTCAAAATCAAGTTCTTGCCTCATGATTATTACATAGTCATCATGAGACAGGCCTGTGTTGGCACTGCCGGGATGAAGGCAGAGCCGAGCAGCAGCTAGGAGAAAGAGTCTGTTGTGGAAATCCAAAAGCCACGATGAGGAGTGCACAGTTGTGTTGCAATATCAGTGATGCCAGGATGAGGGCAGGAGGGAGACAGAAGGAAAATTCTGCCAGAATGCCAGGTTTTGACACATAGATTGCCACGTTAAAAAAAAACATGAGAATTAATGTAAAAAACAAGCAATATAATAGCATCCTGTTCTAGAAAGCAATGAAATACATACAAACAGAACTCAGCTCTTTATAAAAATGAGTGAACTTCCTAAGTGAATGAAAACTTAGTCCATTACCCTCTCTCTTCTTCCTGCAGTCAAAAATATAGAATGTGAAGCTTTCAACAACATGACAGAACTCCTCAAAACTGCTCTCATAACATCCCTGGCAATCTCAAAATTTGGCAGGTATTTTTTTACACTTTGAAACATGAATAACTGAGTTTGAGGAATCCATAAGTACAGAATGGTTTAAAGTTCTATCTGAGTTGTCAATAAGGATAGATGGAAGAAATTTTTCCACCAACTAAGAACTGGAAGTACTGGGTTTGCAAGGCTGAAAGAAGGGATGACTATTGGTGTCGATGCATGGCATTGTCAGAGTTGTAGAGATAAGCACACCCTTGGAAAAAAAACTGTCCTTTACAGTCATTACTTTTGTAAAGCCAGTCATCTCCACTCTTTCCCATGTGAGGTGGCTCTTCAGATCCTGGTGAACTTCATGCAGAACACTGAAAGCATTGTGACTTATTGGGACACACCTAGGAGAAAGGGAACTCCAGTCTCCTTGCCACACCAGTCCCTGCATCTGCTTACCACTTCTTGACTTTGGTTCCCTCTCAACAGTTGCATTAGCAGCCATGGACAGTGTGGCTCTCATCATAGCTTGACATGGCAATTCCTTGGGCTTCTAGCTTCCATGTGAGAAGTAGAGAGGGTATGCAAGCTCAGGGCTGACCTGCATGAATGAAAAGTTCTTCAATCTTCACCTCTCCCATGAAAGAAGATGCTTCATAACAGCTCATCTCCAATAGGTAAGACCATCCTTACATACCCACAGTAGGTACATTATGTTTTACATGACATCCTGCATTTATCTGCTGTCAAACTATTACTAATCTATTTGGAATGAAAAGTAACATATCAAATCTGTTTTTAAGGGACAGTATCATTAAACCTCAGAGTTAGTACCTATATGAACTTTTCTTTCTAGAGGGCTGAGGACCTCATCATTTGATCTGCAGCCCTCTATCTTTTCTTATCTCTCCACTCAGCCGGCCGCCCAGGATGACAGATAACAAACTTAACTCGGGATGGAGATGCAGTCTTGCCCTGCAGCTCTATTTCTATACAAATAATAGAAATCTGTTTCCTTTTTTAACACATGGTAAATGTGAGGAAAGATTTAGAAAAGCTCAAGATGTTTGCCTGGCTCTGACTTCAGCCTGTACTCGGTGTGATAGAGGTGCTCACACCAACATAGAAAGGACATTTGTGTGCATTGCTTCCCTGTCACTCATTCAGTGAAGTCCAGATATAGCCAGAAAGCAGCCACGAACAGTATATATTTACACTACAGCCATGGTCAAATGCTGTCACTATTGATGGGCATCCGCACCCTCCAGAAAGCCAGTTGTTAAAATATTTCCCAGCTCACCACTGTCTGCACTGTCTACAGCTGTGGCCAGTGCTGCCAACGCGAATATGGTTAGCAAGCTAAAGTCCCCTTTTTTGCTAGGAAATGCTCAACACAAATGAATCCCAGCAATTTCTTCCTGTCAACCTTCCTTGTCATGGAATTTGTTAATATCATACAGTCATGCTGCTGGGAATATCTCTTAGATTGGCATAATCTAAGAGTGTGAGTGGCATGATTGTTTGGCAGATTAATAGGTATCAAATATTTGAAAGTCTACTGTGATGTATTTCATCCACAGAACCTAGACCTGAACTGTGCACATGCAGCTAACATTATATGAATGGCAAGTGAAATTAGTTTCTGGAAAACTTTCAAATCAGAGTGAAAAACAGTATCTCCAGAGACCAGGCAGCTGTCCTGTATGTCTTATCTGTTATGTTTTTAGAGGATGCATCACATGAGTGTAGTGGAACAGGTCCCTGAGTACTTGAAACATGTGACAAACAAGAGAGGGAGACCTCACATTTGGAAAGCATAAGAATGAAGGAAAGACAACAGAGGCTGAGACCAAGACCCAACCTCATTATTTGTAAATTCAGCCTAAACTGAGAACCAACTAAGGGATGACATGAGAAAATATTTGGGTAGTGTCCATCAGATGCAATGGGTGCCATTCTTGTTTAGCAGAATTACTGACCGGCAGCCAGAAATTCCTCTTCAAAAATGCAGGCTGAAGAGAAATAATGCAAAACAGAAACGAAACCAAAACTAAGCAAATATAAGATGAGCAGGGGCA
This sequence comes from Pachyuromys duprasi, assembly GCA_028658305.1. Taxonomy (NCBI): domain Eukaryota; kingdom Metazoa; phylum Chordata; class Mammalia; order Rodentia; family Muridae; genus Pachyuromys; species Pachyuromys duprasi. The sequence goes on along the minus strand of CM053743.1, from coordinate 73,590,851 downwards.
AATTCTAAAATAAAATGTGAAAGAAGTGAAAAATATCCCTACATTAGTAGCTTGAAGACATTGCTTCACTCTGGGACCAATTACTTCCAGGAAAGTGTGGAAATGAAAGCAATCAAATATTTTTTAAAAGTATACACAAATATAATTAGATGAGATTTATATGAACCAGGAAGGTGATTTCTACTGACCGGTTAGAGAACAAAGAACGTCTTTGGAAATGAAAACAAAGATAAATCACAAACAGAGAAGAAGATGAAATCCTGAAGCAGGGGCCACTGCTGGATCATTTGGATGATTTCTGTGAATCACACCCCATCTCTGGGGAATAAGAAAGCAAAAGCTTCCTATTCCCTGTTTTCTCCCTCTTCCCATGTCCATCCCATTTGCTTTTCTGAGTGAGGATTGATCATCTTACCCAGGGTCCTTCTTCCTTAGCTTCCTTAGATGTACAGATTTTAGTATGTTTAACCTACATTATATGTCTAATAACCACTTATGAGTAAGTATATACCATGTGTGTCTTTCTGCTTCTAGGATACCTCACTCAGGATGATCTTTTCTAGTTCCTACCATTTGTCTGCAAATTTCATGATTTTCTTGTTTTTAATTGCTGAGTAGCATTCCATTGTATAAATGTACCACATTTCTGTATCCATTTCTCATTTGAGGGACATCTGGGTCATTTCCAGATTCTGGCTATTATAAATAAAGCTGCTTTAGGTATACAAATTTTAGTATGTTTATCCTAAATTATATGTCTAATATCCACTTATAAGTGAGTATATACCATGTTTATCTTTCTCCTTCTAGGATACCTCACTTAGGCTGATCTTTTCTAGATCCGTAAGGATTCCAGCACTCTGCCCAAAGTTTGGCATTGAGTTTCAGTATCTCTTTCAATACCCTGATGGGTAGAGTCTTTCAGAGGTCCTCTGTGGAAGGCTCCCGTCCTGTTTCTTGCCTTCTCCTACTTCTGATGTCTATCCTGTTTGCCCTTCTGATTGAGGATTAAGCATCTTCCCTAGGGTCTTCCTTGTTGTTTAGCTTCTTTAGGACTATAGATTTTAGTATGTTTATTCTATATTATATGGCTAATATCTACTTCAAAGTGAGTATATATCATATGTGTCTTTTTGCTTCTGGGTTACCTCACTCAGAATGATCTTTTCTAGATCCCACCATTTGCTGCAAATTTCATGATATACCTAAAGAAGCTAAGCAAGAAGGAGGACCCTGAGTAAGATGATCAATCCTCACTCAGAAAGACAAATGGGATGGACATTGGAAGTAGGAGAAAACAGGAAATAGTACAGGAACCTACCACAGAGGGCCTCTGAAAGACCCTATCCAGCAGTGTATCAAAGCAGATGCTGAGACTCATAACCAAACTTTGGGCAGAGTGCAAGAAATCTTATGAAAGAAGGGGAGATAGTAAAAACTGGAAAGGACAGGAGCTCCACAAGGAGAGGAACAGAACCAAAAAAAATCTAGGCACAGGGGTCTTTTCTGAGACTGATACTCCAACCAAGGACCATTCATGGATATAACCTAAAATCCCTGCTCAGATGTAGCCCATGGCAGCTCAGTCTCCACGTAGGTTCCCTAGTAAGAGGAACAGGGGCTGTCTCTGACAGGAACTGCTGGCTGGCTCTTTGATCCCCTATCAATGGACTTAGAGAGGGGCATGGGAAGAGAAGAGGGAGGGACAGTGGGATTGGGAGGGGGTTGGGAGGGGGCTACAACTGGAATACAAAGGGAATAAATTGTAATAAATTAAGAAAGAAAAAAGAAAAAAAGTAACTGCTTGAAAGACAACAACTCTGTGGCATCAGGCTTCTTCCTCAGAGTCTGGGAAGGTCCCTGACTGTGTCCCACCCTGGAATTGCAATGTCTGTGCCCTTCTTACACATCATGTCTATGTAGTTGCCCTTTGTCTTAGCTTGCTCTCTATTGTTGTGATAAAACATTGACCAAAAACAATTTGTGAAGGAAAAGGCTTATTTTATCTTATAGCTTACAGTCCATAAATAAAGGTAGCCAGGATGGAAACTCCAGGCAGGAACCTGAAAGCAGGAACTGAATCAGAGGCCATGGAGGAATGCTGCTTGTTGATTTTTCTCTACACTGTTTGCTTAGTTTGCTTTCCTGTACCATACAGGAACACTTGCTTGGAGTGATATTACCCACAGTGGGCTGAGCCTTCCCACATTAATAATTAATCAAGAAAAAGCCCCATAGACTTGCCTACAGGCTTATCTGATGGAAGCATTTTCTCCATTGAGGTTCTCTTCCCAGATGACTCCAGCTTGTGGCAAGCTGACAGAGAGCTGACAAGTGAACCTTTGCAGATTTCTCTCTTGAAAGACAGAAAAACAAAGACAACCTGAATAAACCCACGTTCCAACCTACTACCACATAAATGGCTCCTTTCAAATGTTCAGTGCTCAGCATCTCCATAAATATTTATTTGTCAGGGAAACTGTATTTACTTATGGATGTTTGACCACAACTACATCTTTCACTAAGCAGGGATGTACACACACACACACACACAAATACCACTTAGAAAGTAAAATGTCCTGAGGGCTATATTCATAACTTTTTGTGGCTGATAAAACACCATGACCAAGGCAACTTATAGAAGAAAGAGGTTATGTGGGCTTATGGTTCCAGAAGAGTAAGAGTCCATCATGGCAGGGAGGGTATCAGCAAGCCACAGGCCTGGAGGCTGGGCAGGAAGCTGAGCGATCACATCAGTAAGCACAGCTGAGCACTCACATCTTCAACCACAAGCACAAGCAAAGTGGCACAGAGCCTGGCCACAGTGTCTCTTCCAGCGAGCTCATAACACCTAACCCTCCCTAAATGGTGTCACCAACTGGGTACCAAGTGTTCACATGACCTAGACTATGGGGGACATTTCTCCCTCAAACCATCACAAGGGCTAAAGCATTTAAAATACCAATATGTAATACAATTCAAATGCAGTTGACCAGTAGGTCCATGTATCCTGCCTGTCGGATCCTTTTAAACCGTCCAACAGACTTTTCTCTTTCCTTTTTTCTCTTTCAATTCTGTCTTTTCTCCCAGGTGTAAGTGAAAGAAGTCTCCAAAATTGGGCCATGTACAGTTTCTTCATCTAGATCTTGAGAAGCACCTCCATCATGTAACTACACAGTGAGAAAATGGTTCTCAGATCTCTGCCCATCTGCCCACTTAAACACATGTCCACCTACCCACATGTTTACCTGCTCACATGCCCACCTGTCCACCTGCCAGTTCTGAACAGCTACATAGGAAACTGTCATATATGTTTCTGGATATCATAAAACCTCACCAACAAGATCCAACTTGCTCTTTCCCAAAACAACCTTGCCCTCAGTGTCCACATGATACCCTTGTATTAGCAACGCTGGTGTCCCATTCATGTTCCAACAACTAGAAAACATTTCTGCCTCTTCCCACTAGGACCATACCTAACTTTACATGAAATGTTCTGCACAATAGAGCCATCTATTTTTAGACCTTTTATAAAAACCAAAAATTATTTGTATCTTACTCTTTGTAATTTCATATAACTCTAATCCTGTCCCTTCACCTTTAGATATTATGAGCCATGGGTCCTTGTCCTGGGTCCCCTGCACTTTAGACCATCTGCCTTAAGCCCGTTCTAGCAGAAGGAAAGGCTGAGATGAATTTCTGCATTTTCTTGATAGGACATATATTCTGCTACAAATGCCAGTGAGAGCAACAGGGAATGATAGGTGAAATATGTGAGAAAGTTTGATTTTATTGTCATGAGGGAAGAGCTGGTACACCAATTACAAGGCCAAATTAATTCCATCTCAAGACAAAGGGCACCAGCTACACAATAAGTACGCCTAGTGGAGGAGGCACTCCATCTCCCAGAGTTTCATTAACCAAGGGAATTTTCTAGAAACAATATGAGCACTTGGAGTGTACATGTACCTGGGTGGAGAGCATATAGGCAGAGTGTCCCCAATACTAACAGGTGGTCCCTAAACCAAAAGGAGCAGTATCACCCGGGAGCATTCTAGGAATCCAAATCCCCAGGCCTCATTCCAGATCTAACTGTCTACCGGTCCAGATCTAACAAATCTACCTCAGAATCTCTGGGGTAGGGCTAGGTTTCCTCATGTTTTTCAGGGATCCTTCCCCTATGACTTAGACGCACAGTAATGTTTGAGATCTCAGCACAGCAACATCCAACACAGCTTGTAAGTCACACATTTGTAAGTCACAAGTGAATATGTCTCCAGTGATCAAGAATCTGTAGTAGCCATAAATCTTAGCATCTACTTTGATAGTCTGCAGGGCAGAGCCTTTCAGAGGCCCTCTGTGGCAGGCTCCTGACTTGTTTCCTGTTTTCTCCTTCTTCTGATGTCCATCCTCTTTGCCTTTCAGGATGGGTATTGAGTATTGAGCCAGAGTTCTCCCTCTTGATTAGTTTCTTTAGGTGTACAGCTAAGACTTTTGGCTAACCTTTGGGAAGAATGCAGAGAATCTTATTAAAGAAGTGGGAAATAGTAAGATCTGGAGAGGAACCAAAAAATCTGAGCACATGGGTCTTCCCTGAGACTGATACTCCAACCAAGTACCATGCATGGAGATAACCTAGAACCCCTGCACAGATGTAGCCCATGGCAATTCAGCCTCCAAGTGGGTACCATAGTGATGGGAACAGGGACTGTCTCTGACATGAACTGATTGGCCTGATCTTTGATCACCTCCCCCTGAGGAGGGAGCAGCCTTACCAGACCACGGAGGAAGACAATGCAGCCACTCCTGATGAGACCTGATAGACTAGGATCAGAAGGAGGGAAAAGAAGACTTCCTCTATCAGTGTACTTGGTGAGGGATATGCTTGGAGAAGGGGGAGGAAGGGAGGGATTGGAAGGGGAGGAGGGAGGGAGCTACAAGGGGGATAAGAAGTGAATAAAGTGCAATTAATAAAAATTTTTTAAAAAACCTGTAGTGGGTTTTTTGTTTCTTACTGTTGGCTGTGTCAAGAACAACCTCTTCCCTGTGTTTATAATGAATGACTTTCACTAAATTAGATGCCTTCCACTGCTGAGAAACTCTCTATCCCTTCACTTCCTCCCTCCCTCTTTCTTCTTCCCTCCCCCTCCTCTCCCTGTATCTACTAGTTATCACAAAAGCACAAGAGATTGACAGAGAAGTCAGAGACTAATTAATAGAGCCCTCACCTTTTTTACCAATGAAACAAAAGCAGCTCCCAAATTTCAGGATGCTGAAGCAAGATCACACAAAGAGAACTCCAGGTTCATTTCAAGTGTAACATCCATTTTTATAGCTAGGGGAATCTTGAGTCAAATGAATGGTACAAGATTAGGTCAATGAGATGCACACATTGTAAATGTCTCCTGCATAACATGGTGGCCATAGTTGACATAAAGTATGGTCTACTTGAGAATTTGGAAGAGGGTTGATCTAAAATGTTCTCACCACAAAAATAATAAATGTGAGGTGATGGATATGTTATTTTTAATTATTTCACAATGTATATAAATATCAGAAATCACATAATTACTGTAAATGTATATATGCAATTTCCACCCATTTATTATATCTTAATAAAGATGGGGAAATAAATAAAGGGAAAAAAGTAAGCTTAATACTTGTCACAACCTGATCAATTTTGCATCTGTTGAAGACTGGTGGCTTATGCCTCCTGCTAAAAAAGCCTAAAACCTACCATCTAAAACATTTAGATGATAAAAGTAAAGATGCCGAGACTTTTAGTATTTCAAAGTTTAGGCCTTAGGTGGACAGAGTCTCAACTATATCATCTAAGTTAAACCTGTCTACTTTGCCTGTCCCAGGCCTACAATCACGACTGCCCCCTTTTGTGTCTCCTGGCGAAAGAAACTTCATCCTTCTTCTTCCAAGAATCCCCCTGCCTCTCGAAATCCCCACCTTCCACTCCTCTCTCCCTCTGTCCAGCTAATTAGCCAATCAGATTTTCATTGACAGCTCCTACATCCATAGAACACAGAAGATAGTCCTCTACATGCATCTTTTTATTTGTTTGTTTGGATTTGTTTTATTTGGTTTGCTGTTGCCTCCAACTAACATACCTAAACTAAACATTTTTCATCCTCCTCCCAAAAATATAGCCATGACATATATGGTAGACTGTGTTTCCCTATCATACATGTAATGTCTTCTCTGTTGGTATTCAGACCCAGGACAAGCAGCTGGGGTGCCTATTTAACATACCAAAGTGGATCCGGCCTCCAGGTTCCCCCAGCATCTCTGAACTTTCCAGCCCAGGGGCTGGGCTTCCTCTACCCCAAAGGCTCTTCACTATATAAGACATTTTGCCCCCTTCCCTTACTCTGCCACTCCTCCCCTGACTTTCTTGTCTCCCTCTGCATGGTGACTTTGCTGTCTCCAGTCCTTAGGATCAGTGACCCTCCCAAGAGCTGCCTCCAATAAACCTGCCTTTATACTTTAATTTGGTTTGAATTGGCTCATTTTGTTGGTGGAGAATACCTATCACTCAGATCACCTTCATGGTAGACTGTGTCTGCCTGTTCACTGGGTGTTAGTCCTTCCCATTAGAAATGAGGAACACCCAACATCCGTGGGCAGATACACTGTTAGGCTTAGACCCGGCATTCTGAGGTGATTGCAAGTCCCAGATGGAGAAAACCCTGGGATCCAAACTGAAGAGACCCCTGAATGGATCTGAACTAAGCCTAGTGTCAATCAAGCAAAACCAGTAGAGCCTCTCCTGAGCCCCAGATCCAGGTGAGGGAAGCAGCCATTTGCTAGATCACCATTCTGGGTAACTTGCAATGTAACACAAGGGAAAGGAAAGTCACGTGCTGGATCCAATTCTGGAAGCCAAGTGTGCATACACCAAGCCACTTAATTTCCATATTCAAATTTATCAAATAGTCACTCTCATTATAAACCAGGAAAAGGTGCATGTGGTAAAATTTGCCCCAAGACATATGGCAAGGATATTCTCGGCTCAGGATATCACTCTGTCCTCTGCTCTGTGGATGCCTTTTTAGCTGTTTCTCATAGCCCTCTTCTGAATTTCCAGAATGCCACTGAAACCCTGTAACTTTTCTTTTTATCCCACCGGGCTGCACAGCAAATGTTTCTTACTACCCCGACATACAGAGACTAAATATTACTCAATCCAAATAAAGGGGTTCATTAAGTGCTTCATACCTGATAGATCACGAAGGCCTCAAAGTGGCTCCTGGAACTCAAGGCCAGTACCGTCGCTGTAGTTCCCTACTCCAGCACTCATCTCTGTCTTTACTTGACCATATTTCCAAAGTCATTTCTCATTCTGATGTTACAATCCCTCATGGTCTGTGATACAACTTTTTCTACCCCCTTTCACTTCTTTCTCCATTCACTGCAGGAGTCACTATCCCTCACCTGAACATGAAATTTCCTCCAACTTTGTTTTCATGCCTATTCTCAAGGCCATCCTACACACCTTTCAGCTGGTCTCCTTACAGAATATTCCTTCCTTCCAAAAGCATGTCTTTCTGGATGAGCGTGCGTGTGTGCGTGCATGTGTGCGTGTGTGCGTGCGTGCGTGCGTGTGCGTGTGTGTGTGTGTGTGTGTGTGTGTAACACTCCTTATTTCCTAACTGTGCATGCACTTGTCTGTTTCTATTATAACCATAGTTTCCTAAAAACAAGGTCCCTGTAATTTGTAATAACAAGTTTGGTTGATCCCTGGGAAGCATGTTGTTTTCTGGAGGGAATCAGAGGAGGAGTGGATCTGGGTGAGAGGGGAGGGACTGGGAGAGATGGAGGGAAGGGAAACTGTGGTTGAGATGTAATACATGACATAGAGAGAAAGACTGACAAATATACAGATAGATATATGTAACAGATACATACATACATACATTCATACATACAAACACACACACACACACAGACAGCAGAAGCAAGCAGTAGCCACTCAATGAATGCTTCTAGAATGAGTATCTGTGATGATGAATCTTCATTGTCACATTGCCTACTTTAGAATCACCATGGAAACACATACCCGGGTGTGTCCACAAGAGTGTTTCCAACAAGGTTTGAGTGAAGGAAAACCTGAATGTGAGTGGCGCCATCTCATGGGCTGAGGTCCCACACTTAATAAAAAGAATGAGTCAAGCACCAGCATTCACCTCTCCCTGCCTTGTAACTGTTGATTCTGGGGTTGTCTCACACATTTGCCATCGTGTCTTTCCCACCACAGAAGACCCTCAAACTCTGAGCCTACACAAAACTTCTCTCTGTAAGTTGCTTTTGTTGGGTGTTTTGTTACAACAAAAGTAGCTAATATAGTAGCCATGTTGAGACTGAATTGCTTTTGTGAGGTGTTTATTCACTGAGCTTGTTCTAAAGAGCACTGTGTCCTGGTGTGCAGCAGAATTAACCCAAGAGCGACACTACCCACCAGCTTCCACCACAGATGTTGCCGATTGCAGAGCAGCACAATGCCCTGTCCTGACGCAGTCGCCAAACAGAAGGTTCTCTTGGCAGGCACATTGGCACATGCTGTGCTCAGTGGGCTGCGCCCCTGAACCTGCTCTTCAGTTGGCAAATGGGCCTCCTCAGAACTGGCTTGCATCATTCTCCACAGGCCTCCTGCCACCTAAACAGATGGGCCCAAGTGTGATTGGGCCAGGGACTAAGAATGCACATCAGTTTGGAGCTTCCTAACAAAAGATGTGTCCCTTATGCACGGTGTCACCCCTGTCCAAAGAGCAAACACATACCCCAGGGGTAGCACAGGGATTGCTTTTATATGCTAATTTCACAACAATAATTAAAGAACCCTGGCTTTAGAGATAGAGGGTGAGAATGAAAAAGAGTTGAGAAATAAAATGAAACACTATCTCCCTTTAAAGCTTTGGCTGGTGCATCCAAAGAGCTGGGATACCGTGCTTTCTCTTCCCTGGTGGAGCTTAGATTTAAGGCATCTTTAAGCAGGAGCTAAACCCATGCCTTGGGACTTGTGTGGCTGCCAGGCAGCTGGAGGCTGAAAGGCAGTTCTCTCAGGGACCAGCACACCTCCACACACAGGGATGAGTAAGTTTAAACTCTTCCCAGAGGAGCCAATTTTAAGCCATATTCCACAAAACAGGTTCAGAGAGAAGAAGAATACAGACAACTTCTGCTTTATTGATAACCTACTTTCAGTAATGGCAGGACCCAGGCTGGAAGCCTTTATTGACTTTGTTATGTCTGTTGTCTAATGATGTTAGATGGCTAGACAGCAAAGTTAGTATCAGGAGCAGCCATCATGCCTTTGGTGTACATTACAAATTTAAAAGCTTAAAATTGACAAAGGAGTAATACCACCTACAACTCTAAAGCAGTTTAGCTCTGGTCCCTTTTGAGATGCTGAAGACAAATCAGTGATGCACTGATCTCCATGATCCACCTGTCTCACAGCTATCTGTCCTTCTGGCATTGAATTCTTTTACTTTAGGAACTCTAAAATACCCACAAGTCATTTGGAAAAGAGAAAGGAAATATTAGCATCCTAGCTCATAAGGAAATATTAGAATCCTAGCTCGTTTTTCAGAATATTTCACAAAACTCAGTACCACAAGAAAGCAACACCAGGGGAAACAGATCATAGAGCAAAGCCAGTGCCCAACAGCCAGCAGGAGATCCTATGGCTAGGTCGGTATGCTGCCTGATGTTGGATGGTACTCAGTCTCCAAGATGGGCTTCAAATGACCATTCTGGGCTATGACACATTTGGAAGCCAAGGGCCTTAATCCTGATGCTTTTTTTTTTGTCACACTAAGGGTGCCAGGTGGTCCTCCATAGATAAAATTTATCCAGTTTATGGCCAGTCTCTTAAAAGTCACTCCATGTTTGCAGATAAAGGCTGCACTGGGAATTAAGTATCTATGAAGAATATGGTGCAGAGAGATCAGAGAACACAGCCAGGGAGGACAGCTTGACTTGCCACTGTGGAGGGGCTGCCTCATTGTTGCAGCTCTGGTTGTTGTCTTTGCTAAGCCTCAAAAGGCCCTATGCAGATGGAGATGGATCTCAATTATGCAAGGGAAAGTACCTTTATCTTAGATATTGAGTCAAGCCCTGTCCTGGGGGAGGTAGTAGATAAAAGGTTTTTTTTT
>CM053743.1:73564088-73580185 GCA_028658305.1 Pachyuromys duprasi | reverse complement strand
CTCCTGCCAGAATGAAGCTCTCTGGATGCCCTGGAGGACAGTCATTCCATTCAGTAAGAACCTTCCTACTCTAGGGCTTGGTTTGTCCCCCAGAATCCTGATGAGGATTACGAGATTTTGATAGACTTATATCCTGAGTTTTATCAAGGACAAATTCCCTGTTTTGGAAAACACATTTTTTTTGGTTTATGTTTATTTCTCTGTACCTTGGGCATAAAAATAAGAAAAAGAATACATTTTTTAATAATACAAAATATTGGAGTTATATTTTGATTTAAAGAAGCAGTCAGTCACTTCCATTTCCAATAATGGTTTATTGGAAAAACACCTCCAGATAAAAACAAATATAAATACTGGGTTCAATATTAAAAATATATCCTTATGACAATTTAAAAACTGTCAAATATAAAAAGTAAAATAAAATCCACAAAACCAAGAAAGTCCATCTACATGGACCATAGGGCTCTTGGCTGTCGTGAGAAAGCCGCTGCCTCCTTCAGAAGCCTCCACTGTGCAGTGTAAGTGATGGAGACTAATGCCAAGGTTTTCTAACAGAAAAGCTAGAGAAAAGGAATAAGAACCCAGAAGAGAACTACGAGTAAATGCTTCCCTCACCACATAAAGGACACCACAGATGAAGTTGTCTCTGTAAGCATAAGGGGGGAAACAAACACATTTCTGTGAATGGAAGTCATGGTTAATCTTTACATGTCAAGGCTGATGGTTGATCTTGAGTGTCAGTTTGATGGGATTTAGAAGCATCTAGGAGAAAGGCTTCAGCGCATGTCTCTGAAGGTGCTTCAACACGTTTCCTGAGGAAGCAAGGCATGCCTGAAATATGTGTAGCACCCCCCCTTCTGCCCCAGGACCTCCTTCTCTCTGCTTCCTCATCTTTCCAGAGTGAGCAATTCCATTTGCATGCTCCTCTCTCCCCCCTCGTGATGGACTGTACACACTTAAACCATGAGCTAAAATAAAGCCTTCACCACTATGCCCTTACTTTGCTTTCTTCTGGGTTATGTGTTAACAGTGACAAGTATGAAATGAATAATAATAAAAAAAAAAAACTGGGACCAAGAAGTGGGGCTGTTCCTACAACTATTTGACCATGTGGTCTGCACACCTTTGAAACTGGCTCACGGGGGAATTTTAGAAAGTGTAGAGTTGTGACAGGCTCAAAGGCTGTGCAAAGAGCACTTGAAAAGCCACTGGATAAAGCGATGAAGTAAGGCTCACAATGCAGTAAAGAGCCGAGGGTGCCGGAAAGGCCAAGATCACATCTACTGAGAGAATTTTTAGGAGAAGCTCATGAGAGGGACCACATGTTCTTGATGTAAGTCATGGGGACTGATGAGCAGAGGTTCCTAAGGCTATTGGAGTCCATATGATTATCCCTTGAGTCCTACATTCCAGCATGGGGATTCATGGCTTGGTATTTACCCTGTTGCATTTTGATCTTTCCTTGCCACACCTCCATTTCTTTTTCCTTCTGGGATAAGATTGTTTATTCTGTACCATTGCACATTGGAAGTATGTAATTTCTTTTTTTATTATTATTATTTAGCAGGAGCACACATTCAAGACACTGCTTTGTCTCAGAAGAGACTTTAGATGTTTTTTTAGAAACAATGTTAGAACTGTTAAGAGACTTCTAGAGATGATTTGAACGGATTTTCATTATGAGATAAACATGAAACATTAAAAGTAGATGGATGCACTGAGACTATACAATAATGGTCCATCAACACCCATGAATGAATGAAGGAGGGGTCCAGAGGGCTGCATCCCTCAGTGCTGAACAATTTCTTACTGATAGATTCAGGGAAAGGGGCAGTCATTGCCTTGCATTGTGTAGTCACTGGTACAATGGAAAGTCCCAAATCAACGGGCATACGGATGACCCTGAATGTAACATAATGTTTATAAAACTTTTTAGAAGTCATGATCTGGGAAAGGGTCAAGCAGGAAAAAAGGGGGGGGGGAGGAGTATATAGGGAGAGCAAGAAGATAGGTGGGCAAAAAGAGCAAGTAACTAGAATACAGTATATACACATATGAAATTGTCAAAAACAAATAGCTTAATTTCTAAAGACTTAGCTGGTTTCTTCATAGCAACAATAAAATATAAAGTACTCTCATGTTCAAAGTTAAACTAAAGGGAAATAATTTTGAGTCATTACAATACAGTTGAAGAATTAGAGTAAAATACACTCTCGGTAAATTTACAGCAGTACTCTTTATCACCTGCAGAATTTCATTTTCAAAATTCTGAAACACATGCTTCCAGAAAAGGGAAAATATCCAGAAAAGAGAAGATGAGAATGAAAAAGATTAAATGAAAAACCTGTTATAAAAAATAAACTTTGGTCTATGAAACAATATAAATGAAGTCCTGCATGACTAAATAAGACAAGAATACAAATGAAAGCAATATAGGGGTGAGGAGAGAGACCAACACACTATATTGTCTGAGTTAAAAATCAAGATATTGATTACACTGTGATAAACCAAGTGCACTTACTGCTGTTTCGGAGATAATGTCTAAGAAGACAGGGGTAGACCAGTACCTGGACACTTAGACACCTGCCTGACCTGTGCTGTTTGCTAGAGTGATGTCGCATCGGGCCTGTTATCTGGGGCTGCAGGGAACAAACTAGTGCTAAGGGTGGTCTGGATTTGGGGCTGCTGGGGTTGGCCTGACCCTGTAACAAACAAACAGCCTGGGTCTGGGCTGATCTGGCACTGGGTCCACCGTTTAACCTAGCATGGAAAGAGTGTGGGCTGCTAGGCTGTTCCTACACAGATCCTAGACCCTGAGACTGCTGGAATTGGCTGGGCATAGAGTTAACCCTAGAGACTAAGTCTACCATGTAGGCCTGGAGACTGGGAAGCTGGGCCAGGCCTGGAGGCTTAGTCTAGGAGTCCTAGCCTGGAGTCATCAGTCACTCTGGGCCTGGGCTGGATTTTACTGGGGCAATCCTAGTATTTGGATGTAAGGTAACATTCAGTACACACTTCCCTCTCCTTGCCTATTCACAGCTGGAGAACATAGCTCTTCCTGCTATACCACCTGCCCAGAGTTGATACATGCATAATGAATGTACCGACATAAAATCGCTTCTTACACTCTCAGTGGCACACACAGTATACGGCTAAAACTTGCGAATACAGCATTGAGTAAAAGCCCACACAAAAGAGCCATTGATTTGAGTATGCTAAACTCAGGATAAGAATTTCAGCCATACGCACAGTGAAACATTTAGTAACTTAGCAATCCAGTTTATGAGATGAAAATATGTTTGGAAATCTCGGAAAAGATTATCAAAGTGGCAGAGCCTGAGTTAGTGCCTGAGGGAGCAGTAGAGTGGAAAAGGAAGCTACGGAGCCTGAGGAGGCTGTTTCTTAGACTGTGTCTGTTTTTGTTTGTTTGTGGGGGTCTTTTCCTTTGTGTTGTTTCATTTGTTTCTTGATTAATTTGTTTATTTTTCTCACTTTACACCCTGATCTCAGCCACCCCTCTTCTTGCCCAATCTACCCTCCCTTACCCCTCCCGCATCCTCCCCTGTCCTATTCTTCAAAGGAGGAGGTCCGCCATGGGTACAAGACTACCCTGGCACATTAAGTGGCTGCAGGACGAGGCACATCCTTTCCACTGGGGCCAGACAAGGCAGCCCAGTTAGGAGAATGGGATCCAAGGGGAGACATCAGAGTCAGAGAGGACCCTTCACCATTTGTTAGGGAATCTACAGGAAGAGCAAACTGCAAATATGCTATGTAAGTACAAGAGGCCTAAGACCAGTACATACATGCTCTTTGGTTAGCAGTTCAGTCACTGTGAGCCCCCATGGGCCCAGGTTAGTAGACTCTGTAGGTCTTCTTTTGGAATTGTTGACCCCTCTGGCTTCCCCAGTTGTTCCCCAAACTCCTTCACTGGACTCCCTGAGCTCTGTCTAATGTTTGGCTGTGGGTCTCTATATCTGTTCCCATCTACTGCTGGGCGAAGCCTCTCAGAGGAGTTATGCTAGGCTCCTGTGTTCAAGCATAGCAGAGTAACATTAATAGTCTCAGGGATTGGTTCTCTCCCATGGGATGGGTCTCAAGTAGGGCCAGTCTTTAGTTGGTCATTCCCTGCATCTTTGTTCCATCTTTGTCCCTGCACATCTTATAGGCAGGGCAAATTTGTGGTGGAAGGTTTGGGGGTGGGTTGGTATCCTTATCCGTTTACTGGAAGTCCTGCCTGGCTATAGGAGATGGCCACTTCAGACTCCATACCTCCAAGCTGATGCTTAGAGTATCAGCTAGGGTGACCCTCCCCCATGGATTTCCCAGGGTTTCCTGTATCCCAGGCTTCTGGAAAGTCCTAGAGATCCCCTCTCTGATGTATGTTCTCTTGCCTGATGCTCTTTCCCCAACTCTCTCTACTCCTAAACCTCACTCCTGCTTGCCTCCCTTTCTGCTCTTTTATCCAGTTCCCTCCATCCATCCACCTCCAATGCCTATTTCATTTTTCCTTCTCAGTGAGATTCAAGCATCCTCCCTTGGGCCCTCCTTGTTACTTAGGTTCTTTGAGTCTGTGGGCTGTAGCATAGTTATCCTGTATTTTAGGGCTAATATCTACTTATAAGTAAGTACATAGCATGCATGTCTTTTTAGGTTTGGGATACTCACTCAGGATGATCTTTTCTAGTTCCATCCATTTTCCTGCAAATTTCATGATGTCCTTGTTTGAAATAGCTGAGTAGTATTCCATTGTGTACATTTACCATGTTTTCTTTATCCACTCTTTGGTTAAGGGACATGTAGGTTGTTTCCAGTTTCTGACTACTACAAATAAAGCTGCTATGAGCATAGTTGAGCAAGTGTCTCTGTGTAGCAGCTCTACTCATAATAGCAAGGACACTTGTTCAACTGTGTGGGTTTTAACCAGGTCTCGATTCACAGACTAGCTCGAACAATAGTGTGTGTACATGACATGTCCTTTTATCTGGGAATTTTAAAGGAAAACAAAGACAATTACATTTTTTAAAAGCCTCTTCAAATTCTTGGATTTGTGAAGTGAAATCAGAATTGCTATATGTAGCAGACACGCTGTAAGTAATCTTGCACAATCGGGTGCCGGAAGTGAAGCTGACTGCTGGTTTTCATGTCTTAGTCAGTGTGAGGTAGATGAGTTAATAGTGGTGTTTAAAGTGTCAGATGCAAGAACAATAACAGTCCTTCCTTAAATGATCCTTTACTAATTTCCTCCCAGTTCAAAACCTTTTCATTAAAGTGGTCCTCTCTTTCCTGCCAGGGGCAACTAAATCCCTACCTTGTAGCCACTGCAGTCTATGTCAGCCACTCCCTTTGGTCTCCAAATATGTCTACAATTCCATGTAGCTCAGTCTGGAATTACCACACGGTCAAGGTAATGAAGAAAGTCACAAAAGGGACAGCACAGAGTGACAGCATAGATGTCACTTTGCAGAAAGGGCCGGTCTGAGGAAGTGATGGCCAGTGAAGGGCTTTTCTTAACCTGACTTCTATTTACAAACCACATTTTTATTTCCACAGAGCAGGCTGCTCATCTCTTAAGACCGCAAGAGTCTTTTGTTTAGTGCAATACAAGTGTTCTTCATGCCTTTGTTTATAATTCCCCATTGAGTTTTGCTCCTGCGAGATCTGTTGTCATCATGCCGCCTGGGAGACTGTCCACTGCTTTGTCCGGGGTCACATTAACTTGAGCGAAGTGGCACAAAAGAGCAAGAGAAAAGCTGCTCACGATAAACCTGGTCATTGGTTGCCCCTCCTGTGTAAATGAATGAATCACTTCAGCAATTATCAGAGTACATGTATCACCAAGTCTTCTTACCGTCTAGAAGACATCTTCTGAACCCTGGACTAAGTGGGTCCAACTGTGCATCCCCACATCAGTACTGCAATGATGATTAGTACCACACAGGATAGAGCAAAACTCTAAACCAATACAAATGATTGGAAACATCAGTGGAGAGGCTCTGAATGCACCACTGTTTTGTTATGAAGGATCAAGGCAACAATCCCATTATTTACAGCCGCCATGAAGTTAATACCCCACTTCAGGAGACTATGCTTGAAGCATGTGGATTTAGTAAAGAAAGCAACAATGAGGGAAAGAGGAGTGGTGAGGGGTAGAAAGTAGTCCAAAGGAGAAATGAAGAAAGGAGAGACCAAAATCTTGTAAGTCAATAACTCGGTTGAATCTTGGAAGAAGCAGGTTTGAAAACCAGTCATCATGAAGGAAGTCAAACATTTTCCTAGATGTTTCCTCTACTGTAAGCCTAACCTCTCCCTCTACCATCTCTTAGCCTGAGCTAGTCCTACCACAAGAGGCTTGTCACCGCTTTGTCCTTCCACCTCCTCACCCCTCAAACTGCATGTCAGTCTCCTTGATCCTCACCCCATCACCCCAGGCTCTAAGTATTTTTTAAACTGTCCAGCACATCAAGTCACAAGTCAGGGGAAAATGAGAGAATTTAATGCTGAATTTCTGAGAAATTGGGTATGGGAAAAGTGGTTCTCATTCAGCTTGAGCCTGCAAATACTTTCTGTTGTTTAAAGGACTTATGGGGAGGGTGAGCAGAAATAGGAAGACTCTTAAAGCCAAAGAAGGTCTTATATTGTCAAAGGAAAGTGATAGGACCCTGGGAAACAGAGTCTACAGTTGGGGTTGAGGGGTATGGCGAGGAGTTTCTGTTGTTCACACACAGGGCCAGATTTCGAATCCCCAGTACCCAGTAAAGAAGCCGGGCATGGCCACAGCACACATGCCTATAACCACTGGGTCATACTGGTTGCCAAATCAGATACAGGCTCAGATGAAATACCCTGTTTAGGGAAATAAGACAGAGAGTGATAGAGCAGGACACCCAAGCACTCTTCTAACCTCCTATGTGTGTGCACACCCACATTTATATCTATGCATACACAAAAATCTCTTCCAGAAAAAAAAAAGTTGCTTGGGAGCATTTGTGGGCAGTCATTGAGCCAACAGAGCTCGGTCTTGACTCAGCATCCAGCCATGTTCAGCAATCTGCTGGTAAGAGCTTGTGCAAGGGGTGGTCTCAGTGTGAATAGAGGTGTGCAGAGATGGCGAAAAGGTGTCCAGAGGATGGCGATCGGTGTGCAGAAGATGAGGTCATGGGCCAAATATGCTTTCAGAACAAGCTCTAAGAAGCCGTGCCTTGAGAAATGTTCTTCCTATCATAAGTCCCATGATAAGAACCCTCTTCATTGTTAAACCAAGTTCACACAGCTGAGGGCAGTGGAAAGGACCTGGGAAAGATGGGTTTCCATTTTGGTTCTAATTTGATCTAATTTCTATCATTAAACAGAGTAGAGCTAACACAGAAGAGATCACATTTTCAGCTTTTCCGGAAATGTTATGCAAAAGGACAGCATTCCTTCATGGTAGAGAAGCTGTACCTCCCTCAGCTGACAGCCACTCTCCAGCTATACACAGGTCCCTTGTGGCTGGAACATTCCCTGTCACTGGCTGCTTTAATAGTTGTCCCCTCTGGTCATTTGAACTCTGGACTCATTTGCACATATACCTGTGTCACAATAGGAATTTCATATCCCCAAGGACAGTAATTCTATCTGCTTGGGTCACTGATGTAAATTAATTGCCTTTGAGGACCACAGTTGATCAATAGTTGATCAATAAATAAGCACTTGTCCAATAAGGAACAAAGCTATCATGTTGTAGCTTCAGAAGAAGGACTTTTGAGTAAATGATAGTGGAAAGCCATATCTTTCAGAGCTCAGAGACTAACTCACACTAACAACCAAGCCAGAAGGGAGACTCCATATGCTGGAGGGTGAATGAGAGTGTAGGCTCAGAGAGAACTCCACGATTGTCTGCCCTGCACCTTCTATGGTGTCTCCCTTCCTTTTCAAATCATAACTAAAATGTGAGTTTGTGCTGCGCTTATCTCTGCTCCTTCCCAGGCCCCATCATAGTCTGAGGTATGGCCACAAAATATTCTCTGGGCCATGTTCCAAGGAAGCCAGGCATGAGGGGTCCTCAGTCCAGAGCTCACATATACTTAAGCATAATGGAGAGAATTGCACTTGGTGATGATGTGATACAGAATCCTCAAATGGCATAAAAATGCACATGGACAAATGTTGCAAATCAAACCGCGCACTGCTGCCAGAAGCTCGTCCCCTGCGGTGTCTCACTAGCTCTGAAAATTACTACCAGATGATAAAGCGGAGAGAGCCCCATGCAATCAGATTAGAGGAGGGCCTGGCAAAGCCATTAGGAGAAAATGGGCCTCCTTCAAGTCCATTTTACTTGCTAAAAACAGGGAATATATGGTTTTTTTTTTAAAAAAATGAGCCAATTTTTCATCTCATTTCTCACTGTCTTGTATCCACTACATCCATTCCAGCTAAAGGAATAGGAAAGGTCTGTGTTTTGAGACTAAATCTTGCTGCTGTTAAAATCAAAGTTGCGGGGCTTGGTGGCTAGCTCTGTAGTTAAGAACACAGACCACTCTTGCGGAGGACCTGAGTTCAGTTCTCAGCATGCATGCCAAATGGATGCATCACAACCACCTGTAACTTCCAGAGAGTCTGATATCTCTGGGCTTTATGAGCCCTTGCACTTGTATATACATACCTACATGTGCACACATGCATGCATACATGCATACATGTATGTGTGTGCACACACAAGCACACAATCAAAATAAAAGTAAGTCTTTTGAAAAAAATAATCAAAGCTGGGAGATGGATGTGATGGTTCACACACGCTTGTCGCCTTGGCACTCACGAGGCTGAGGCAAGAGGACTGTCGTGAGAGTGAGGCCAGTCTGGGTTAGGCAGTGAGCTTCCGGTCAGCTGGACTATAATGTGAGAATTGGTCAACACTGGGTCTAGGCTGGTCACAAGATAGTGCTGGTGCCTTTAGCTTCTAGGCAGCTCACTTAGCTGGCCTTGTCTAGAGAAGCAACTGAGGAGAAAGGGAGCCTGTAACAGTCAGCAAACAGCACCAGACTGCACAAGGTCTTCTGAGTACCTGTCCAATGATCCTTCCTTCCCTGGGATAAGAAGGTGTACAGTGATTTGCTTCATTGAATGAGGAAGGAGCCTCAGCAACCTGTGCACTCAGTTTTCACCTTGACTTATTTTAGAATATTTTCACCTTTTCCTATACATAAGAAATATGTCTTCCCTCCAAAGATGCCACCATGGCTCCTAACTCTATGATCACTTCCCCCTCAAAGGAGTCTTTTCCTGAACATCCCTAGTAGCTGAAGGACTTGAGAGCTTTAAAAATCTCTAAAACATATAACAGAAACAGTGGAAGGTTGTCCCTGGATATAAAATTAATCCAACGTTAAATGTGCTTTTCGAACGAAGCACTATCTTCCCCACAGCCAGTCCCTGCTGACATTCTAACAGGGACATCGCTGGTCTGCTCCAGCCCTCTCATTTCATAGAGAACAAAGCCAAAGCCTAGAGAGAATCACTGACCTGGGAGCATAGAGGTCCTTTTCTTCCTGGACCCCGCATTCCCTGACACACATTTGGTCATGTTCTCGGTACTCAGCACTCTGCACTTCAAATATGAGGCACGTCTCACACTGCTGTGTTCGGTATTAAGTACTCTGCACTTCAAACGCAAGGTGGGTCTCACTGCAGTGCTGCCTCTTAAAGGATGAGCCAACTAGAATGCTCCTTTCTGTGTTGTCCTACTCACAGAGGTCATTTGTACTTGTGTCATTTTTGATGGTGGTGATGACAGTCACGAGCCCATATGAACACACAGCCCCTCAAGAGAGTGCACACAATGGAGATTTAGAAAATGGAGACTGAGGTCTATACTAAGTGCCTAGTTGAACAAGTTTCTTTTTTTATTTTTTATTTTTAGGTAATTTATTTATTTTATATTAATCACAGGTTATATACTTTGTATCCCGGCTGTAGCCCCCTCCCTTGTTCCCTCCCACTCTTCCCATCCCTCCCTCATCTTCTCCCTGCCCCCTCCAAGTCCCCTGATAGGGGAGGACCTCCTCCCCTTCCATTTGACCCTAGCTTATCATGTCTCTTCAGGGCTGGCTGCAATGTTCTCTTCTGGGGTCTAGCAAGGCTGCTCCTCCCTTGGGGGGAGGGGGAATGGTCAACAAGCCAGCCCTTGAGTTCATGACAGAAATAGTCCCTGTAACCCTTACTAGGGTACCCAGTTGGATACTGAGCTACCATGGGCCACATCCGAGCAGGGGTTCTAGTTTATATCCATACATGGTCCTTGATTGGAGAAACAGTCTCATAGAAGACCCCTGTGCCCTGATCTATTTGGTCTTTGTGGAGCAACAAGTCTCTAATAGGCCCTCTGGCAAAATCTTGATAAGAAAATATGTTCCTAAGCTGAATCCAAGTAAGGGCTTTCTTTAAAAATTTCTTCTGGAAGTGGGAAGAAGAAATGTTGACCCACTGTGACTTTCTTGAAGGAAGAGAAAGCATAGGTGAATATATCCCTAAAGGAGATGTTAGGAAGCTGGACTGAGCTTGAGAGAATGAAGCCACCAAGACTGCGAGAGTGGGTAGAGGAGAAAGAAAGAGAGCGGTCCACATCAACATTCTCACCTTATAGGAAGAGGGCAGTCTCAGAAGAAATCCCGTTCATTAGTGGAAGGACGAATCCCATGTGCTATGTGTTTCTATGCAATGTGACCTGGTAAAATACATACAGAAGGTGATCTTGTCTAGGATACATGGAAGGGCCCTGTACCAAATTAAAAAGCCATAACACTTCCTAATATCCTTGCTTGGATATCCATACTCAAGTGACAAGCTGTGATAGCTCAGCAAGTTGATGGATGACCTCCTCATCTGTCCCTTCCCTTTTCAGCAGAGCAAGGAGCATTCTAGGAACGATTGCTTCCATAGGAGGAGGGGTGATGAAGACCAGGAAATAAATAACTTGCATACTGATGGCATATCACTGCATCTGCTGGGTAGGGAACAGCCTGTGTGGAGTGCATGGGAGGCATGGAGGTCAGAGGCGTACTGTCATCTTCCAAAAGAGAGACGTGATGTGGCCTGGCATAGGCTGTAGACTGGCGAAAGGAATACAGATTCAAAATAGGATATCAAATCAACAGAAGAGAGTAAAGGCTTGAGTGCACCTCAGGTGAACTCACAGTGCAATGACTCCATGCTCTTGACTCGCCCTCCTCTCTGAATATGCCAGTCTTCGCGTACCTGAACTTGTCATGCGTATTGAACATCTCAACATGCTGTACTTTATGCTTTTATAGTCACCCATCTCCTGCTCACCCTCTGCCTTCTGCTGCCATCTGCCATCACACTCCTCTTCCCAGCAGGAACACCTCTGCTTTCCTAAGTGCAGATGGGCTGCTGCATAGTTTGCATAGCTACTGCTACTCCTTTGTTTGTTTCACCTTCAAATTTGATTATTCTGCTTGGAATCCTTGGTTCCCAGTCACTTGTTTTAATCACTTTGAGGAAAGTTCAGTTGAATGACAGTCCTCATTGTTATTGGAAGTCAATCATTGGTCTTCTTGTTCCCTTATAGAGTAATCTGCCTTTTTACAACACCTGGCTGCCTGAAATGTTCCTTTCTGTCATTGGATTCTGGAATGGCAAGCATAGAACCACGCTGTGGTGTCCTTGTAATTCTCATGGTTGGGGCTCAGAGGCCCTAGTTTAGAGATTAAATGTTTTTCTTTTTTAAATAAAACAGTTGGCCATTGTTTCTTCAAGCATTATTTTCGTCCACTGTGTTTCTCTTCTTTTGTCCATGTTCCACATGTCTCACATTGCCCCTTACATTTTTTGCTTTCATTCTCTATGCTTTCTGTTTCTGACTCCCTGATTCTCTTCGCAGTCCATGGCCATCACGTTGTCTTCACTTATTTAAATTCAATTTGTTTTCATGTATCCACTAAACGGGTGTAATTGGTAGTTGTTTCCATGCTTTTCAGTTCCTTATAAAAGTTTTTTTATCTTATAAATTTATTTTTCACATAATATTTTTGGTATTTAATCTTAAAGCAAAGAACAGCTTTTGTGTTTCATTGTCTCTTCCTGTGTTCTGTTTTTCTTCTAGTCTTGTTTGCACTTCATATTTTCCTATACCTTTTATAAATTATATGCCATACATTGTATATGAGGAAAACATAATACAATCTGAGGCTTTGGATAAAGTTATCTCTCTCCACAGAGAGTCCATCCTATGCTGGAAAATACCTTTGCCCCTGTACTGGACTCAGCCAGCTAGTAGTTGTTTATGGTCTTTGGTGAAGAATCAGATGTTTCTTGTTCATCCTCACTCAGAGGATGTGGGTCTTCCTCATTGCAGACTGACCCTTCAGTGTCCCCTCCCTTTAGTCTTTGTTGCTTTGGCCTTATGAAGCTATGAATAACTTTGCTCATATTCTCAATTTCTGATTCTGCTTTTGCTTCATAGAAAAAAATTAGCCCCTGATGCAGACATCTGGCACAATCACCCTTTTATGTATCAGACCCAGAAATGCCCATTCCTGGTTAGTCTCTTGAAGCCTTCACTTGTAGATCTACATATATGTACACATATGTGCTCTTTTTCATTATTCTCTCAGGATCAAAAAAAAGTAGTCAACCAAAAGCATAAAGGGGAAATATGATGTATGAGTTTTAAACAGACTTAATAAAATTGATGATTATGTCAGTGAATTTTAGAAAAACATCCCATGCAGAAAAGATTTTACATAGCAAGTCTGACTAGAGCCTTTGAATGGTTGCTTATGACATCAGTCTTTTGCTGGTACCTGGAGGCTTATGGTTCAAGAGGGCTCCTAAACCTGTAAGCATTCTTGAGTCTAAAGTATTTAAACAATTGGTTCATGCTGAATGCTTGCTTTCCTTCTGGGATTTTTGTACATACCAAATAGGAGAAGAGTGCCTATGCAATCAACTGCCAACAAGCACCCCAGTTGGCAGCATCTCGTAAGTATTTGTCACAACTCTCTACTCTGGGGAGTTATCTCCTATCCTCAGTGACCACGTGGGGAGAGACTGGTGAATACTTATATCTGATTTCCAACAGGTTCAACTCCACATGCTTTTTAAACTTTGGCGAACAGTATTAGTGTCCTCTTTCCTAAATAAATCATGGCATGAATGAGCATCACTGTAAGCTGAGTAGTGCAAACCCTTCCAGAAGAGCAGCAAACTTGGAGATGACTGTAGGAACTTCCCACCGCAGAGCAAATGAGTTGGAGAAAATAAGGGCTTGAAGTTTGGACACACAATGGCGAAGTGCTCATTGTTTCCCTTGACCTGCAGTACATCCACTGTTGAACTAGGGACCGCTGGTCTCACTTGTCCATCCTTCCTCCTGGGAACACGGCAGTGTCAGCCTTTGTAGCCAAGTTGTCACCTGCCTCACCTTCTCCTCTCGTCTTCTACCTCCCTGACAAGCACAGGGCTTTATTTTCCCCTATCCTCTTGCCATCCCTCTGGGCTCTCCACAGACACGCTCTCATCCATACCCATAGTTTTGAGTGCCCTCCACTATATAGGGTACTCACATACTTACAGCCCTGGTCTTGATCTCATAACTGGATCTCAACATCCTGCCCATTTCTAGACAGCTCAAACAGGGTTCTTTGCTTCACCCCTTTTCTCCACATTTTTCTCTGGTTTCACATGGACAGGGTACCACTCTTGGTCTCTCATTTTGTTTTGTTTTATTTTAGTTTATCTTATTGGGTTTTTTTCAAGAGAGGTTTCTTTGTGAAGCCTTGGCTGTCCTGGACTCACTTTGTAGACCAGGCTGGCCTTGAACTCACAGAGATCTGTGTGCTTTTGCCTCCATGAGTTCTGGGATTAAAGGCATGTACCACCATACTCAGCTTGGTCTCTCATTTTAACTGCCATAAGAATAAGGTACATCTCTGTCCACAACCCTTTCACTTAATGGGTTGATATAATAAGACTTCATCTCCTGCATGATTTCTACTAGATGTCAGAGATACAAAGGTGGTTAATGCATAGGTATAGTATCTCAGGCCTTTATTGGCTGAAGAGTAAAAGTAGGCATGGACAGAAAGCATCAGGATTCATGTGATGGCAGAGCACAGTCAGGGCACAATATGAACTGAGAGCTGGAGAAGAGTTCCCATTCCCAAAAGATGAAGACAGGATGCCAGCAGTACAGGTTGAAAACTCAGGATCTTACAGGTCAAACGATGAAATGCAGGGGTGGGGAGTGGAGGGACCTGCCTAGGAAAAGCCACAAAACAAAGTGTCACATAGAAAATTAAGTTTACTTAAAATCCAGGGGAACTGTTCTCTTGAAGCAGCCCATTTTGCAATGTAATTACCAGGGGAATTAAGAGAATAAAATGGGCACAGTTTAGATCACCCAGCTGTTTGCTGCAAAATCTCATGAGCACAGCTGGTGAGCACTCTCCTTCCAGTGAAAGAAGCCAAGAGCCAAATGTGATCTCTAGGACATTATCCGAACAAGCAAACTAAATTATCAGAGGCAAACTTTGAAAGAAAAGAATTGCCGCATAGGAGACACTCAGAGGCTCCAATTGAGGAGGCAGGGTCCCTTTCAGACAGTTTCTAGCTATGCTATGTTATGAGTCAGTGTCTGGCCATGGCCATGTCAAGGCTCTCTAAAGAACTACTAACCCTTCAGAGCTGTGTTGCCTTCATTTGTACATCACATTTTCCTCAATTGATGACATCATCTCTCATGTAAGGAAAATTGGGGCAAGTAATTACCACAGCCCCCAATCTTCCTAATCCTACTGTTAACCCTTTGAGCAAGAGCTAAAGACATTAAGTCTGGCTCACCAGGACCATCAGACTTCCTCCTTGTTCCCCTTGCTGCTCACAATCAGACAAGGGAGACCACTCCATGACAAGGGGGACTAGGAATATCCATAGTATCAGTTTTGCTCCAGAATGAAAACATGTCAGCTGAAACCCTGTCATCTACTGAAAAACAGTGCTCAGACAAAGGGAAGACAGTTGATTGACAGCTGTCATTCAGGTCCATAGTAACTAGGCACTCAGCGTGAGCAAAAGGACTTTGCTAAGCCTTTCTTCTATGTGCAGAAAATATGATTGCTGCACACACAGTGCATGCTGGGAAGTAAATTACCTAACTAAAATTTTAAAAATTTGTCTATTGCTACAAAACACAATGAGCAAAGATTACATCTTCAATATGGACATATAATCAGGCTAAAAAAAAAAAAAAGAAAATCAATAGCCATAAAATGACAGCAAATAATCTTGACTCACTGCCTAAATCGAAAGTGTAGGGAGGATCCAAGATGGCTGCCACGACAGAACACTGTGTCTGAGGAGTAGGAAAGCAGAAACAACGCAGCGACCAGGAGACTGAACTCTGGGACCTAAAACGCCAGCATTGTGAGTGCCAGGTGAGCAGAACTCCTACGGTGAGAAAATCAAGTGGGAAAACCCTAGGGACACCCAGTTATTACCTGGAGAAATTTCCCTGTGACCAGCGGCGCACAGCTCTGATCTGGACAAGCAGTTGCGCTGGGCGCCCGCACCCGCCATAATAGACTGGATCTCACAGTCTCCCGGGCAGTCTCAGGAGGAACCAGGTACCGATTTCACTGAACTGTGCCCTGCGAGCCCACACTGCACCCGGGTTCTGCTTGGACCCACAGGTGTGCTGAGGGTTCGATCCGATCATCGGATCCACACCAGACTGAGTGGATTGGGGGACCATTTTGACCAGTCCGCTTATTGCCTGGGCGCAAGCCGAACGCCCCACCAGCAAAATCTCAGTCAGTGTGTGAGTCCGCCCGCGGATCTGGGAGGATCCCCAGTCCTGCACCAACCGACGGGTGTGCGGCGGGCATGAACAGATCGTGGGAAACACCACAGGCTGAGTGGATTGGGGGACCATTTTGACCAGTCCACACACTGCAGGGGCGCGGGCCGAGCTTTTCTGCCAGCAAAAACTCAGTCAGTGTGTGAGTCCGCCAGCAGCAAAAACTCAGTCAGTGTGTGAGTCTGCCAGCGGATCTGGGAGGATCCCGAGTTCTGCACCAACCCACGGGTGTGCGGCGGGCGTG
>CM053743.1:73541001-73563588 GCA_028658305.1 Pachyuromys duprasi | reverse complement strand
GTGGACTTGGAGGGGTCGGGGAGGAGGGAGATGAGGGAGGGAGTGGGAGGGTGAGAGGGAATGAGGGAGGAGGCTATGCCTGGGATGCAAAGTACCTAACCTGTGATTGATATAAAAATAAATAAATTAATAAAAAAATTAAAAAAAATAAAAATAAAATTATGCTTTGCAAGTATAAAAAAATAGAGAATAAAGTCTTTTTAATTAATTAGATTAAAGTGGACTCTTTACTATGCATTGTACTCTAAGTGATTGTGTCTTTATCAGGAAAGGTGTGAACCTATAAACAGAATATGTCAGGAAGGGGCAAATGAAAAGGTCATGTGAGTACACAGAGAGAAACTAAGGAGAGAGGTCTCAGAAGAAGCCACTCCTGCCGATACTTAGCCTTCAGAACTGAGAAAATAAATTCCCATTGTTTCAATGCTCAGCATGCAATAATTCGTTCTGGTAGTTATGACAAAATAATGCAATGTACTCAATTGCAGTCTAGTTGCCTGGAGATTCTAAGGCAGTCCAAAAGCTCCATTATTGAACATTAAAAATGCCTCACACTACATCATCAGTCTTCAGGCACCATCCGAACCCAGCCCATAGAAACCACCAATATCTATGTTGTTCTATTAGTACCTCTCTAGACAATATGCAAATTTCCAGTGAGTTCTATGAGATTATTTGCAAGCTTCCTAAGAAGGTTCAATACAACCGACATAAAACCTTTGACACCAAATTTGTCCCACCTACAAGAAGTGTAGGGATACAGATGAAGCACAGGTTGTGGGAATGGCAGATCAACAACTGGCCCAACTTGGGACCCACTCCATGGGAGAGAGTCAGCCCCTGACACGACTTTTATATTCTATTATGCTTGCAGATAGGAGCCTAGCATAACTGTCTTCTGAGAGGCTTAATCCAGCAGCTAATGAGAATAGATGAAAAGACCCACAGCCAAACAATAGGCCAAGCTCAGAGAGTTTTGTGGAAGAGTGGGAAAAAAGATTGAGGAAGCCAGAGGGGTCAAGGACACTAAAACGAGACCTACAGAGTCAACTAACTAGGGCCCATGGGGCTCACAGAGACTAAAGCACCAACCAAAGATCATGCATAGGTTGGACCAAGACCCACTACAGATATGTAGCAAATGTGCAGCTTGGTCATGATGTGGGTTCACTAACAATGGTAGTAGAGGCTGTCTCTAACTTTATAGCCTACCTTTGGATCCCTTTCTCCTAGCTGGCCTGCTTTGTCTGGCCTCAGTGGGAGAGGATGCACTTAGTCATGCTGTGACTTGAGGTGCCAGAATGGGTTGATACGCCTTAGAGGCCTCCCATTCTCCAGAGACGGTAGAATGGGGGAGAAGGGTCGGACAGTAGGACTGTGAGGAGAAGAGGGAAAGGGCTGCAATCAGGCTGTAAAGTGATTAGATAGATAGATAGATAGATAGATAGATAGATAGATAGATAGATAGATAGATAGATAGATAGATAGACAGATGGTAAAAAGAGGTTCAATACATTTCTAAAATTAAAAGTCAAATGCCAAAAGGTAGCCCACACATATCTCTAAGACTTAGAAATGAGGCAATGATCAGCATGTCTTTTGATGAAAAGCCATGGCTGGCTTCCTGTCAGACTTCTAACATTCATGTTTTCTAGTTTTCAGAGAGCCTGGTCAACTCTGTCTCACTGTGTCTACCATCCACAGCATGAGCAGCTTATCTCATGGGCTCGAACTCTCTCACTTCATACCTGCTGCTGTCCTTGTGGTCATACCATGGTGCTGACATCTCCAAAATATTTGGGTGTCCACTGCACCAGGGATATGCTTTCACCAACAGCCCTCTCCTGGGACTCCTTCAGAGATAATAACCCTGACATATGGTGCCAACCTTCAGCCTTCTCCATAGCCTCTTTAATCTTGGGCTTCCCAATTCCCCTGAAGTTGCATGGTCATCAGTGTCCTCTCTTGGTCTTTCATTATGCCAAATCTCAGTCTTTCTCTTTGTTCCCCTTCATGTCCTCCAAGGCAATGCCTCCTGAGCCACTGTTATACAACCAAGTTCGGCTGCCCGCATGAGATAGATTTCCCACCCTCTCAACCACAGGCCCTGTGTGCTAACCTTGATGAAATACCCCCAGAATTATAATCATAAATGATACTACTGTCTTCTTAATCACCATGAGTTTCTCAGCCCCAGCTAACCAGAAACCACCATTTCATTAAAGCAAAAGTTTACGTCAGTGGTACTGGCCTCTTCTTAATCACAGCCAATTCTTCAGTCCCAGATGATGAGAACTACATATTCTTCATTCAAAGTATCAACAACCCCAATAGAATCTTTGAGGAACTCTCAGACTTCCCCGTGAAATTTTATAACCTGGGCCTCCATAATCTGCACTACTCTCAGATTTATCATCTTAGTTCCCAGACTGGCTCACCAAGCTCTAAATACTCAATGGCTTTTCCAACCCAAAGTTCTGATGTCATTCTCCAATCATTTCCAAAACAATATGGTCATGTCTGTTGTACCCCACTCTTGGTATAAATTTTGTTAGGATTTGTATTGCTGTGGTAAAACACCAAGACCAAAAGCAATTTGTGGAGGAAAAAATTTTACATTAGTTTACACTTCTGCATCACAGTCCATCAGTGAAAGTAGAGAGGGCAGGAACTCAAACAGGGAAGGAACATGGAGGCAAGCACTGATGCAGAGGCCATAGAAGAATACTGCTTACTGGTTGGCTCCCATGGCTTGCTCCATTGCTTTCTTATACCACTTCACATGTACCTTCCCATGGGTAGCACTACCCACAATGGGCTGGGCTCTCTCACATCAATAAATATAATAAGGAAAATGCCCATAGGCCAATCTTTTGGCGGGGGGGGGGGCATTTTCTCTACTGAGTTTCTGTCTTCCCAAATGACTCTAGATTGTGTCAAGTTGATATAAAACTACCCAATACAAGGTCTCAGAAAAAAAAAAAAGGCAGAATGCAAAACTAATACCTCTGGTGCAATGCCAACTCATAAAGAACAGACACCTGGCTTCCTCCAGCTTTGAAAGTGGACCTGGCTTTGATCAATAAGCTATTATAAATATGATGCACAGTTGTAGAAAAAATAACTTCTTTCTAGAGGAAATGCACAGATGAAGGCACTGCCATTGTCTATGAAAGTCAATACCCCCTGCCATGAGGCAGTGGCTACGGCCCAACGAAATCACTGTGGCTTTGCTGGGCAGCAGACAGTCTCAAAAAGCCTACAGAAGCAAGGCTCTGAGACTTTTATTTGCCTCCACATTATTACAGTTCTGTTGTCTTGCAAATTCAATATATGCAGCCTGCCCTTCCGGGCACTTTATCAACAGGTCAGCCCCAGCCCAAGAACCTTTTATTACACTGTCTGGAATGCTCTTAAAAACATTTTATCATAGACAGTAGGATATTGTATGTGTGCCAGTTTATTTAAGTTACAATTTTAGAAGTGACAGTTGCCCTAATGAAAAAGACTGGAGGGCTGAAGAGATGGCTCGGCTGTCTAAGCATGTGTTCACAAGCAAGAGGACTAGAGGTCAGATCCCAAAGCACGTGTGAAATGCTGGGCAGTCGTGGGCTCACCTCTAATTCCAACTTCAGAAGGCAGAAGCAGGAAGTTCCTAAAGAAATCGGGACGGTGATATCAACCATTAAGTGAGCTCTGAGGCTGAGTAAAGGACCTTTCCTCAAAAGAATAAAAACAACCAGGGAAGATTCATGGCATGAAACGTGGGCCTCCACAAATGTATCCCACATGTGCAGCCACAGACATGTAAGTATGCATAGACACATACATATACACACATGTACATCCATGCCACACACACAAATACATAAAAGAAATTTTTCTAAAAATTAGCAAAATGCAGAGCCCAGCGGTGGTCAAGTCGGGTCCCAGATAATAGCCAGCATGCCACAAGATAAAAGCATCTTGAACATCCAACCTGGCTCATTCTGATCTGTGCACTCAGTATCAGGGGTGTGTGCCCACTGTTTGAAATGGAGGCCTATAAACGTCAATGGAGAACATTAGGAACAGTTTCTAATTTCTATTAAAAGGAAAAGTATTCAAGAAATCCCTGTGCACTGGCATGTAAGTGTTAGGAAACCTCACCTTTACACAAGTCCTGGAGTCCTCAGAGGCTTTCTGTTCTCTTCTTCAGAATAAGGTTGTGTCCTTCTGTATCTCAAGTCTAAACACTGGCACAAATTTTTTCTGCTTATACAAGGTGATCATAAACTCAGAGCCTACCCCTCCAGAACATGAAATCACACAGAACTAAACTTCATCCACGTTACAGAGCCATTTGGATTCTCTGTCTTTTGTCTTACTTAATAAACATTTATATAGGAACCATCTAGATAGGCACCACATTTTCATCTGAGATTTGCTTTCATGAGAATGTAGCATTAATGATACAGGAGAAGAAATTAACTTAAGTCGATTTAAATTGTTTGGGCCAGTTTGTAAATTAACCGCCCTCTCCAAGACTCCTATGATACCTAGCTTGCTTCCCTAACTAACCCTTCTTTCACCTCCTTCCAGTACACAGCTTCCCCAGGTAAAGTCTTTAGTTTGTTTCTTGACTGGGAAATCATGCTGGATTCCTGTCATCTTCCAACGAGCACTTTTTGAACTTTGGCTGAGAATAACATCATCTGCTTATTCCGTGATTATCAACCTTCTTAATACTGCAACCTTTTAATACAGTCCCTCATGTTGTGGTGACCCCAAGCATAAAATTATTTCATTGTTACTTTATAACTATAATTTTGTTTCATAAGTATATGAATCAAAATAATCAGGATATCTGATATGTGACCCTCAAAGGAGTCATGACCCACAGGTTGAGAGCCGCTGGCTTACGTGTTTGGGAAACTTTTGAACTTGGACTGAGCCATACCACCAGCCTCCCAGGGTCTTGAGCTTGCAAAAGCCTGTTAGGGGACTTTTCGGCTTCTATGATCTCATGAGACCATCTTTTCAATAAATCTTGTCTACTCATTGATCTACCTGCTCTGTTACTCGTTATCTACTTTCTCCTGGTTTAGTTATTTTGGAATTCTAACTAACACATGGTCACATCAGCAGACCTGGTTAAACTCAGTGGATCACAAAATAAAACCAAAGGATAGAAATGCAGGAAAGGGATTTGTAGGGAGGCTGGAGTATAGAGTAGTACTGAGGATAAAACTAATTAAAATTCATTTTATATGTATATGAAAATATCAAAAAATAATTTAATTCATAAATTAATTTTAAAATGCACTAAGTATTTTGTACCTCCATAAGGAATGAGTATAATTTCTGAACACAGAAATGCTTGATGACTGTACACACTACTTCTGCCTCATCTGAGAGCATGAACATTATGGCTAAAAAAGGGAACCCATAGCATGGCTCCAATGAATAATAAATGATCCAGGAGAAAAAGCCTCATGCTGATGATTTAGTGAGCTTCTGCATGTTCACATTAGTACAGTGGGAAGACATCATTATTAGACTTCTAGAACTCCAGGAACCGTGGCTATTTTCCTCCCAGAAGACTCAGGAAGAGCTTCATAAATTCCTCTAGTTATTTCTTTAAAGGGAGGAATTGCTAATGGTCTAAAGAAAGCTCAGTGTGCAGTTGGTGGGTTACAGTTAACAGTCTACCACTTTCTACAGAACTCTCAGCAAATTGTTTAATTTCTTTGAGCCTCCAGATGCTCATATGCAGAATAAAACTGCCATTAACCCAACAGGGTCATTGTAAAGACTGAGTACAGTGTTCTTCTTAATCTAAATGCTGTTCAAGTGTAAGTTATTCTCAAGTGTTTACATTCAGATAATCTTGAAACACTTGTTAGGAATAAAAAGCCCATTAATTTACCCAAATAACCTGAAGAAAATAACCTATGTAAGAAGAAAGGATTTTATGTTTTTAAATCCTTCTAGAGTTAAAAATGCTGCACTTCAGAAGGGCTCGCTTTGGTTACTAAAATTGGATGATGAATATGGGTTTTTCACAGACCTGCTGTCTCACACCTGGCACTTTCTCATTTCTTCTCACGATGGAAATGGGGATTACAGCAGATGTGTGGCCTGTTCTGTGGGCAGTCTGAAGGACTCTGATAGTGCTGTGTATGCTCTACAAGCGGATCTGCCTGTGCTCCCTGGGCCTGGGAGGCAAACTGCACACTACGCACAGAACATGGAGAGGATTTGCAGTTTTCAACTTCAGTTATTTTCTGTGAATGACAAAGCAGGCAAACATTCTATTTCTGCCTAAAGACGGGTTTTATGAGATCATAATTCCCATTCTTAAGATGGTTCACTTTTTTCCCTGAATTATCAGTAGAAAGAAGTCAGTTGGCTTTGTTAAACAGGTTCTTTCCGCTTTAGTCAGCCAAGCAGTTGGAAATGTGCTAGAGAGATGGTGAAAGCCACTGAACAATTTATCTGAAGGGAACAAAAGAAAAAGACAATAGAAGCCTGTGATTATAGAACCCGCTTTCTGCTTCTCATTGATCTATAAACACAACACTTAAAGACAAAACATGGGAAGAAAATGTGTCCTCAATATAGTCCCTCAAAATTTAACTTTAATTAATTCTGAGTTTCATACAATGTGCTTTCTAATTACACAGAAACCTCCTCTTGAATTCTAAATAGCATGGCTATGGTTCTGCAGCCATATTTCTGCTCCTAAAGACTAAGCTTTAAACCACCAATACATATCTTGGGTTAATTAAATGGATCATTTGTGTTGCCTATCAGTTGTTCATAATGAACTGATACCTTTTCAGCCCTAAAATTACCATCCCAGATAAATATCCACTCTCAGACTCATATGTCTCCTATTATTATTAGCAGAGAAAATGTTAGAGTAAACTACTTGGCATAAAGCACATTTCTCAGACATGAGGGGGCCTCATTTTAAAGTACCTCCAGATATGTAGTTGTCCTGGCAGTAATTAGACTGATGTTCTTTGAGAACTTTCTTCCTTGCATAAACTAAAGCCTGAGAAAAGGCTTTTCAGTCCCAGAGAATTGCATCAGTTTCTCATGCAGTTGGGAAACTACTAACTGGCTTCGAAGTGAGCATTCCTTCTTGGTCTTCTCTTTGCTGCTCTCAAGACAAAATAGAAAGGTAAATACCCAGCGTGCTCCAGGTTCCATTTCCCAGACTCTTATCCCCACCCACAATCCCAGAGACCAGCAACCATCAGGGAACAGCAGAGCTTGCCAATAGAGGTGTGGTCTCCCCCCAAGGCCATCTGAACCTCCCAGACAGTCCTCCAGGCTCCGTCTCCCCAGTGCTCCATTTCCCAGGCACCATCTCCACCTGCAATCCTGGAGTCCAGCAACCATCAGGGAACAGCAGACTGGTACAGAACTGGCAACCATCAGGGAGCCCCAGAAGCCATCAGGGAGCTGCAGAGACTGGCAACCATTAGAGACAAACAGCTTGTGGCATGCCCAATTTTCTGGGCCCTATCTCCACCTGAAATCTGAGAGACCAAAAGCCACCAAAGACTACCAGTTCTCCATGTATCTCCGGAGGCCTGCCACCACACAGGAAAACCAGAGGACTGCTGCCTTCTGGGACCACCAGCTCCACCCACAATCCTAGAGGCCTGCCACCATCAGGGACCACCAGGATTGCTAACAATAGGGATAACCAGATGATTAAAGGTCAGTGTAAGAACACAAGGCCATATGGCACCACCAGAACCCAGCTATCCTACTTCAGCAGGTCCTGGATACCTTGACACATATAAAGTACAAGAAAACAATCTTAAATCTTACGTTATGAAAATGAGAGGCCTTTATAAAAGTAAATAAATCCCTCCAAGAAATACAGGATAATACAATCAAACAGGTAAACGAGTTGAACAAAACTGCTCAAGATCTGAAAATGGAAATTGAAGAAATAAAGAAAGCACAATATAAGGCAATCCTGGAGATGGAAAACCTAGAAAAGAGAACAGGAACTACAAGCACAAGCAATACCAAAAGAATACAAGAGATAGAAGGGAAAATCTAGAGTATAGAAGATGTGATTGATCAGTCAAAGAAAATCTTAAATCTAAAAAGATCCTAATGCAAAACATCCAAGAAATCTGGGACATTATAAAAAAAACTAATAATAATAGGAATAAAAGAAGAAGACTCTCATCTTCAAGACCCAGAAAATAATTTCAACAAAATCATAGAAGAGAACTTCCCAAACCTAAAGAAAGAAATGCCTATAAGTATACAAGATGCTTATAGAACATCAAATAGATTGGGCCAGGAAAGAAAATCCTTTTAATAAGCAAAACACTATACAGAACAAAGAAAGAATATTAAAAGCTGCGAGGGAAAAAAAGGCCAAGTCACATACAAATGCAGGCCTATCAGAATTACCCCTGACTTCTCAACAGAGACACTAAAAGCCAGAAGGGCCTAGGCAGATATTGTACAAACACTAAGAGAACAGAGATATCAACCCAGACTACTAAACCCAGCAAAACTTTTAATCACAATAGATGGCAAAATATGATATTTTATGACAAAAACAAATTTAAGCTATCTATAAACAAATCCAGCCTTACAGAAGATACTACAAGAAAAACTCCAAGACAAGGAGGCTAACTATACCCAGGAAAACACAGGAAATAAATAATCTCACATCAGCAGAACCAAAAAAAGGGAAGCAAAAACACACCACACACATACACTCTACAACCAGCAACATCAAATAACAATCACTAGTCATTAATATATCTCTCAACATCAATGGACTCAGTTCCCAAATAAAAGGACACAGGCTAACAGAATGGATGTGAAAATAGGATCCATCAATCTGCTATACACAAGAAACATACCTCAGCAATAAAAATAAATATTACCTCAGAGTAAAGGGATAGAAAAAGATTTTCAAGCAAATAGACCTAAAAAGCAAGCTGGAGTAGCCATTCTATTATCTAATAAAATAGATTTCCAGCAAAAATTAATAAAAAGAGATGTGGAAGAATGCTTCATACCCATTATAGGAAAACTCCATAAAGACAACGTCTCTATTCCAAACATCTCTGCCCCCAGATACAAGGGTACCCACATTTGTAAAAGAAACATTATTATACTTAAATCACACATCAAACCCCATACATTAATAGTGGGAGACTTCAACACCTGGCTCTCTTCAATGGATAGATCATCAAGACAGAAACTAAATGGGGAAATAAAGATACTAACAGACATCATGAATCAAATGGACATAACAGATATCTACAGAACAATCACCCAAACACAAAATAATATACATTCTTCTCAGCACCTCACGGAATATTCTCCAAAATTGACCATATACTTGGTCATAAAGCAAACCTCAACATACACAAGAAAATTGAAAACAACAACAACAACAACAAGAAAAAAAAATGTTTGTATCCTATCACACCACCATGAATTAAAGCTGGCCTTCAACAACAACATAAATAATAGAAAGCCTACAAACTCATGGAAACCGAACAACTCTCTACTCACTAACCACTGGGTCAGGAAAAAAATAAAGAAATTAAGGACTTCCTAGAATTCAATGAAAATGAAGGTACAACATACCCAAACTTATGGAACACAATGAAAGCAGTTCTAAGGAGAAACGTCATTAAGCCTTTATAAACAATTTGGAGAATTCTCAAAGTAGCAACTTAAAAACACACCTTAAAGCTCTAAGAGAATGAAACGAAGCAAACATGCCCAAGAAGAGTATAGATAGCAGGAAATAACCAAACTCAGGGCTTAAAGCAATAACTTAGAAACAAAGAGAACAATACAAAGAATGAATGAAACCAAGAGCTGGTTCTTTGAGAAAATCAACAAGAGAGACAAACCTTTAACCATACTAACTAAAAGGCACAGAGACACCATCTAAATCAACCAAATCAGAAATGAAACAGGACCATAACATCAGACATTGAGGAAATCCAAAGAATCATTAGGTCTTATTTCAAAGCCTGTATTCCACAAAATTGAAAAATCTAAAAGAAATACATGATTTTCCTGATAGATTTCACTTAACAAAGATAAATGAAGATCAGGTAAACAGTTTAAACAGCTCAATAACCTCTAAGAAAATAGAAGCGGACATCAAAAGTCTCCCAACCAAAAAAAAAAAAAAAATTCTCAGGGTCAGATGGTTTTATTCTACCAGATTTTCAAAGAAGAGTTGGTAGTAAAACTCCTCAAACTGTTCCAAAAAAAAAATAGAAATTGAAGGAACATTACCAAACTCATTCTTTGAATTTACAGTTACCCTGATACCTAAATTACACAAAGACTCAATAAAAAAAGGGAAATTCCAGACCTATTTCCTTCATGAACATTGGCACCAAAACACTCAATAAAATATTCGCAAAATACTGAATCCAAGAACACATCAAATGCATCATCTACCATGATCAAATAGGCTTTATCCCAGGGATGCAAGGATGGTTCAACATACAAAAATCCATCAATGTAATTCACAATATAAACAAAGTGAAAGAAAAACACATGATCATCTCATTAGATGCTGAAAAAGACTTTGACAAAACCCAACTCTATTTTATAATAAAAATCTTGGAGAGAACAGGGATACAAGGCCCATACCTAAACATAATAAAAGCAATATAAAACAAACCAGCAGCCAACATCATATTAAATGAAGAGAAACTCAAAGCAAACCCACTAAAATCAGCCACAAGACAAGGCTTCCAACTCTCTCCATATCTTTTCATCATAGTACTAGAAGTTCTAGCTAGAGCAATAAGACAAGTAAAGGAGATCAAAAGAATACAAATTTAAAGGAAAAAGTCAAAGTATCCCAATTCACAGATGATATGTTAGTATACATAAGTGACCTCCAAATCTCTACCAGAGAACTTCTACAGCTGATAAGCACCTTCAGCAAAGTGGCAGGATACAAAATTAACTCAAAAAAAAAAATCAGTTGCCCTCCTATACACAAATGAAAAATGGGCTGAGAAAGAAATTAGTGAAACAACACCCTACACAATAGCCACAATTAATAAAAATTATCTTGGTGTAGCTCTATTAAAATGAAAGACCTGTATGACAGGAACCTTAAGTCTCTGAAAAAAGAAACTGAAGATGATACCAAAAGATGGAAAGATATCCCGTGTTCATGAAAGATTAACATAGTAAAACTGACCATCTTATCAAAAGCAATCCATAGATTCAGCGCAATTCCTATCAAAATATCAATACAATTCTTTATAGATCTTGAAAACACACTTTCAACTTCACATGGAAAAACAAAACAAAATAAAATAAAATAGCTAAAACATTCCTATACAGTAAAAGAACTTCTGGAGGTATCTCCATCTCTGATTTCACACTATGTCACAGAGCAAGAGCAATAAAAACTGCATGGTACTGGCATAGAAACAGACTGGTTGATCAGTGGAATTGAATAGAAGACCCAGAAATAAACCCACACACCTAAGGATACTTGATTTTTCACAAAGAAGCTAAACAGTACAATGGAAAAAAGAAAGCATCTTCAACAAATGGTGCTGGTTTAACTGGATGTCTACATGTAAAAAAATGTAAATAAATCCATAGTTATCACCAGGCACAAAACTAAAGTCCAAATGGATCAAAACTCAATATAAAACCAGAAACACTAAATATATTAGAAGAGAAAGTAGGAATCAACCTTGAATTTGTTGTCACAGGAAACAATTTCCTGAACAGAACACCAACAGCAAGATCAACAATTTAAAAAATGGGATCTCATGAAACTGAAAAGCTTCTGTAAAGCAAAGAACACTGTCAACAGAACAAAACAACATCCTATGGATTGTAAAAAAGATCTTCACCAACCCTACATTTGACAAAGGGCTAATATGTAAAATATATAAAGAACTCAAGAAATTAAACACCAACAAATCAAATAATTCAAAAATGGGGTACAGAGCTAAACAAAATTCTCAACAGAGGAATCATGAATGGCAAAGAAACAAAGAAATGCTCAACATCCTTAGTCATCAGGCAGATGCAAATTAAAATGA
Source organism: Pachyuromys duprasi (assembly GCA_028658305.1). Lineage (NCBI taxonomy): Eukaryota > Metazoa > Chordata > Mammalia > Rodentia > Muridae > Pachyuromys > Pachyuromys duprasi. The sequence continues at coordinate 73,551,511 of CM053743.1, read as the reverse complement.
CTGAGATTCCATCTTATACCTGTCAGAATGACTAAGCTCAAAAACTCAGGTCACAACACATGATGATGAGGATGTGGAGAAAGAGGAACATTCCTGCATTGCTGGTAGAAGTGCAAATTTATACAACCACTCTGGAAGTCAGTCAGTTGCTTTCTCAGGAAACTGAAGATAGATCTACCTCAAGACCCAGCCTTACAACTCCTAGGCATATATGCAAAAGATGTTCCACCACACAACAAGGACATTTGCTCAACTATGTTTATAGGAGCTTTATTCATAATAGCCAGAAACTGGAAACAACCCAGATGTCCTTCAACTGAAGAATGAATAAAGAAACTGTAGTACATTTATACAATGGAATACTACTCAGCTATTAAAAAACAAGGAAATCATGAAATTTGCAGGCAAATGGATACTAGAAAAGATCTTCCTGAGTGAGGTAACCCAGACCCAGAAAGACACACATGGTAAGTACTCACTTGTAAGCAGATATTGGTCATATAGTTCAGAATCACCATTCTACAATTCACCGACCCAAAGAAACTTAGTAACAAGGAGTGTCCAAGGGAGGATACTTGGTTCTCACTCAGAAGGGGAAAGAGAATAAGGCAGTAGAGTGTTTGAAGAGAAGCAACAGGATAGGAGAGAACACACTGAGGAAAAGGAGGGGGAAACCAGGTGTGGGGAATGCAGAGGTGGAAGGACAGAGGCCTGTAAAAAGAGAAACCATGGGCAGGGGCATCCTTGCATCTCTGTGACAAGCTGAAGACTTATGGCAAATATGGGGGTGACTCTAGCTGAGACCTCTAGTAGCAGGAGTTATGGAGACTGAAGAGTCTACCCTCTACCAGACGGAACTCCTAGTAGAAAGAAGGGAACACCAAACCACCCACAAAATCTTTGACCCAAAATTTACCCTGCCTACAGGACATGCAGAGATAAAGATAGAGCAGAGATTGAGGCAATCTCAATACCTGGCCCAACCTGAGACCCACCTCATGGGAGAGAGCCAACCCTTACACTGTTTACAACATTCTGCTTTGTTTGCAGATGGGAGTCTAGTATGGCTGTCCTCTGAGAGGCTCCACCCAGCAACGGATCAAATCAGAAGCTGAGACCCACAGACAAACACTGGGCAGAGCATAGGAAGCCTTGTAGAATAATGGGAGGAAGGATAGAAGGAGGGGACAGGACCTCTAGAAGAAGACCAATAGAGCCAATTAACCCTGAAGGGAGGTGCCGGGGGCTGGGGGGAGGCTTGCAGATACTGAAGCACCAACCAAGGACCATGCATGGACTGCACCTAGGCCCACTACACAGATGTGCACAATGGACAGCTCAGGCTTCATGTGGGTCCCCTAGAAAGGGGAGCGGGATAGAGGGGGCTGTGTCTGACATAGTCTCCATTGCATGCTTTGCTTTTCTCTCTTTTTTGTTTGCTTACCAATACTTTAATATTGTCCACTATTTTTATTAATTTTTAAGTTAGCACACCAAAAAATGGGCTTCATTACAGCATTTTCATACATAATTACTATTCATTCTTCATTCTTATCTGCCTCTAGGTCTTTTCTCATCCCTCCTGCCTACCCATGCTTGACCCCTTTTCCCACTGAGTAGTCTCCCTTCCACTTCATATGTACTTCAAGGAATCTTAAATCAAAGTGTGAGTCTTCCAATGTACTACAAGGAGTCTTAAATCAGAGTGTGAGTCTTCCAATGTTGCTTTTCCTTTTCTTTTTTAAAATTATTTTTATTTTTATTAATTACAGTTTATTCACTTTGTATCCCATCTGTAGCTCCCTCTCTCCTCCCCTCCCAATCCCATCCTTCCTCTTCCCTACCTATGTCCCTCTCCCAGTCCACTGAAAAGGGAGGTCCTCCTCCCCTTCCCTCTGATCCTAGTCTATTAGGTCTCATCAGGAATGGCTGCATTATCTTCCTCTGTGGCCTGGTAAGGCTGCTCCCCCCTCAGGGGGAGGTGATCAAAGAGCAGGCCAATCAGTTCATGTCAGAGACAGTCCCTGTCCCCATTACTATGGAACCCACTTGGATAATGAACTGCCATAGGCTACCTCTGTGCAGGGGTTCCAGGCCATCTCCATGAGTGGTCCTTGGCTGGAGTATCAGTTTCAGAAAAGACCCCTGTGCCCAGCGGTACATCTACACAATGGAATATTACTCGGCGATTAAAAAAACAACAACAACAAGGAAATCATGAACTTTGCAGGCAAATGGTAGGATCTAGAAAAGATCATCCTGAGTAAGGTATCCCAGAAGCAAAAAGACACACAGGGTATATACTGACTCATAAGTGGATACTAGACATATAATATAGGATAAACATACTAAAATCTGTACACCTAAGGAAGCTAATCAACAAGGAGGACTCTGGCTAACATGCTCAATCCCCATTCAGAAAGGCAAAGACATCGGAGGAGGGTGAAAACTGGGAACAGGATAGGAGCCTACCACAGAGGGCCTCTGACAGGCTCTACCCTGCAGGGTATCGAGGCAGATGTTGAGACTCATAGCCAAACTTTGGACAGAGTACAGGGAATCTTATGAAAGCAATGGGAGATAGTAAGACCTGAAGAGGACAGGAGCTCCACAAGGACAGTGACATTGCATGCTTTTCAATCACTTCCTCCTAGCAGGGCTGCCTTCCCAGGACACCATGAAAGAAGATGTGCTCAGTCCTGATGTAACTAGATATGCTGGGATGAGTTAGTGGGAAGGCTCTCTCTTCTGGTGGGGATAAAGGAGAGTGGATGGGGGAAAGGAAGGGAGAGAAGGAAGAGACCTGGAGGAGAGGAGGGAGGGGCCTACAATTTAGATGTAAAGTGAATAACTAAATAAATAAAATAAAATATCTCCTTTTTGTTGCTTGAAAAGGAAGCCTTGAATCTTGGCTTCTGGATAAGGGGGAAATCATTTTCTTTAATGATTTATCTCTATGTGCATTGGTGTTTTACTTGCATGTATGTCTGTGTGAGAGCATTGGATCCCCTGAAACTGAAGTTACACACAGCTGTGAGCTGCCCTGTAGGTTGTGAATTGAACCTGGGTCCTCCGGGAAAGCAGCCAGGACTCTTCACTGTCGAGCCATCTCAACAAGCCCAGGCAAGTTTGATTCTTCTAAGTGACCCTCTGGCCCAGCCACAGAGTAGAAAGTCATGGATATTTTATTTTTTTATTTGATTGCGTGTTTATGTGTTATAGACAGGGTTTCTTTGTATTGCCCTGGCTGCCCTGGAATTTGCTCTGTAGACCAGTCTGACCCAGGCTGGCCTTGAACTGAGAAAGCCACCTGCCTCTGCTTCCCATGTACTGGGACTAAAAACTTGTGCCACCAGCATCCCATTTGCTTATTTATTTATTTATCTATTTTTAATGTCATATTTAATTACAGCCAAATAATAGTTGGAGTTCACAGAATCTTGTGGAAGCATGGGAAGAACTAGTGACAGAGCTGGGGGTGGGGGTCAAGAATTCTAGAAGAGACCGACAGAGTAAACTAACCTCAGCCAATGGAGGCTCAGAGACTGAGCCACCAACTAAAGAGCATGCATGGGCTGGACCTAGGTCCCCTGCACATATGTAGCAGACATGCAGCTTAGTCATCATGTGGGTGCCTTAACAATTAGAGTGAGGGCTGTCTCTCACTCTGTTGCCTACGCTTGGATTCCTTTCCCCTAGCTGGGCTGCCTTGTCTAAGCTCAGTGGGATAGGATGCTCTTAGTCATGCTGTGACTAAAGGTGCCAGGGTGAGTTGGTACACCTTGGGAGCCTCCTCTTCTCTGAGAAGAAGGGGAGAGGAGGAGGGAGGGTGTGTGAGAGTGAGACTGAGAGGAGAAGAAGGCTGTAACGTGATTAAATAAGTAAGTTAATGAAAAAAGAGAGAGAATTCTGCAAGCCACAGGAATAAGGTAGAAGCTTTGCGTGCATTAGCTTCCTCCAAAGCTAAAATCATTCTATCTGGGAGATGTTGCAAGCCTCCGGTGGCAAAGCAGAATGTCAAAGCCTACCCCACAGTGCTCTGTCACCTCCAGATGGCACATTATGCACACAGGTTTCACACGACATTCTATAGCATATACCAACGATTTTTTGTTTTGTTTTGGCAAGAAGGTATCAGTCTGTTCCTGGAAATTGAAGACCCTGTTCTTGAGCCCTCAGGAATTCCTTAAGAGGTTGGCAGGGTTGAGACAGAATCAGCAATTAAGACAAAGGAAGAAGAAAGGTATCCGGTGTTAAACCAAGAATAGATCTGCACAAGAGAAAAGAGGCTAAAAACCCCTCCAGCTGCCTGCACTTCTGCCCAAAGAATAGAAGAGCCTAACAACACTGCAAGTATCTTGAGAGCCACTCCCTCCATTCAATAAACGTTATCACCATCCATCTTTGTGCTAATGTACTAACCTAACACTGAGACTTTCTGATTAAACTGGTTAAAGATTTGGGGAGTAAACTGTGAATTTTTGTTGAACATCTTTAAAATGCTATCAGTGTCTGCTATTAGAAGAGGTATTCCTTTGGGGGACCCTATAAGTACAAATAAACAACCCCTCAGATATAAAGTGAAATTAGCTCACACATGTAAAATATTTCAGAGGAAAATTTAATCTTATGTGCTTGAGGATGAATCTGCACACACATGAAGTACAAAAGCAACAGAAGATTTCAGAGGACCGTTCCCTATTCTGCTCCTGCTTTCACAGGCCAGATTTTCTGAATTTGTGTGCCAAGGGATTACTTCCATTCCCCAGCTTAAAAATAAGCCAGGAAACTCAGTCTCCATGTGGATCACTAGTAAGGGGACCGGGACTGTATCTGATAAGGACTCTGGTGCTTGGTTCTTGATCACGGTCCTTGAGCAGGGCAGCCATGCCATGCCACAAAGATAGAGGATGCAGGCAGTCCTGAAGAGACTTGATAGTCTATGGCCAGTAGGTAAGGGAGGAGGGCTTCCCCCTTTCTGAGGACGAGAAGAGGGGGATAGAGGAAAAGAAGGAAGCAGAGTGGGACCAGGAGAAGATGAGGGAGGGGGCTATTATTGGGGTGTAAAGTGATGAAAATTTTAAAATAAATAAATAAAAATGAGCCAGCAAGACAGTTGAAGATGAAACTTTGAGTGAGCACCAACTAAGAAGAGATGTATAAAGGCTGTCTTTTTTAAGTACTTTTCTAATTGATGTCTAGAAATGATTCCCACAGTTGCTTTATAATTTGTGGAACATCTGTTGGAAGAACAGGTAAAAGCAGAGGCATGCAGAGAGAGCACAAACAGCCTGGCATCATTCTAAGGTAGGCTCTAGCCTGGTGTTTATTATTCCTATGATTTTATCCCATTTCATGATGAAATGTACCAAATTATACAAGCAGAAACCATTGGAAATTCGTTGGAAATAAGGAATTTTTCTGTATTTTATGATGATTGTGCTCAAGTAGATATAATTTATGTTGGAAAGAACATTACTGGCTGCATTTGGTCTTGATATCTGTTTATCAGAGACAACCTATTTCTGAGGAATATCTGATTGAAACTTCCTCTTCTCTCTTGGAGCCCATGCTACCAATACCATGATTCTGGTGAACTACGATTTCACTTTGTGCTTCTTACTCATCCATCAAGCATTTGCCAAGTCCTTCCCTGTGAAACACTACAGATGGCCCCAAGAAGTCTGCAAAGAAAAGCAGGACATAGTTCTACCTTTCAAGTAGCTTTAATAGTGAATTTGATATTAAAAGTAGAACAATTGGTATAAGGGGTGATGCCTGGGTCAATTCAAATGAATACAAAAATGACACAAAGGCTGAAGAAGATGAAGCACTGCAAATGAGGTTGGTGGAAATTTTAAAGTAAAACATGCTTCTCATAGAAGGACAATCTGGGGGGACCAAAGCTATCTCAGGCTCTGTATGGAAAGAGAGAACACCACCATTCTAGTGAAGACAGTGTTCAGGCATAACTTCTATGTGGGGAAGGACAATTGCTCATCTGGAAAGCCATGTGGCCAGACATAAAGCATAGTGCCACGAAACAATGAGAAAAGATAATGACATGCCCATGTGTGAAGGATAAAGACATGGGTAAACTTTATGTTCTCTTCTGCCTTAAAGGGGGACATTGCAAGCTTTTAAGTGATGAATGTACATCATAAATGTTAAATTGTCTTCATTCAGAATGAGTACATTGGTAGATTCGAAGACAGAAAGCAAGACAACCCATGAGAAATTATTTCAGTTGTGTACGCCAGAAGTTAAGTGAGTCTGTAGTCTAAACCAAACTGAGGTAGAAAGCCTGGAAATAAAGTTGTTCTATTAATTTAGTGGAGAGGAGAGAAAAGTACTACAGTAGAAAGATAGCTTTGGCAGGTGCCTTATATAATAGATTGCCCTTCGCTTATTTCCCCCATGGACATTTTGCTTTAACTGACCACCGAATAATTGCTTTGGCACTAAGCAATTTATCATCTTCCTAAGTCCAGACCAGCAGACATGAACTAGAAGGATTTTAGAAATATTGGGTTTAGTAGACTACAAGATATCATTGCTGCTAACCTTCTGCCATTATCTGATATTACCTCTGTCTCATGCATTTCAGCAGCATAGAATGCCAATGTATCACACTTGGTACCAGGGATAAACTTTAAACTCTTAAACTTGCTGCATAATTGAATAGCATGCTGCATTACTTAACCTTAATAAATTCTGATGTACTATAAAGTATTTATTATACATTTCTTATTCATAAATAAAGTTATAATTTAACATGTAAAAATTATACATACATGAATTCCATTCAGCAACATAGTGGTGACATGTGCTAGCATATTCTTGTTTTGAGTTTTCCCAATAAGGTTGTCCTATCTCCAAATCTCAGAATCACAAGCCCTATGAAGCAGTCAACATCCCCAAGGTTATTCCATCTATAACCATAATTTAGCTAGCTAGCAAGTAATGACATAATTCATTTAAAATATTGCCTTCTAGTTTCTGATCCAGTATATAACTGATATTACCACTACATCTTAGTAGCAATTAGAAGTTAAATGTGTACTGAAATTATGACAAGAATGGCAAGATATGCCTATGGGTGCAATAGTGGCACAAATTTTATGGGGTCAACCAAATGCTCTCAAATTTGATTGAAGGAGAAAACATATGCCTAATACTTCAAATCTGACTAGAACTCATGGTTGGGGGTTGAACAGGCCCCCAAGGTTAGACCTACTGTTATTATTTTTGCTAAATGGACATAGAATCAAACAATTCCCTAAATCTATGTATCTCCATCCACATACAAGTGCAGTTCTCAAACCTCATCAGATAAATTTCTTTGTGCAGTGAATGAGGATTAATTTAGAAACCTATAGCAGGTCAAAGTGTGGAAAATAACTTACTGTGGAGTCCAATGCTCAGGTTCAATGGGACATACCTCTCTCTACAGAAACTCAGAAACTATAACAGAAAAGAGGCAGAAAGATGAGAAGAATCAAATCAGAGGTCAAGAAGGACCAGAGCAAAACATGACAGGACCATTGCATTAATGAACTATCAGCAGCTGTGATTTCCTGCACAAGATCAAGACAGTCAACATTTTACCATGTAGTGGGAAAGGGCTCCTCAGCCCTACCCCTAAATGAAGAGCTAAAGACACTGATGGCATCTTGAGAGAGAGTTAGTTATTTAAGAGTGCAGTTTCTGGTAGGTCAAGCATGCTCCAGGGGATGGTTCCATACCCATAAATACATGGAAAAAACAAATTGGAGTTTATGGTTTATTACTATTTTAACATTAATATGAAATTGGGGGTTAGGAAAGTGGGGTGGATCTGGAAATAGCTAAAGGAAGGAGTTGAGTGAATATAATCAAAACAAACACATTACATGAAATTTCCAAGGAATTTGTAAGAATATTTATTTTAAATCCAAACAAAAGGCGGTTGGTTATTCTCGTGATGTTCATGCTACTCCTGTACCAATGGGTATATCTTGCAGGCAAATCACTATTACAGCTCACAGGGTTCATAGGTGGGTGAGACTGATGATTACTTTTCTCTTCCACTAGCATGTTCTAGCCAGTAGGAAAGAAACTTACAGTTGAATACCAACTAGATTTGTCCATGTTCTATGTCACAAGTATGTGGTGTCTTTAAGGAATAAGGTCTTAAGCATCAGATTGCAGAAAGAAAGTAAGAGCATTTGCAAGTTGCAGTGTTTGGGGGTTTATGTGACCAACAACTCAAAAAGAAGTAAACCATACCTGGTAGTAGGGGTTTTATTTGGTAGCATAATGTCTAGTTGAGGCATTGTCTCTCAAATGAAATGGTATCTTCATTACATTCCTTTTATGTGTACATATTTTAGAAAGCTTATAAGTACTGAGTATTTATATAGCTTTTGAAAATACTTTTTTGTTGTTGGTTTTTTTTTTTTTGAGACAGAGTTTCTCTGTGTAGACTTGGCTGTCTGGAACTTGCTTTGTAGACCAGGCTGACCTCAGACTCACAGAGATGCACCTGTCTCTGCCTCCCCTAGTGCTGGGATTAAAGACGTTCGCTACCACACCCAGCTGTTGAAAAGACATTTGGTGTTACTTATAAATAGTCACCGCATTCCTACTTCTATCCTATCCTCTCATTCCCCCACTCCCTTTAATATTCCAATTCTAGTTTCTTCTTTATCTCTTTCTGTTTGTTTGTTTTGGGGGGGGTTGGGGTTTGGGATTCTATTTTGTTTTGTTTTGTTGTTTTTAGAGATAGCGTTTCTCTTTGTAGCCCCGGCATTCCTCCAACTCTCTGTGTAGTCCAGTTTGACCTAGAACTCAGAGACCCACCTGCCTCTGCTTCCCAAGTGTTGGAATTAAAGGCATGTGCCACAATGCCCAGCTACCCCTTTATCTCCTTATGATACTATAGTCTATGTCCCCTTTATCGGTGGAAGATCCCCTCCTCACTCTTGGTCCGTGGTTAGCTACCTAAGCTTTATGGTTATTCTGATTGAAACATGTATACCTAAAGAATAAAATCTGACATTCACATATAGAAGACATGCAATGTATTGTCCTAGGTCTGGTTTACTCATTCAAAATGGTTGTTTCTAGCTCCATCCACCTACCTATAAATTTTAACATTTTCTTTTCATAACAGCTGAATAATATTCCATTGCATAAATGTACCACATTTTCACTATCTACTCGTCAGATAACAAGCATTGTGCTGCTCAGTTTTTGTCATTTGGTCACAACCTAGACATATATGGGAGGAAGAATTTTAACTGCAAAAAAAATGTGTTGATAAGATTTGCCTGTAGGCAAGTCTGTGTAACATTTGCCTAATTAGTGATCAATATGGAAGGGTCTAACCCATCGTGGGTAGTGGTACATCTGAATGGAAGTCTTAGAATGTGTGTGTGTGTGTGTGTGTGCGCCCGCGCGCGCGCTAAACAAGCCATAAAGATTAAATAAGTAAGCAGTACTCTGCCATGACCTCTGCATGAGTTCCTGCCTCCTGCCTCCTGCCTGAAGTTTCTGCCCTGCATTCCCTGGACCACAAGCTACAACATGGAATAAACTCTTTCTCCCACAAGTTACTTTTGATCTTGCTGTTTTGTCACAGCAACAGAAACCCTAATTAAGACAGACATCTCCATTGTTCCCAACTTCTGGCTATTACAAATAGAACAACAGTGAACACGAATGAGCAGGGAATTGTTGTAGCAAGATGTAGACGCTTTTTGGTATACAACAAACCCAAAATTGGTAAATCTGGATCTAGTACTAGACTGCTTGTCAGTTTTGAGGAACCAGTCATGATTATGATGAGAAAGAAATCAGAAAAAAATCCATTCACAATAACCTAAATTATGTTGTAAGAAATAATTAAGGTGATACAAAAAACCTGCAATAACACTTTTTTAGAAACAGAGAAAATTAAATAAGACATTAGGAGATAAAGAGATACCCATGATCTTAGGACAGCGAAGTTAATATTGTGATAATGGCCATGTAACAAAGGAGATTCATAGACTTGGTCCATTTCTCATCAAAATTTCAAAGACATTCTTCAAAAATATTTTAAAATTTTAAATATATATGAACAAAAACTCTAAATATCAAAGAGTCCAACAAAATTAAGAAAACTAAACTTATTACCATATTTGATCTCAAATTATTTTTTTAATTTATTTATTTTTGTATCAATCACAGGTTAGGTACTTTGCATCCCAGGTGTAGCCTCCTCCCTCAATCCCTCCCACCCTCCCACTCCCTCCCTCATCTTCTCCCTCCCCGCCCCCTCCAAGTCCACCAACAGGGGAGGACCTCCTCCCCTTCCATCCAACCCCAGCTTATCCTGACTCCTCAGGGCTGGCTGCAATGTCCTCCCCTGGGATCTAGCTAGTCTGTCACTCCCAGGCTTGTATGGGGGAGGGTCAAAGAGTCAGCCATCAAGAACATGACTGAAACAGTCCCTATTTCCCTCACTAGGGTCTTCAGTCCTACACTG
>CM053743.1:73521501-73540501 GCA_028658305.1 Pachyuromys duprasi | reverse complement strand
GTGTAGATAGATGCTGGTGATTATAACCTCTGATATGCCATGTTGATATTGGGGAAGCTGAGGCAGGGGCATGGGGTACGCAGGAAGTCTCTGCCCTTTCTGGCTATTTATTCTGAGAATCTACAAGAGCTTTAAAACATAAAGACTATTAAATAGCAAGCTGGCTTCTCCTTTCTCTGAGACGGTGTTAATTTCTTTGTACTGGCAGTTATGGTCGAGACCTTATTGTACCTGTGTGTTTCTTCATTGAGGGACTTTGTGACCATCTGTGGAGTAGTTCCCTTTAGTTCTGGGTAGTCTCCAGTGCAGGAGACTCTGGTCGGCCAGGGAGAGAGATGCCTTCTGGAGAATGTACAGTGCAGACTTCATTCCAGTTGTGGAAACACGCTCATGGGAAGGCGCTTGTGGTAGCAGAGTGGTGTGCTTAGCCCTTCTGAGGGCCAACCCAGGCTCAGAAGAATCCCCTCATCTCTCAGATCCTCACCTTCTTCATCTGCCATAGATTCCCCTGGAGAGCAGAGAGGCTTCTAGGCTTTGACTCCTGTGGGATCAGCCACACAACTCTGCTTACAAAGTTGACCTGAAATAGATTGATTTTTCTGACCAGCGTAGTTCCCTGTGGCTGACACAGTCCTCAAAGTACTCTGCTGTCTTGTAGACACATGAAAAAAGACTTGAAGACAGGTAGGTGGGAGTGAGTTACCTTTAGAAAGGGAGACTCTCTGATTCCCCTGACTCCCTAGACTGGCCCCAAAGCTTCAGGGAGATCCAGCTGTGATTTTACCATTTGAGATATCAGTTAGCCTTAACAATTATTCTTCAAAAGTGCTGTGGTTTTTATTAGAATAACAGGGAATTCCTTGGCATACCATTTGTTATATTTTAAAATTCATAATAGGTGACAAATACTTAAAAATGTGCAGAATGTGTCTTCTTTGTCTCATGGTTCATATTGTTTGTCAATTTGTGAGGACTTACAGTCTCCTAGGAGACAAGTATTCTGCATGCCTGTGAGAGATCATTTGGATTAAGCTAGCCTTGGGCAAGGCCTGTGAGGAATTACTTGGTTTAGGTTAGCGTTGAGCATCCCTGTGTGCAATTACCTAGATTAAGTTAGTTTGGGTTTTCCTGTGAGGGATTATCTAGATTAGGTTAGCCTTGGACATGCCTGTGAGGGGTTTTCTGGGTTAGGCTAGCTGAATAAAAAGGAGAAATGGAGCTGGACGTGTCTCGTGGTTGTTCTTTGCTATCTTACTGCAGATGTAATTGGACCAGCTGCCTAAACTCCTATCACATTTTTCCTCTCATGGTTGACACATTCCTCTGAAATGTGAGCTAAAATAAAGTTTCCCCTTCAAGTTGTTTTTTTTTAATCAAGCAATAGGACACATGGAACACAGTTATATCAAAATTTATTTTATTATCTCTGAAATCCCAATCTTTTCAGGCACCTGTCTCTCATTTGTCAACCTTGCTGCAGTGATTTTAGTCTCCAGCACTGGGTTTGTCGACACAGCTCTTCTCCAAATCTATCCAGCCCTTCCATGACATGAGAATAGTCACAAAAGGCCCCTTTCTCTTATGTATGTTTACCACTAAAGAATGACTTCAGTGTTCATGCATGAAGCTTGTGCTAGCTATTTTTTTATGTCAACTTGACATAAGCTAGATGAATCTGAAAGGAGGGATCCTTAATTGAGAAAATGCCTCCATAAGAGCTGGCTACAGGACATTTTTAAAATGAATGATTGGTGGGGGGTGGTGCCGTCCCTGAGCTGGTACTCCATAAGAAAGAAGGCTAAAAGGGCAGGGAGCTCATCACACAACAAGGACATTTGCTCAACCATGTTCATAGTAGCTTTATTTGTAATAGCCAGAACCTGGAAACAACCTAGATGTCTCTCAGTTGAAGAATGGATAAACAAACTGTGGCAGATTTTCACAGTGGAATACCACTCAACCATCAAAAACAAGGAAATCATGAAATTTGCTGACAAATGGATGAAACTAGAAAAGATCATCCTGAGTGAGGTAGCACAGACCAAGAAAGACATACATGGTATGTACTAACTTTTAAGCAGATTCTAGTCATATAGTACAGGATAGACCTAGTACAATGCACAGACTCCAAGAAGATTCCTTTGATGGACATCTTAGGCTTCGTGTCAGCCCACTAGTTTGAGGAGCGGGGGTTATCTTTGGCATGGACTATGTTGCCTATTTTTTGATCACTTCCCCCTGATCCAGGCCAGAGGAGAAAGAGGAACTCAGTCCTTATGTGAGCAGATGAGCTGGGGTATCTGGGTAGGAGGGCCATTATTCTGAGGAATAGGAAAGAGTGAATGCAGGAAGGAGGGTAGGACTGAGAGGAGAAGAGGGAGGGGCCTATGACCAAGATATAAATTGAATTAATTAATTAAAAAAAGAAAGGTTGAGTAAGACATGGTGAACAAGCTAGTAAGCAGCAGCCCTTTATGGCCTTTGCGTCAGCTCCTACCTTCAGGTTCCTGCCCTGGCCAAGTTCCTGTCCTTCCTTTAGTGATGAACAGCAATGTGGAAGTGTAGGCTAAGTAAACCCTCTCTGCGCCCGTTACTTTTGGTGATTTATCACAGCAACGGTAACCCTGGTGAGATGAGGCTCTTCCTAGAAGAGTGGCTTGTTGGACAGCTATTCTGTCTTCCTCCATTTCCTGCTCTGTGGGTCATTATTCTACTTTCCAGCTTAAGCAGAAAGGAACTTGCCAGCTTCCCATTCATCTTGCTTCCCTCCCGACCAAAATTACGCCACTAAGTTCCTAATGATTGTGTTTGTATCTCCTTTATTAATATTGGGGTCAACCTTAACAGCTGTGATCCATGTTCTGATTTAATTAAGATACACTTGGTTCAGTCTACAACCACTTATAAATTTTAATTAAATTGCATATATATTAAGCTGAATTATTATAGAAGAGCTCACATATTTGATAAGAAATGCAATTATCTATGTTTGAAATGCTATAGTTTTATACAATATTTTCAAATTCCCCTTTTAAAAGAGAAGTCATTTTAGGTTAACTTTAGCCTCAAATAAGCATTGAAGACATTTCTAGCTTTGATTTCAATTCATATTATTATCTTTCCATTTTGGAAAGTATTAATCATTCATTCATTAGTTCATTCTTTGACTCTTTCTTCATTTTACACTGAGTCCTTAAGTATTAGGCCCTGTATAAGTGCCCTTATGGGAAGCTCACATTTGTGGCCATGGGAATTGTGTACGTGAGTTGTTCACTTGGTTGCCTTGGTTTTCTTTTGTTCACTATCCAGAAAAATGTTTGGGTAAAGAGTATGTATGCAAACTGCTTCACTAACAGAAGATATTATATTTTTTCTTTTTCTTTTTTTTTGGTAATTTATTCATTATATATCCCAATTGAAGCCCACTCCCTCAACTCCTCCCAGTTCTGCCCTCTCACCCTCCTTTCCTATTCTCTCCCATCCCCTTCTCCTAGTCCACTGAAAGGGGGAGTTCTCTTCTGCCATCTGCCCAGAGCTTATCAAGTCTCATCAGGACTGCCTGGTTCCTCTTCCTCAGTGGTCTGGTAAGGCTGCATCACCAGGATGAATGCTCAAAGAGCAGGCAACCCAGTTCATGACAGAAGCAGCCCCTGCTTCCCATTTTTAATCCCCTTTTCTTATATTGAGGATTGTCTGAGTAGAGAGGCAGAAGGCTGTTTGGGAGGCATTGTGGGCTGTGACATCCTATATTTATGTTGGGAATACAATTTATAGAAGGTGATGAGGGGTAAATAAGGTTTGTGGATGGGACCTGAGCTGATAGACTAGAGGCCTTCACTATAGCCTGGCATGTCCACATTCTTACCTAAGATTCTGAGTCCCAGAGCTGTGAGGAATCATGAGCATGCAGCTTAAGCCACTGAGCCTGCGACATTTAGTCATGGCAGCCAGAGCTGACTAGGGACTGAGGTTGAATCTATCTTTGGCTTAGGTGGGGTTTCTAGGGCCTGATAGTGTTGTGGCCTGGGAGCATGTGCAGTCTTGTCTTCCTCTGTAACAGACTTCGCTAAGGCAGTTTCTGAGAACAGCATGTGTTTTATCACTGGCGTTGGTGACATGGCCTTTGACTATGGAGTAAAGTGAATTAATGTGTCCTTGCCTTGACTCATAACCTTGACCTGTTCCCATTCCATCTTGACTGATTGGACTTCTCAGCCTAGCCTCTTGTGATTTACACCCTTTACTCTCCATGGAAAGACAAATTCCAGATTCATTGGCCAGGTCTTGCTACCATTCTGCCAGGGGAAATTTGTTCTATTAGAAGAGGTTTTAATTCTTTCCCCCTTTTTTGTGTCCTATTCAGTCTCATATGTCAACAGAAGCTAGAACAGGAAAAAACAAAAAACAAAACAAAACAACAACCCTCAAGTTTGGCGTAATATGTGATTTGACTTTACACCACTGTGTTCTGTGCAGCCCTGAAAGCATGACTTCTGTCTTTCCCTCAGAGCCCCACCATACCTCCTGTTTTTATGGACTGAAGTACTGTCTCTGGATCAATGGAGAGCGCCGGCCCTCCAGACATTGAGCTGTGACAGGAAATCAATGTGTGGTGAGGACAGTTGAGGATAACCTTAAATAACATCTTAAAAAGAATCAGCACTCAGCATGCCTCCCTTGCCCAAGTGCCCGCAGAGACTGCAAGCAGAGCTCACGCTAGTGAGCATGCGCATTTCGTCTTAGCTTACAGAGTTTTAGGCAAACCAGCAGATGGGAACTCCAGGCAGCATCCCCATTGGGAAGCACTTGGCTTTCATATTATTCTCACACATACCTCATCCCTGTGGTAAGACTGTTTAAAAAATACTGAACTTGGCGCTTGATTAAGTCATGCTGAGACCTAGGGTGAATATCCTATTTTCTTCTCAAAGCAACACTTATCAACATTTGTTTGTTGGCATCACCTGGCACCGAAATTCACTGGGCAGAACCCCCTGATTTGGGTCCCCAGCTGCTTTGCTGAAGCTGGGTGAGCAGGAGAATGTTGAGAACCCCTTTTGTTGGTTTCTTATAAAATAATGCTTGATAAAATTGCTAGTTGTGAGGGGATCTACAGTGGGGGGTATAAGGCAGGTATACACTTGCCTTTAAGACTCACGTGGCTCTAGGGATAGACACCTTGGCAGACTATCATAAGAGCTCTGGTTTCTCTTGGTGGGGCACTGACTTGCATGGAGAGCACACTGTAGGCCTCTTGGCAATGTTTACATTAAGAAACCTCTTTGAGCACCCAGAATTGGACAGAGACGGGAGAATCCTGGGGGCAGTTGTTTTCACATTAGTTTATGTAGCCAGGCTTGTTAAAACAATGACACCCTTCACCCACCCCCAACAACATCAACGGCAACGACACAGCGACAGATGGAACACATGGGAAATCCCCGAGCATCGTGCGCTGTTGCAGCATGGCAACTGTGAGACGCTCTGCTTGTCTCAGTTTGCTCCAGCTGTTGGTTTGCAGGACGGTCCCGCCGTGCTTCAGCGGATGTTCATGGGTGTTCAGTGGTGAGACTGGGGTGCAGCATGCATTCCAGAGTGGTTCCCAGCGAGGTGTTGGTGTGTATGTGAAGTGTGAGGGGGAAGTAGAAGACTAACAAGCAGCCTGAAATGCGTGCTATAAGAGGAATCTGAGCAGATCATGGCTTGAATGAAGTGTGCACACACCAGTGTCTTCTTTGAAGCAGGTTGCTTGGCATTGCTGGAAAACACCCTAGAGACAAGATAGGTCGTGAAGTGAGTAGGTAGGCAAGGGCCTGGGAACTGACCTGAGCGCTAGTATTATTGTCTATCATGAATGGTTCCAAATCTTTCAAGACACAATTTACTCATGAGCAAGTTGACACCTTGAATAACATGTTCTAGCAGCAAGAACCCCATAGTGGCCAGAAGTAAAAATCACGGTTCCTCACTCTAATCCCTTCTTCTCCACACCTCCCTACATTTATCTGTTGGCCTAGCCTTTTCTTCATTTTGGCAGCATCCTGACTTATGCCTGTGACTAGATTCTCTCCCACCTGCCCTCCTTGGGAGAAATGTCTTGATTATAAAAGTAGGACTTTATGTTTGTAAGAGTTAAACTTTGGGAATTTGACATTCAAATGCCCCCAAGCTATGTGAGGTGATTTCCATATATTCTGTTCTCTGGGCTTCCTATTGCTCAGCCATCCAGCAGACACAATCTATCCCTTGCCGACTCAGCAAAACAGGCCTGTGCGGTGGGAGCTGTCAGCATACTGAGGAAGATGAAAAATTCAAGCTCTCCAATGTTTCCAGGCTGGCTGCCTGTTTCCTCCAGGAGGCAGAGGGGTAGGGTACGAGTAGGACCATGGAGCTGGTTCCTTAGCCCACGGATTGCTCATGTCCTGGGACAACTGCACCCAGTACCCTCAGCTTCCTGTGAGGTACAGGCAAGGAGGACAGGCTTCTCGGAGTAACAGACAACTGAAGCGTGTCATGCGGAGATGATGCTTTTCACCTTCCCTTGGATCACTGCTCACCGCATTGCAGTTCAACCTTGATAATTATTTACAAAACAATCTGAAATTTATGTTTTAAAATAGTCATTCCGCTCTCATTATTTTATCATGATAAAACAGAATTCGTTAAGCCTTTATTTAGGGGTAAACATCTAAATCTGCTTCACATATACATTTATCTTAAATGCTTTTTATTCGTTGTTTGAATTTCATGATGTATTTAATATGTCCTAATAAAATCCACTCCTGGCTTCTCTTTTTCAATTTTCTTTACACAGGGCCCCACAGCTTTCCCCTGTAACTTCACATACTCTCCCCTTCTTTGGTTTTCAAGAATCCGCTGAGTCCACATAGTGCTTCCAGTATGTGATGGGTGTAGGCCTGTGCGCCAGTGAGGGCCTACTGTACACCTTTAGTCTTACAGTCACAAACAACATCCTAAGCCTTCCTGAGTTGTCAGTCAAATTCTAAAGAATAGCCTACCACTATATTCCTTTGCCTGACTTTTGTCCTAAAAGACCAGAGGGCCTCACAAAGAACTACAGACAACTCAGTAATGTGAGTGGGAAAAATTGTTTTCTTTAGGGAAGAGCAGACCAACTGGTTGTCCAATATGAAGTGGCCAGCCCTGAAAACATATACACAAGTAACATTATACAAACCAAACAGTATTTGTATAGATGTATATATGCATGAATAATAAGAAATGGAAAAGGAGGTCATGATTTTGAAAGAGAGCTAGGAAGCATTTATAGGAGAGTTTGGAGGGAGGAAAAATGAAGAGAGAAATGGTGAAATTATATTTTAACCTAAAAAAAACCATCATGAAATATGTATGTATAAAGTCATTTCTGTTTGGAGAATGCCCTGGGGACTTTCACCTCTGTGGGGGCTCGTCTCCTCACTTCGACCACAGATTGCTGGCTCCCTGAGGGAGTGTATGTACTTGCAGCTAATACCTCAATGCACTGCTGATCATGACAGATGCTTTGTGCAAAAACAGTGCTTCCAAACAGTTGATCAGTGTTAGTAGCCCAGTAGTACCTCCCTCCTAGACCAATTGTCTTCCAGAACAAACTGCACTTCCATCTGGTGGCCCAGTTACCTAAATGATTCAAATTCCTTTTAGGCTGGCCACACAACTCCTAATTCTTTCCAACTCTCACTTTAAGGTGCAGTAGATTCCAGAGCTGAAGTCCCAAGTCCTCATCAGAGCCACATGGCTACGTGGTGCACAGCCCCATTCCCTGAAGGAGTCCGGGGACCTCTTGGTGAGTTTTAACTTGAAGGCAGAGGCAAGCTTGCTTTTGTTTCTAATCTAGTACTGGGCTTGTTTTCATTAACTACTGTTCTGAAATCACCTGAATCTTAAAACTTTACATGGAGCCTCTTTCAAACATTCAAATAAAGCTACATAATGCCTATATTTCATTTACCCAACCCTCCAGTCTTGGGTGTGTGTGTGTGTGTGTATGTACATGTGTGTGTACATATGAGCACACATCAGAAGCACACATGAGCACACACGAACACTGCTCCACTGTTGGTTTATGGCTGGCTGGCTGCTCTGCGGACTTTAGGGAATTCTGTCTCTGCCTCTGTCTTGCTGTAAGAGCCCTGGGATTACAGACATCTACTACTGTGTCCAGCTTTGTGTGGGTTCTGGGCGTTTGAACTCAGGCCCTCATAGCAGCACGACAAGCATGTCGTGCTGCTGTCTGCTGAGCTGTCTCCTCAGCCCCCCTTGTATTTGTTTATTCAATTCCAGGTGAATAGATTTTTGCTTTTTTGGGAATACTGTCTAAAAAAATTAATCTTCCAGAAGTTAGTTAGTTGAGAATGACCTTTTGCACCAGAACTCCAGCAGTTTTTCCAGGCTATTTGCTTTATTGGCTTCTAAAAACAGTTTTCTTTCCAGATTAGTTAGCTAAGAGAAATTTATTTTGCATTCTGAGTTGTTGTGATTTGTTCAATTTTCTGGTCTGTGTGTATGCGCTGTTTACATTGGTCTCAGTAAGCTTGACATTGGACATCAGGCAGAGAATAGTGGTGTGCACACAGGGTTCCTGTGGTCAATGTAGCATGCAGGCATGTGCTTCCAAGCTGCTCCTGGGTTCATCTTGTCACAGCTTGGGTCCATCCTCTTCACACAATAATTCCCATTTATTTATTTTTATAAATAAGCAAAAGATATAGGGCTGAGGGCATAACAAAGCAGAATAAAAACAACAAAAACCCAGACAAAACATTATGAGACAAAAGGTCATCTATTGCTGGGCATTGGGTCTGCCCTTAAGAGTGCTTTGTGTATCATCAGTGAGACTCCTTTGAAGACTCTAATTTTTCACTTGTGAACACTTACCTGTTGGAGCTAGCTTCTGGGTTAGGGGTGGGTAACTGTGTCCCCGCCCCTCTCAGTGCTGGGGCCATATCTGGCCTAGACCATGCAGGCTGTCTGCATGCTGCCACAGTTTCTGCGAGTTCACATATGTGTTGGTCCTGCTGTGATTAGAAGGTTGCTTTCTTGGTGTGATATCTTCCTCGTTCTGCCTACTTCTTAATCTAAACCCTGGTTTCTCAGTGTACGGAGAATTGCTTGTGGCTCCATTCTAGATTCAGGTAAGAGGCTTAATGATTGGATCACACACACACACACACACACACACACACACACACACACACACACACACACACACACACACTGATTCCTACAGTCAAAGAACAAGAGCCTAAAACAATCAGTTCTAAACATCAAACATCTCATGATTAATTGTTCTGTTGATTACCCATATGGTAATTTCTGCAGAAAATCTGACAAGAGAAGACTTTTAAAATTCCCTTTTCAAAATGAAAGTAGATTTTAATTAACATTTTATAGAAATGGCATACACTCGTATAAACAGTAGTTTAAAATGATAAGGATAGAGAATGCAAAGTCATCTCCAGTCTCACTGTGGAGATAACTGCTCTCTGCAGTTTAGAACACAGGTTTGCTACATCCATTGTGCGTGGGCAGGGCTGAACACCACAGAGTGGGTAATTTATACAGAAAAGAGGCTTCCTCTGTTTATAAGTCTAGAAGCCAGGAAGCATGGTGCTGGCATCTGGCAGGGGTTTCCTGCTGCAGTGGTAACTTGTTATGGGGTCTCACATGAACAAGGAGCGCAAGCAGGAGTTATCTCAAGGGCCCCCCTTCTTATAAATCACTATTGCACCCTGGTGCGCCTGAACTCACAAGCGCATCTCATCCTAATTACCATCCAAAGGCCTTTCCTGCAAACACCATTGAAGTTCCACTCTGGGGATGAAACTTCCAAATGAGCTTTGGAGGGCGCAAAGACCCAGACGGTAGCCAGCCCCCCGTCTTGGCATTTGTTTTATAGTATCTGTCATTTAGCTTTTTGCTCCGCAGAAAACTATCTGAAAATCAGTAGCATGAAGTTCCAACCTTTTCTTTTTCACTTGCGATTCTTCAGGTAGATTTTAAGTATTGGGTTTGTCTGCTTGTTGTCAGGTGAATGTCGCTGGGCTAGCTCCTATAGGGGGCGCTGTTTGGTAGACTAGCTGAGGTGGGGAATCTTGGCTTTTCTTCTGTAGCCTCTTTTCCTGTGGTAGACCTAGGTGGTCTTAGGCTTCAAGTGAAGGAGAAAGATAAAATCAGTCTGTCAGCGCTTTTCATGCTATTGCTTGTACAGCATCTTTCAATAACCCCCTCCCTTGTTAAAATAAGGATGTCCTCAGCTCAGCTTAAAGCCAATGTGAAGGGCGCTGTCAGAGGCTGTGTGTATATTAAGGAATGAAAAGACCAGGACCTTACTATGGACGAACTACCACCAACCAAATTCAGAAAGTTGCCATAGTTAACAGCAGGAGGTCCTACTGTCCATAATGTTGGTTATAGAACTTCAGGAAAGCAGAACCAATAGAATGTGTTTGTAGTAATGGGAAGAAATTTGTTACAAGAAATTTTCTCATTAGAGAGAAATTGATCTGCTTCATTTAGTGTGCAAGTTTAAATGACCAACAAATCCAGAAATCAGCCTCTAGGAAACTCTTGAAATAATACCTGGCCAAATATCTGGCCATGTCGTGCTTATTTTAGGTTGGCATGCACAGTTAATGTTCATGCTTGCTGCTATGAATCTATTTTCCTAATTTTTGACATCATAGGATTTTGTGTCTACAAATAAATATTAATGTCATCATTTTTCATGGCTGCATAAGATTATGTATTGCATATATTGTTTCTAGTCTCTTTGCAAATACATAGCCCACCTCTTATATTTTGCTGCTGCATCTGTGACACAAAGCTTGATCCACAATTCTAAATTATCCTTTTATGCTCATTATCACTAAAAAGTATAGGAGTCTGATTCTAATACCTTTAACTAATATTGAATGTTAATTCATTCAGAAAATACTTACTCGCCATCTGTCATATGTATCCAAGCATATGCTAATAAACAGGACAGGCAAGATCCATCTCCTAGTGAAGGTTTTCAATCTATGCTAGAGATACCCAGCAAATATGCAAACACACAGTTCCACTGGCCAACCACAGTATGTGACAGGTAGCAATGGAGGTTATTGATGTATGCAATTGTATATAAGTGTAAGGGTTAGAGCTGGCTACTGTAAACAGAGTTATTTTTGTCATACAACCAAAAGGGAAATTGCCTAAATTCTGTATGGCAGAGGAAGATGTTAGGGGGCCTAAATTTTAATTTAGATTTTGAAATAAACTGACTTGAATTGGCTCAGATACTTGTCATGATGCTTTTAGGAGATTTTGCATGACCAAATTGTTACCAAGAAAAAGCAAGGGTTGGTCAGTCAGTTGCTTAAACAAATAGAACACTTAACAGGAAGCAATTTTCAGTCCACACTGAATACCCACTGCCCAAGATGTACATTTGTGTTTTCCTGGGTAAAAAAGGAGTCTTGTATGTTAACATCTCCTGATTATATCATATGAACGTTTCCAATTTTGATTAATCATAATTCACATACTAATCAAATAATTTTCTGGATATAATTTTATTTCCTCATTCAGCATTGTAGTGGATAGTGGTGGACATCTGGTAAACAGCAAATGCTGAGTGTGTATTTTGTAATGTTAAAATATTTTGCACTGGTGTTACCCCCTTGAAAGCAGAACCTCTTTTTTTTTTTTTTAAGTAAAACTATTACTGCAATTAAGAGTAAGTACCACCAAGGAGCAGTACAGGAACTTATCTACTAACTTTTATGGCATCTTATGATGAGCAGGGAAAGAAAGGGACTTCTTATTTTATTTCTTTATCTTAAAAGTGTGTAATGCTGGTGCTGGTGCTGATGTTAGGAGTTGATCTCACAACCTTGTGCATGCTAAGCAAATGCTCTGCCACTGTGCTACATCTCTAGCTTCTGCAGGTCATTTTTTTAATGTAATTTATTTATTTTTATATCAATCCCAGGTTAGGTACTTTGTATCTCAGGCATAGCCCCCTCCTTCATTCCCTCCCACTCTCCCCATCCCTCCCTCATCTCCTCCCCATCCCCTCCAAGTCCACCAATGGGAGAGGACCTCCTCCCCTTTCATCCAACCCCAGTTCATCTTGTCTCCTCAGGGCTGGCTGCAATGTCCTCCCCTGGGATCTAGCTAGGCTGTTACTCCCTGGCGTGTATGGGGGAGGGTCAAAGAGCCAGCCATCGAGTTCATGACAGAAACAGTCCCTGTTCCCCTTACTAGGGTCTTCAGTTGGACACCGAGCTTCCATGGGCCACATCTGAGCGGGGGTTTTAGGCCATATCCATACATGGTCCTTGGTTGGAGAAACTGTCTCATAAAGACCCCTATGCCCTGCTCACTTTGGTCTTTGTGTTGCTCTTGTTCTCCCCAAGTCTTACTAACTTCCCCTATCTTTATCCCTCTACCAAAGGCTTGGTTGTGAGTCTTACTATCTGCTTTGATACATTGCTAGATGTAGAGTCTTCCAGAGGCCCTCTTTGGTAGGCTTCTCTCCTGCTGCTTGTTTTCTCCTACATTCAATATCCATCCCATTTGTCCATCTAAGCTAGGATTGATAATCCCAACCTGGGTCCTCCTTCTTGTGTATCTTCCCTAGGTGTATAGATTTCAGCATGACCTTTCTATCCTATAGGTCTATATAAGTGAGTATATACCATATGTTTCTTTCTCTGCAGGTCATTTTTATCATGCAGGTTTATTCTTTAAAATTTGAGTCTAAACTCCAACCAAGTACCATGCATGGAGATAACCCAGGACCCCTGCACAGATGTAGCCCACGGCAGTTCAGTGTCCAAGTGGGTTCTATAGTAATGGGAACAGAGACTGTCTCTGACATGAACTGATTGGCCTGTTCTTTGGTCACCTCCCCCTGAGGGGGGAGCAACCTTACCAGGCCACAGAGAAAGACAATGCAGCCACTCCTGATGAGACCTAATAGACTAGGATCAGAAGGAAGGAAAAGAAGAGCTCCTGTATCCATAGACTTGGGGTGAGACAGGGGTGCAGAAGGGGGAGGAAGAGAGGGTTTGGGATGGGAGGAAGGAGGGAACTACAGGGGTATATAAGGTGAATAAAATGTAATTAATAAAGAAATTAATAAAAAAATTTGAGTCTAAGCCAAGCTTTGTGGCACACACCTCTAATCCCAGGACTGAGGGAAGCAGAGCCAGGCAGATCTCTGTGAGTTCAAGGCCAGCCTGGTCTACAAAGTGGTCAAAGCCAGTCAAGGCTGTATAGAGAAACCCTGCATCAAAAAACAATGACAACCAACCAACCAAACAAATTGAGTTGAATATTAACTTAAATAACATATAATTAATTAGAGAGGGATTTGTTAAAAATCAGGACCTAGCACATAAAGAGGAAACAACCAAATCTCTCAGAGCAATAGCCATTCAAATACAGACAGTTAAAGAGGAAATGGACAAATCTATCAAAGATTTGGCCAATCAAGTGGATGCTAAGAAAGAGGAAATGAACAATATTCTCAAAGAAACATAGGCAAATATAGCCAAACAAATAGAGACACAAGTAGAGAAACAGTTAGTGGCATATAGAGGGGAAATGAACAAAAAATTAGATACCATCATAGAGAGACAGGAATCCACATTCAAACAGATGAAGGAAATGGTGCAAGGCATGAAAACAGAATTAGAATCAGTAAAGAAAACACAAACAGAGAAAACCCTGGAGCTGGAGAACTTAGAGAAAAGATCAGGAACCACAAAGGTAAGCATCACCAACAGAATACAAGAGATGGAAGAGAGAATCTCAGGTGCTGAAGATACACTCGCAGAAACTGATACTTCTCTCTCTCTCTCTCTCTCTCTCAAAAAAAAGTAAAATCAGAAAATACCCAAACAAAAATATCCAAGAAATCAAGGATGCCATGAAAAGGCAAAATCTGAGAATAATAGGAATTCATGAAAAAGAAGACTCCAGGCGTCAAGGTCCAGAAAATATTTTCAAGAAAATCATAGAAGAAAATTTTCCCAACTTAAAGAAAGAGATGTCCATAAATATACAAGAGGCCTGCAGAACACCAAATAGATTAGACCACAAAAGAAACACATCACATCACATTATAGTCAAAACACTAAATCTATAGAACAAAGAAAAGATATTAAAAGCAGCAAGAGAAAAAGGCCAACTAACATATAAAGGGAGACCTATCAGAATCACACTGGACTTCTCATCAGAACTATGAAAGCCAGAAGGGCCTGGGCAGATGTCATGCAGACTTTAAGAGCCCACAGATGCCAACCCAGACTACTATACCCTGTAAAGCTTTCAATCAACATAGATGGAAAAAACACAATATTCCATGACAAAACTAAATTTATGCAATATTTACACAGCAAACCTGCCCTACAGAAGATACTAAAAGGAAAACTCCAATCCAACGAAAACAACTATACCCATGAAAACATAGCATACAGATAATATCCCCACAAAATTAAAAGAAAACAAGCAATGAATCCCAGTAAGACCACCAACTGCACAATAAAAGGAAATAATGTTCATTGGTCACTATTATCTATCAACATCAATGGACTCAACTCTCCAATAAAAAGACACAGACTAACAGAATGGGTGCAGAAACAGGATGAACATTCTGCTGCATCCAAGAAATGTACCTCTGCAACAAAGATAAACACTACCTCAGAGTTAAGGATTGGAAAAGTGTTTTTCAAGCAAATGGACCCATAAAACAAGCTGGGGTAGCTCTCCTAATATCTAATAAAATAGACTTTCAACCAAAATTAATCAAAAAAGATGAGGAGGGACACTACATTATCATCAAAGGACAAATCCACCAAGAGGACATCACAATTCTGAAGATCTGTGTCCCAAATACAAGAGCACCTACATTCATAAATGAAACATTATTAAAACTTAAAGCACACATCGATCCCGATCCCAACACCTTAATAGTGGGAGACCTCAACACCCCACTTTCACCAAGGGACAGATCATCTAGACAGAAGTCAAATAGGGAAATAAAGGCACTTACAGAGGTCCTAAATCAAATGGACCTAATAGATGTCTACAGAAATTTTCACCCAAAATCAAGAGTATACCTTCTTTTCAGCACCTCATGGAACCTTCTACAAAATAGACCATATAGTTGGTCAGAAAGCAAGCCTCAACAGAGATACAAGAAGATAAAAATAATCCCCTGTATTTTATCTGACCACCATGGACTAAAGCTGGATCTCAACAACAATGGAATTAGTAAAAAAAACCTACACACACATAGAAACTGAACAACTTGCTGCTCAATGACAGCTGGGTTAAGGAAGAAATAAAAAAGTAAACTAAAGACTTCATAGAATTCAATGAAAATGAAGGTACAACATACCCCAATTTATGGGACACGATGAAAGCAGTGCTCAGAGGAAAATTCATAGCACTAAGTGCCTTCAAGAAGAAATTTGTGACATTTCATACAAGCAACTTAATGGCCCAACTGAAAGCCCTGGAAGAAACGGAGCAAACACACTGAAGAGGAGCAGACAGCTAGAAATAATCAAACTCAGGGCTGAAATCAATCAATTAGAAACAAATAAAACTATTCAAAGAATCAATGAAACCAAGAGTTGGTTCTTTGAGAAAGTCAACAAGATAGACAAACCTTTAGTCAAACTAACTAAAAGGCAGAGAGAAACTATCCAAATCAGTAAAATCAGAAATGAAAAGGGGGACATAAGTATAGACACTGAGGAAATCCAAACAATCATTAGGTCATATTACAAAAGCCTATATGCCACAAAATTTGAAAATCTAAATGAAATGGACAATTTTCTTGATAGATTACATCTACCAAAATTAAGTCAAGATCAGGTAGAAAGATTGAATAGACCTATATCCCCCAAGTAAACAGAAGAAGTCATCAACTGTCTTCCTTCCAAAAAAAGCCATGGGCAAGATGGATTCAGTGCAGAATTCTACCAGACCTTTAAAGAAGTGCTAACTCCAATTCTCTTTAAACTATTCCACAAAATAGAAACAGAAGGAACATTACCAAACTCTTTCTATGAAGCCACAGTCACCTTGATACCTAAACCACACAAAGATCCAACAAAAAAAGAGAACTTCAGACCTATCTGACTTATGAATATTGATGCAAAAATACTCAATAAAATACTTGGAAACTGAATCCAAAAACACATAAAATATTATCATCCACCATGACCAAGTAGGCTTCATCCCAGGCATGCAATGGTAGTTCAACATATGGAAAGCCATCAATGTAAACCACCACATAAACAAACTGAAGGAGAAAAATCACATGATAATCTCCTTAGATGCTGAAAAAGCATTTGACAAAATCCAACACCCATTCATGTTTAAAGTCTTGGAGAGATCAGGGATACAAGGCACATACCTAAACATAGTAAATGCAACATACAGCAATGGTGAGAAACTTAAATCAATCCCACTGAAATCAGGGACAAGGCAAGGCTGTCCACTCCCTCCATATCTCTTGAATATAGTACTTGAAGTCCTAAAGCAATAAGACAAGTAAAGGAGATCAAGGGGATACAAATCAGAAAGGAAGAGGTCAAAGTGTCACTATTTGCAGATGATATGATAGTATACATGAGAGACCCCAAACATTCAACCAGAGAATTCCTTCAACTGATAAACACCTTCAGCAAAGTGGCTGGATACAAAATCAACTCAAAAAAATCAGAAGCCCTACTGTATACCAAAGACAAAAGGGCTAAGAAAGAAATCAGGGAAACAACACCCTTCGCAAAAGTCACTAATAACATAAAGTACTTTGGGGTGACTCTAACCAAGCAAGTAAAAGATCTGTTTGAAAAAAACTTCAAGGCTCTGAAGAAAGAAATTGAAGAAGATATCAGAAGATGGAAAAATCTACCGTGATCATGAATTAGTAGATTAACATAGTGAAAATGGCTATTCTGCCAAAAGCAATCTACAGATTCAATGCAATGCCCATCAAAATACCAACACAATTCTTTACAGACCTTGAAAGAAAGATTCTCAACTTCATATGGAGAAACAAAAAACCCAGAATCTCCAAAACGATCCTGTACAAAAACAGATCATCTGGAGGTATCTCCATCCCTGACCTCAAGCTCTACTACAGAGCAATAGTAATAAAACCACATGGTATTGGCATAGAAACAGAAAGGAGGATCAAAGGAACTGAATAGAAGACCCAGAAATAAACCCACACACCTATGAATGCTTGATTTTTGACAAAGAAGCCAAAACTATTCAATGGAAAAAATACAGCATCTTCAACAAATGGTGCTGGTCCAACTTGATGTCTACATGCAGAAAAATGAAAATAGATCCGTATTTATCACCTTGCACAAAACTAAAGTCCAAATGGATCAACGACCTCAACATAAATCCAGATACTCTAAATCGGTTAGAAGAAAAATTGGGGAAGAGCCTAGACTCATTGGCACAGGAGACAACTTCCTGAATAGAACACCAACAGCACAGGCTCTAAGAACAACAATCAATAATTGGGACCTCATGAAACTGAAAAGCTTCTGTAAAGCAAAAGAGACTGTTGTCAGAAGAAAATGACAGCCTTCAGACTGGGAAAGGATCTTCACCAACTCTATATCTGACAGAGGGATAATATCCAGAATATATAAAGAATTCAAGAAGTTAAAAAGCAAGAAATCAAGTAATCCAATTAAAAAATGGGATATGGAGCTAAAAAGAGAACTGACTGTAGAGGATTATAGAATGGCAGAAAAAGACTTAAAGAAATGCTCAACGTCCTTAGCTATCAGGGAGATGCAAAGTAAAACGACCCTGAGATTTCACCTTACACCCACCAGAATGGCTAAGATCAAAAATTCAAGTGACAACACATGCTGGAGAGGATGTGGACAAAGAGGAACCCTCCTCCATTGCTGGTGGGAATGCAACCTTGTACAACCACTCTGGAAATCAATTTGGCACTTTCTTAGACAATCAGGAATAGTGATTCCTCAAGACTCAGCTATACCACTCTTAGGCATATATCCAAAAGATGCTCAAGCACAACAAGGACATTTGCTCAACCATGTTTGTAGCTGCTTTATTTGTAATAGCCAGAACCTGGAAACAACCCAGATGTCCCTAAGTTGAGGAATGGATACAGAAATTATGGTACTTTTATACAATGGAATACTACTCAGCAATTAAAAAGGAGGAAATCATGAAATTCGCAGGCAAATGGTGGGACTTGGAAACGATCATCCTAAGTGAAGTATCCCAAAAGCAGAAAGAAACATATGGTATATACTCACTTATAGAAACCTATAGGATAGGAAGGTCATGCTGAAATCTATACACCTAGGGAAGATACACAAGAAGGAGGACCCAGGTTGGGATTATCAATGCTCATTTAGATGAACAAATGGGATGTACATTGAATGGAGGATAAAACAAGCAATAGGACAGGAGCCTACCAAAGAGGGCCTCTGAAAGTCTCTACATAGCAATGTATCAAAGCAGATAGTAAGACTCACAACCAAGCCTTTGGCAGAGGGATAAAGATAGGGGAAGTTAGTAAGACTTGGGGAGAACAAGAGCAACACAAAGACCAAACTGAGCAGGGCATAGGGGTCTTTATGAGACAGTTTCTCCAACCAAGGACCATGTATGGATATGGCCTAAAACCCCCGCTCAGATGTGGCCCATGGAAGCTCGGTGTCCAACTGAAGACCCTAGTAAGGGGAACAGGGACTGTTTCTGTCATGAACTCGATGGCTGGCTCTTTGACCCTCCCCCATACACGCCAGGGAGTAACAGCCTAGCTAGATCCCAGGGGAGGACATTGCAGCCAGCCCTGAGGAGACAAGATGAACTGGGGTTGGATGAAAGGGGAGGAGGTCCTCTCCCATTGGTGGACTTGGAAGGGGTGAGGAGGAGATGAGGGAGGGATGGGGAGAGTGGGAGGGAATGAAGGAGGGGG
>CM053743.1:73498332-73521001 GCA_028658305.1 Pachyuromys duprasi | reverse complement strand
TCTTGATCTAAATCTCTAGTCTAACTGCCTCCAAGGACCACATGTTGGTCAGTAAGTAAATTGATCTTTGAGATACTGTCTCTATCTACCTTTAATTCATTGGCTCCAGTATGGTAGAGTCTGTTCCTTACCATTTGCACTGGGCTGTTACAGGACATTGTCTGGAACATTGTTGAACTGTCAAGGCTATCTGTTTAAAGACCCTGTGCTTCTCAGTGACTCACCTGCAGACATCCTGGTCCTCAACCTGTGTTCTCTTCATTTCTTGTAGAAGGCAGCCCCATCTGACCTATTCACACAGAGGAATTCTGGGTGATGAGTCTATCTAGATTTTGATAGCCACCCTGTATGGCTCATCCATATTCCTTTCTGAAAGGTGAAATGGTACAGACTCAGATAGTACACAGAGATATGCCTGTTCGTTCTTGTTCTTCCTAACTGACAGCTCTAACCGAACATCGGACTTGCCTCCTGACTCCACACTTATCAATAGAAGGCCAGAGAACAGAATTTCTTTCCTCAAAATCCCACTGAAAATCTACTTCCTTGAATCTCTGGAAAGTTCTTGTTGTATATCACACATAGACACATAACAATAATGAGTAATCCTTTAATCATGTATGTAGCATGTACCATTTAAAATGCTTTCTATGTGTTAACTACTTAATTTGTAAGATGGATCCTATTAGGTAAAGCCTATGCCTATGAGCATTTTAAAGATGGGGAGAAAAAGGCAGAGAATTAATATAGGACCTAAGTAAATGATGCTGCTAAGATCCCAACCTGACAGCCAGGTTACTCTTACTACCCTTTACCAGCTGGCCTCTACAGCCAGATAACTAGCTAAGAACACTGCATAAAACAGGGCAAAGGTAACATCTAAATATCTCTTTGTCCTCTAAAAACAAGCTTCTTCATCTCAAAGAGAGGGAAGAAAAGTTACAGGATTAGCACAAAAACTCAACAAAAGCTAAGCAGGGCATGACACAGGAGTTCCCCAAAATGACATTTAATAAAAATGTTTCAAATTTTATGATATCCTTGTTTTTAATAGATAAATAGTATTTCATTGTGTAGATGTACCACAGTTTTTTTAATCCATTTTTTAGTTGAAGGACATCTGGATTGTTTCCTGTTTCTAGCTATTATGAATAAAGCTGCTGTGAACATAGTTGAGCAAATGTCTTTGTTGTATGGTGGAGCATCTTTTGGGTATATAGCCAGGAGTTTATAGCTGGGTCTTGAGGTAGAGCAATTCCCAATTTTCTGAGAAAGCACCAGATTTATTTCCAGAGTGGTTGTACAAATTTGCACTCCTACCAGCAATGGAGGAGGGTTCCCCTTTCTCCACATCCTCTCCAGCATGTATTGTCACTTGAGTTTTTTATCTTAACCATCTGATGGGTGTAAAATGAAACTTCAGAGTCATTTTAATTTGTATTTCCCTGATGAGTAAGGACATTGAGCATTTCTTTAAGCGTTCCTCAACCATTTGATGTTCCTCTCTTGAGAATTCTCTGTTTAGCTCTGTATCCTATTTTTTAATTGTATCATGAAATTTTCAGGCAAATGAATGGACCTGGAAAAGAACATCCTGAGTGAGCTAACCCAGACCCAGGAAGATATGCATAGGGTATACTCACGAATAAGCCGGTATTAGCCATACAACACAGGATAGCCATGCTACAATCCACAGACCTAAAGAAGCTAAGTATCAAAAAAGACCCTCAGAGGGGTACTTAATTCTCACTCAGAATGGCAAATAGAATAGACACTGGAAGAGAGGGAACCATATATGTGTTCTGAAAGACTATACCCAGTAGAGGATGGAAGCAAACGTAGACTCACAGCCAAACTTTGGCCACAGTACAGTGAGTCTTCTGGAAGAGTGGGGGGATAGAAGGACCCAGAGGAGACAGGAACTCTACAAGAAGACCAACACAGCCAACAAATCTGGGCCCAGGGGGACCTGTAGAGACTAATGCACCAACCAAGGACCATGCATGGAGAGGACCCAGGGCCCCTGCTCAGATGTAGCTAATAGGAAGCTCAGTCTCCATGCGGGTGGCCTAGTAAGGGCACCAGGGGCTATCTCTGACATGAACTCTGTTGCTTGCTCTTTGATCATTCTCCCCAGGCAAAGCTGACTTGCCAGGCCACAGAGGAAGAGGCTGTAGAGATTTGATAGTCTGGGGTCAGTTGGTAAGGGAGGAGGACCCCTCTTTCTGAGGGCTAGGTAATGGGGATAGGAAAGAAGAGGGAAAGAAAGTGGGGCTGGGAGGAGACAAGAGAGGGGGCTATTATCAGGATGTAAAATTAATAAATTTTTAAGTTGTTACATGTTACCAAGTTTGCTCAAAATTCAGTAAACAAAAAATTTGATGGGGGTGAAAAAACTAAAACATTCCAGAGTATATGAGAGGCTTGGTCTACACTGAACAGCAGTCACAGTAGGCTCTGGACAGCCCAAGCCCATAATGTGTGAAACTCTCTTTTTTGCATCTTTCCACCAGATTTATTCTGGCTCATGTTTCCTTGTCCAGGAAAAGCTGATTATCTTGGCCATCTTTGAAACACCATGAACCGAGGCAACTGATTAAAAAAAAACATTTAACCATGGGCTTGCTTACAGTTTTAGAGGTTTAATCCATGATCATCATGCTGGGAGGATGGTGGCAGACAGACTGGCAAGGCACAAGAGCAAGGGCTGAGAGCTCACATCTCATCTGCAAGATGAAGGCAGAGAGAGGAAGCTTGGGCCTCCTTAGGGCTTTTGAAACCTTAAAGCCCACCCCGGTGACACACCTCCTCAAACTCTGCCACACTTCCTAATCTTTCCTAAACAGTTTACCAACTGGGAACCAACATTCAAATATACGAATTTATGGGGAGCATTCTCACTCAGACCACCACATTGACCATTTTTTTAATCTTCTTTCTGTTCCTCTATCCCACACACAAATCCATCTCAGCAGCTCCAGATATATTATACACCGTTCAGAATAGGATCGAGTACTGCATCTAATTCCCTCACAAAATCAACACCAGATGGACTGCACTGCGGCACCAGGGATGTGGGCCAGGACTCTTAGAAGTGAGGTATCGAAAGCAACAAAGGGTCTTTGAAGAGATGTCAGCGACAATTCAATGATGCTCCCCTTCAAAGAAAATCTGTTACAGTGCTGGGAAATTGGAAAGGGTGAAAATGACATTCAACCAGTGTTCAAGGATTTTCTACATGCAAAGCAAGCTCAAAGAACAGCTCACAGCTTCTAAGTGCAAAGGCACACACGGGAAACGGGTGGCAAGAGCCTAGCAAAGGCACATCAGCACCTTCTAGATTATCATGTTTGATGGATGTCTGCTGTGTCTACCTCACACCATTCTTTAGGGAAACTACACCTCCCCTAGGGCTCACAACCCTGAGATCCACCACATCCTGACTACAGCATTGGGTATGGAACCAAGCCAGGCCAGTCTGACTTTCCTTCCTAGGAATTTAATCTTGATAGGGCACACAGGGGAGAAGGTTAAATGTAAATCATGATATTGACATTTACATTCTACAGAAGTTTTTGTTTTTGTTTTTACACCCAGAAGATCTTGTTTTAGGATCTCTAGAACCATCTCTGACTTAATCAATAACCTATTGCTAGCATTTGTTGGCATTATTGGAAAATAGTGAGAACTAGAAGAAAGAGGTTGAATAGTGAAGAACGCTGGAACTATTCAAACTTTGGGGACTCTTGGATCTGGACTAAAGGCATTTTTATTGTAAGTTAGACATGAGTATTTGGGGACTTAAAAAGGGATGTTATGGTGAGATATAAAATATTTCCAAAATACTCATCTATTTGAAGGTTTGATCCCTAGTGCAATGGCAAGAAGGGCTTTTTGAGAAGTGGGATGGGATATTGAGTTTTTGACCAAGTCAATGGACTAGTCCACTGATGAGTTCATGTGATGAGATTGTTGAGAGGGTAAAAACGAAGAAGCAGAACCTCATCAAAGGACACTCATAGGATCTACCTTGGTTCTCGCCCCTTCTCTCTTAGCTCCCTGGCTGCTATAAATTAAGGGACTCTCATCCCACATGCCCTTGCATCATGCCTCAACGCAAGCTGAAAATCAAAAAATACAAACCTGGAGCCATCTAACTGTGCAGTGAACCATAAGGCAAATAAACTTTCCCACCTTCAAATTGTTCTCAGCAATGAAAACCTGACTAATGTGCCCTCATCACCCAATAATACCATCCATCTGCCTTCGGGTCTACTTTTCTATCTCAGTATGTCTGCTGTTCACTGTATTTTCATATTTCTTAACAGGTGTAGTCTAAAAATAACCTTTTACTTAGATTAATATTGTGTAATTGACATAAAACATAAAATAGCAAAATGTAGAGAAAATTGACTCACTACAGACTTGATACAATAAGTAATTCTATGATCAATCTAGTAAGGAAAAATGACTTGTAAGAACTAAGGAAATGAAACACCTATGCAAGAAACAGAGTAACGTGGTAAGATTTCAGGGTGGTTTGAGTGCACACTCAGTTTAATCCAACGTCCCTGAGCAGTAGTGTTAAACTATAAGGAATGGTTCCAAGACTATGCTATGTCAGAGTATGGTCTAGAAGTCCTGGTGTATCCTCAAAGATAAACCATTAAAACCCAGCATACACATATCAAATGCAAAAAGACCTGGGTGACTATGCCTGGATCCCATACAAAATTCTCTTCAGGAGAAATAACATCTCCCTGCCTAAGGGGATAGTCTAATAAACCTGGACCAGCAAAGGCACTCTTTTCCAGGGGTAACATTTAAATCTCTGAAGATGTAAAGATGTGTGTGATCAACTTTAAAATACTTTAGCATACACTGAGCAGTATTTTGCTAATTTATGTTATACTTACACCATACCTAGCAGCCTGATTGAGAATGCCCATTCAGAGGTCAGTAAGCCACACATGACTACAGTAAGAGCTCCAGCTTTCAAATCTCCATCTGCACCAAAAGTTACTGTAATTAATCTAGTAAGGGTAAGATAAGGATTTCTGTACAGGGCATTTGGATGATAGGTATCAAAACACAGATGAGGGGAGGAAGGTCTGAAGGCCCATAGCAGAGGAGGAATGGCATTGCACAAAACCTTACCATATATCTTATGACACCTACTTCAAAATCTCCAAATATAAGAAATAGCAAAGAGATAGACAAGATATTAAATCTTGACTTACTAGTATACATCAACACATATATTATATATCACATCATAACCTATAAATGGGTATAAGTATTACATGTCAACTTTAAAAATAATAATGCTAGACCTAAAACACTGGCTCAGATGTAGCCCATAGATTCAGTCTCTAAGTGGGGTCACTAGTAAGGGGATCAGGGGTTCTCTGGCATGAACTCAATGGTAGGCTCTCTGATGACCTCCCCTTGGTGGGTGCAGCCTTGCCAGGCCACAGAGGAAGACAATGCAACCAATCCTGATGAGACCTGATAGGCTAGGGTCAAAAAGAAGCGGAGGAGGACCTCCCCATCAGTGGACTAGGGGAGGAGCATAGTGGGAGAAGAAGAGGAAGGGTGGGATTGGGAGGAAACAACGGAGGGAGTCACAGCTGGGATAAAAATTGAATAAATTATAATAAATGATAATAATAAATTTAAAAATAGCATGCAAAAAAAGAAATTGAACATGTTTAGTTCCATATCCCATTTTTAATTGGATTATTTTGTTTATTGGTATTTGATTTCTTGAGTTTATTACAATTTTTTCATTATATATTCCAACTGAAGCCCCTTCCCCCAACTCCTCCCTGTCCCACCCTTCCTTCCTCTTCCCATCTATCCCCTTCCCCTAGTCCACTGAAAGGGGGAGTTCGCTGCAATCTGCCTATGGCTTATCAAGTCTCATCAGGACTCCCTGGATCCTCTTCCTCTGTGGCCTAGTAAGGGCACAGATGTCCTCTGAAAGACTCCACCCAGCAGGAGATCAAAATAGATGCAGAGACACACAACCAAACTTTGGGCAGAGGGCAGGGAGTCTTAAGGAAGAAGAGGGAAATAGAAAGACATGGAGGGGACAGGAGCTCTACAAGGAGACCAACAAAGCCAAAATATCTGGGTCCAGGGGAGCTTGCAGAGACTGATGCTTCAACCAAGGACCATGTAAGAAGAGGACCTGGACCCCCTGTTCAGATGTAGTCCGTAGGCTGCCCAGTCTTCATGTGGATCCTCTAATAAGAAAGCAGGGGCAGTCTCTGACATGAACTGGATTGCCTGCTCTTTGAGGTCCCATTTATTAATTGAGACCTAAGTCAGCGTAGGCTACTGGGATAATATGAGGGGGACTCAAGAAGAGACTCCTAGTAGCAGAGACAATAGAGACTGAAGAGGACACCCTCTAAGTAGTCTTCTAGTAGAGGCAGGGGAACACCAACCTATGTATAAAAACTTCGACCCAAAATTTACCCTGCTTACAAGATGTGCAGCAATAAATATAGACCACATAGAGGAGAGATTGAGGAAATGCCTAGCCAATGCCTTGCCCAACCAAAGACCTACCCTATGAGAAAGTGTCAACCCCTGACACTATGAACTTGGAGATAATTTGACCTATCAATATGAACAGATTAGCGTTGCAATTCCTTTAAAAATGTGTGATTTATTTTTGACTTGAGATTTTAAGCTGGGAGGTTTAAGAAACTTTGGCTTGGCTTCACATAGCATTGAGAGGCTTAGGAAGATCTGAGACTTACTATGTTTATAAGTTTAATTTATTACATTAACTACAGAGGAGAAATCAAATATATTATATTTATAAGTGCAGTAAAATGTTTAAAAGAATTTAATTAATTTAATTCTCAAAAGCCTGCAGACAGGAGCCTACCAGAGTTGTCCTCTGAGAGACTCTACCTAGCACTGCCTCAAAACAGATACTGAGACTCACAGTCAAACATTGGGTGATACACAGGGAGTCTTGTGAAAAGTGGGAGGAAAGAGAAAAGGACCTGGAGGTATCAAGAGCTCCAAAGGAAGGCTGACAGAGCCAACTAACAAGGGCTCAGAGGGGCTTGCTGAGACTGAAGAATCAATCAAGGACCAGGCAGGAACTGGACCTAGGCCCCCTACAAAGATGTAGCTGATGGACAGCTTAGGTTTTATGTGGGTCCTCTAGGAAGGGAAGTTGGGACTGCATCTGACATGGACTCACTTGTTAGTTTTAGATCACTTCTCTCTGGTGGGACTGGCTTGCCAGGCCGCAGGGTAAGAGAACAGGCTCAGTCCTGATGCAAATTGATGAGCTGGAAAGGATAAGAAAGCTCCCCTTTTCTCAGGAACAGGCAAGGGGGAAAGGTGGGACTGCGAGGGAAGTAGGGATAAGGCTACAACCAGGATGTACAGTGAAGGAAGGAAGGAAGGAAGGAAGGAAGGAAGGAAGGAAGGAAGGAAGGAAGGAAGGAAGGAAGGAAGGAAAAAAGAAAGAAAGAAAAAGATATGTACCATGTTAATAGTACCTAAGTCATGTGACTGAATAAAAGGCTTGAGTCACAATCCATATGCTTCATAACAAAGAATCAGAAAAAAACACTTTATGTCATGAGTTCCATAAACAGCTACCAAATTGAGAGAAATTTATTTTGTACATTCAACCATATTCACTTCCTGTGACCTTTTGTACAGGCCCTATATCTGACAAAAAAAAAATAACATTTGAAGAAGAATAAAGATCTGAGGCAATGTACATGCTACCGATCTCTACTTGGCTGTTCTGAAAGGTGTACATATCTCAAAGCATCACGCAGTACCCAATAAATGTATGCAATTTTTGTTTGCCTATTTGACCTAATGAGTTTCTCTAAAAATGGACGCCGGGAACCTCACTGAGCTCAGATGTTTGGGTCAGATGTGTTTGCTAGTAAGCGTCCAGATGGAGAGTGCAGCCTGGTTTGCAATCTGCTTTCTGAACAACCTGGATGAGCAGTCATCATCCACACAAAGGAAACTGAGTGTGCAGAAATTCAGCAGTGCGATGGAATGCCTGAAGGTCAGCAGCAGAGAACAAGCTGTGTGTATGTTGGGGATTTAAATGCTTGGAGATAATTTGACCTATCAATATGAACAGATTAGCGTTGCAATTCCTTTAAAAATGTGTGATTTATTTTTGACTTGAGATTTTAAGCTGGGAGGTTTAAGAAACTTTGGCTTGGCTTCACATAGCGTTGAGAGGCTTAGGAAGATCTGAGACTTACTATGTTTATAAGTTTAATTTATTACATTAACTACAGAGGAGAAATCAAATATATTATATTTATAAGTGCAGTAAAAATGTTTAAAAGAATTTAATTAAACAAGTTGTAAATGTGGCTGATTATTTAAGGTAGATTTGCCTGTTCAACTGGAACAGCAATAAAAGCACCTTGAGCTGAATGGGTGAGATTCAGTGGATTTATGAAAAGAACAATAAGATTTATAAGCAGGGTGTAGATAGCTTTAAGGAAAGCAAGATTCTTTAGTGTTTTATTTGAAGAAATAGAATATTAGTTTAAAGCCCCAAATAAACATGTCATATATGTAGGGGGAGGGTAAAAGGCAACTTAAAGATGAAAACAAATCCACAATGCAGCAGAGCCATGAGCCATTGCTGAGATGTTGGCAGTGTTCTCACACAGAAGAACCGCAGGCTGCTGTGACAATTTTCACCAACTCTTTAATGCCCCAGAAAGCTAAGCAAGTCTGAGAGTGGATATTAAACACATCTGTAATTATGATACAACGGAGGCGTAGGGGGCAACTTCCAGGTACCCAAACTTCCTTCAATTAAAGATATTTTGTTTTCTTTTCTTTCTTTTTCTTTCTTTTTTCTTTTTTTGGCTTCTTGGAGACCTTGATAGTCAGTTTCCCGGGGAAGGCATGGCCACAGAGAGCCTCCTGGGTGTGTTCGTATTCCCCCATACAGGTGTACGAAGGACTGACTACCAGCTCCGAATGAGCCTTCAGACTCCCGGGTTCTCTGTGGATTTTGGACGGATGAGTTGGTCCTATATCATCAATTCAGAATATTCATGTTTATTCTCTCTCTCCTCTCTTGCTGTCTCTCGCTCTCTCACTCTCTGTTATGTATACAAACCTCCCTTTTAATAGTGTTTAATGTCTTTATAATTTTAAAATCTTCTGACTTAAATGAAAGTTGGGATCCTAGAAAGCCAATAAGCCACACATTATGAGTAACTGAGAAACTGCCTTGGCCTTAATCCATTGCAGCTGCTATTAAAACATATGTTGGGAGGAAGAATCAGGTGGATCTCTGTGAGTTAGAGGCAAGCCTGATCTCCATAGCAAGTTCAGACCAGCCAGGCTATGCAGTGAGATCTCTCAAAAAAAAAATTCTATTACATGATTGAGCCCTCATGTTAGTAACTAATAACAGAAATGGGCACTGAAATGCAGACTACAAAATTTTCATTTGAGATGCCAACAGACTTGGTTTCTGGAGATGTCTCACTGGATTTCAAAGATGGTGGCAGCTACATGTCTTCATGTGGCAGAAGACACTGATTCCTGATTCTTCCCATTAAATACAGATTATATATATATATATATGAAATATAGGAAAGAAGTACAGAGAGACTCTGAAAGCTGTCTAGAATGAGGTAGACAAGTTAGATGTAAAAAAAAGCCACTTCACACAGATACACACTCTGTGATTTCACTTATATAATGTCTTCAAACTTGAGAAATTTAGTAATGGAGTACAGAGCAATGAGGGTGGGAGGGTGTATGTAGGGGAGGGCACAGCGGGAAGAAAGAGGATATGCAGTAAGAAGACAATGGGGGAAACCCATATGGAGATGGGATTTTTCTATAACCTCACTGTACC
The DNA here is from genome assembly GCA_028658305.1 of Pachyuromys duprasi. NCBI lineage: Eukaryota > Metazoa > Chordata > Mammalia > Rodentia > Muridae > Pachyuromys > Pachyuromys duprasi. The sequence continues at coordinate 73,511,109 of CM053743.1, read as the reverse complement.
CATATCCACATTCTGGTTATTATGTGGATGTCCTAATCCCACAAGATGGTCCCACAAGAGAAAACTGGGTAATGGTTATTATGCACGCATCTATGTTATCTCTTACAACTTCATAGGAAACTGCAGTGATCTCAAATTTTAAAACATGATTGAAACATCTTCAAGGTAGATGTAAAAAAAACTGATAATCCTACAGTACAAGTGGACTCCTCCTTAAGCCTTAGAAATCACCTATTTCTAGAGCGGTTGGTAAGTTGGATGTGCCCTGAGACATTCCCATAATTTCCAACAAGATTAGTTCTCAGAGATGGAATTAGCAGAAAAGTAATAACTTTTAGCTTTGGAGCCTAGTTAACATTTGCATGGGACTCTGATGAGCACCTGATGACCCTGATGACGAGCTCCTGGGTGCAGCCTAAACTTATGCTTACACTGGCGTAGGTAAAATCTCTAAAGCAAAACCTGAGAAATATTAGTGAGTAGGGTTTTGGCTTCAGTTTGTCCCCATGCTACTTCCTCTCGTGCTGTGCTGCAATGACAAACAAGCATTTGGGGACCTGAACAAGAAGCACTTTGTAGGAAAAGCCAACGGTTTGGTTTAGCAGTTGCAGTTGGATGAGCTTTGTACACTTCGGCCATGCCTGCCACTGAGCATGATTAGACACAATTAGACACAATTAGACACGATTATAGAATCCCCTACTGCCCACTGTGCCTCTTCACCTAGAGTGATGGCACAAATATCATGGACAGAGGTCAGATTTAACTGAACAGTTCCTATGGTCCTGTTAGGAACTGTGCCCCCCACCAAAAAACATACATAGGTTGCAGCCATGTGCCCCTTTGTAACTTTATTTGTAGGACACGTGTGTTCATTTATTTCCTGCTACCACAAACTAAGTGCCTGAGACTATATACTTTATAAAGAAAAGAGATTTCTTTATATCATTATTCTAAAGCATTCAGGGCATGCTTTTGGAAAGCATTTCCTTTTAGGCTTTTAGGCTATGTTACAACATAGCAGATAGCATCATAGAAGTAATGTGTGCCAAAGCAAGAGCTCATGGGGCAAGCCAAGAAGCCAGAAGGATTCAGAATTCGGGGGCCATGCTTGCTCATTCTATCACTCATTCTCAAGGGAGCTAACTGAAGTCCCTCATGAACTATATCAGTCCCTTCCAAGGAAGATGTCTCCAGTGACCTTACCTAGCCTCCACCCTTCGGCATTCCACGACCATCCCCCACTGCTGCCACACTGCAGTCCCAGCCTCCAGCACAGGAACCGTGGAAGGATGCACTCACACTGTATCTAAATCATGATGGGAGGTAACTGAGGGTGACATCATAGGGGAGAACCCTAGTTCAGCATCATCAGTGTCTTTCTCAGAGGAAGAGAAACCAGGGTGCACGTGCACACAGAATAAAATCCATGTGAAGATACAGACATAGGATGGCCAAGGAGAGAAAGGCAAGGAGAAACCTCAGAAGAAATAGACCTGCCAGCAACTTTGCTTCAAATCTCGAGCCACCGTAACTGTGAGGAAACAACTTTCTGTGCTTGAGTGCCACAACTACAGCACACATCTCCGTAATGGTGTCTGGAACACACTTATTCAGTCCTGGCAACTCAAACATGGGGTTATGAAAAGAAAATGAGGTTGGACACGTGTGGAACAGTTAGTCTGTACAAATTTCTTCCCATCTCCAAGGGTGTAAAATTATAAGTAAAATGCTTCTCATGGATCCAAGTGGAAACGTAAGGGGAAACATGATATGTTTACAATTCATATTTTTTATGAAAAATAACTCAAAATAGAATTTATTAGAATTTCCTTTTAAGAAGTCAAACTGAATACTACAAGCATCTTAATGGATGATGTCTGTGTATTCCAGAACATGAAACTTCTCTGTGTAGTGACAGTGTTGCATCTTGATGGACTCTGGCAGCCTTAGATGAAATGGCTACAAGATAGAACTAATTCAGGAAGGCAGACAGGACACTCAGGTGTTCAACGTCGGAATGGCTCTTCATATTGAAGAGTCAATATATGTAGTGTAAGAGCAATTTAATGATAACTACATAGTTCAATAAGCCAGGGCAGTCAGAATGTACAGCCAAAAAAAAAAAAAAAAGACGGAAAAATTATTGCAGTCAGGATCACAATGAAAGTAGTGATGATATTTTTTAGTATTTTACAATATAGGTGGTATTTTATACTTTTCTTGCAAAATTAACTTTTCGTGTTTCTAGTATTTTGTAGTACTTGTGTTTCTCATTCTACATAAAAAGCACCATCACACTTAATGGTTTTGTGTTTTTTATTTTATTTTTTTCTGAAGCCACCACCTTTTGCCCCCAAATACTACCAACGTCACCACTGTTAGGCTCTCACTCAGCACTTCAGCAACATTTGTTTATTTTTAAAGAAATGGTTTGTCATCAGTGTCCTCATGGCCCAAGGAACACTCATAAAGAAAATGGATATTTTTGCTCAAGAAAGTGATTGAGATAGCTCAGCAGTTAAGAACACGTAATGCTCTTCCAGAGGACCTGATTTTAGTTCCCAGCACCCATGATAGGGCTCACAACTACCTGTAACTCTAGCTCTGAGTGTTCTTCTGGCCTTCATTCACACACACACACACTTTAAAACAGAAAGTAATTGAAAAGAGTCATTTTGCTGAACTTGTTTTTAGGAAAACAAAGACTTTTTCAGTTGTATTTTTCCCTCTTACTCAATGAATGTGCTCAGCCTCTGGTTTAAAAAACATAGCTTTTTCCATGAGTACTTGTACACTAACGTGCTGAGACCACTGGAGCTGTTTACTGGGTTTATTGGCAGCTTTCTCTCTCATCCTTTGTGAAGTATAAAACAGTGGTGACCATAAGCAAGACCCTGAACTCAGTGTCTCAGTGTTGCAGAAATAATATGAAATACATGGATGGATAGACAGATAGGCAGGCAGACAGACAGACAGACTACAGACAGACAGACAGACAGACAGACCGACCGACCGACCGACCGACCGACCGACCGACCGACCGACAGACAGACAGACAGACAGACAGACAGACAGACAGACAGACAGACAGACAGATAGATAGATAGATAGATAGATAGATAGATAGATAGATAGATAGATAGATAGAGATAGCTGGTAGATAGATCCAAAAACACATATTGTGGTATAAGTAACAGCATCTCAGAGTAAAATACACCCACTTTATTCTCCAGCCAAGAAGCAGTTCATCATCTTTTCGACACCCCAGTCACAGACCTCACTCTACAAGCTGGTTAGCCTCACAAAACCCCTGGGGAAGCCTGTCAACCAGAGCCCTTGGCTCTGAATCCAGGGGTTTGCCAATGACCATAGAAGATGGTAGAAACCATTCTTGGTAAAAATAAGAAACAATGTTAAAAGTATGTGAGTCAGCTAACAGCATCTTTCAGGTCCCTCTTCCAGGTATGAACAGGCAACAGTCATCTGCTAAGAGGCTCACATGTGATGCTTGATGACATGAATTTTACATTTGACAAAATGTTTCAGATTATTCTGTCTTGTCTATCGAAGGGTCTGGGGACAAAGAGCTGAGATTTCTCCCAAGCTTTATGCCCCTGCTAAGCAGAGCTCACCTGGGGACATCAGTCTGGAGACAACTTCCTTCACTGTCAACTCCTGCAAATGAAAGGACCCCACCTCCTCTGCACATGGAAGATAGTCAACCTCCAGGAAAATAACTACAGAAAGGCCACGGTGATCTTCCTTAGTGGCATAACTGATATCCAGTCACATGATCAGCCTCCCCACCAGACTGACTCATGAAGAGCAAGGAACTGCAATACAAGTCATGAGCCCTCACAATCATAAAAATGTCGGTCTGTGAAAAATGCATGAATAGATGATGTTGGCCCAGGTTAAGCTTTTTGGAGATTCATTTAATTTTGTCTCAAGTAATTAGTTTATTTATCCTCAGAAAGTGACCCTAATCTTATCCATTTTGGAGTCTCTATTACTAACAGACATATAATGGTTGCTAAGCAACATCATGCATTGTTATTTCTTCATCTAATTTAAAATTCTCAATTCACAGTAAAGGTCTTCAGAGAGAAGTTATTGTTCAGGGTGGGCCAAGGACCATTTTTCACTGTAGCCCATTCAATTTAGAAAAGAAATTACAGCATACTGCTTAATCATCATAAAATGATTTGTACAGAACATTTCCCATCTTCTTGAAGTATGGCTGTCTTCCTTTAGTAATCAGATATACTTAATTTATTTTAAACTTTCCCAAAAGGATTTTCTTTCTCCTTCAATCCTTGCCCCTTTCTCTGTTCCCCTAACACTCAAGACAATTTATAGACATTCCTTTGCATGGGAGCCGAGAGACCTGGGAAAGAAGGTCTGGGAACATAGGATATACTCCTGTCGTCATACAATTTAGTACTGGGAAAAAGACTTCAGTATTTTGATGATCAGTCCTTTGAGCCACTTACCCAACATTCCCACCTCTTTAGATAGAACACATTTTCTGATTGTAGTTTCTGATGCAGATGCTGTGGAATCGGTCATCTCTTCTAATGGGAGTCTGGTTGTGTTTCAAGTGTCGTGGGAGAGCATGGCTGAGGTACTCTCCCAGAGGAGGGCGTGTCATGTTTTCCCACTCACCCAATAATATTTCTTGACATAAGATTAATTTGTTGGCAGGAAGTATGTTCCCATAAAATGGGGAAATCATTTCTGCACCGTGACCCCCTCGACGTGTATTGAAGCATCAAGTGAATCAAAATAGATTACAATAAGCTCTTCATTTGTCATGATTGCTTGGAATCTGGAGCAGCCTGTGGTACAAGCTCACAACTTTGGACTAATGAAAGAAAATGTGGAATATTTTAAAGGAAATGTAATTTGGTTACCATAACAGTATAGAGAAAATTTGATTTTCTTAGCACTAAGTCCCTCCTAGGACAAGATTGATTTTTTTTTTTGGCTTAAAACTTTATTAAGCATCTTGGTTTGTATGAGGGTAGGGGGATGCTCCCCAGGAAAGACGTTTAAATTACAATTAAATCCAAGGCCAATAAATTACCGGGGTGAGGTCAGTTTTTCTAAGTTTTTATGGTTTATTTTTAGTGTAAAGGTTGTGATTTGGAGTCTAAGAGCTAGAAACAGCTAGTCGCAACTAGAAAAGAAACTGGAGAAAGTCCAGATGGCAACAGAGTGTTTCACTAGGATTACGATAGGCACATGACCCACACTCCCCTTCTAATGAGACAGCACACTATGTAAAGAAGCAAGAACACCAGAGTTCAAACCTTAACTACGCTGTGTTCATCCCATGTCTGTGGGCTGCCTACCCATAATCTTCCATATCTCAGCACTCATATTTCTCAAACAAGCTTAGAAAAAAAGCATAAAATGTTGCTATGATGATTAAAGAGTTTAAAAGCCACCAGGGGAAGCTCCTGAGTCCCACAAATTATCAGTAGATCATTAAGTACCCATAGCATTTAGAATAAAGCCTGAATTATCAACAGTGCCAGTCATTGTCTTTATTCCTTCCCTCCTACCACAAAAATCGGGAACACTTTTAGGAGTCAGACTGGTAGTGAAGCTGAACTGAGTGGGAAGTAGGGTAAGTTTGACGAAGGAGTGGAACTACTACATAGGTCCTAATTCTGGAATGTCTTTCTAATAAGGCAGGAGGCGAGCAAGGACTGCCTGGGGAGACCCAGCCACGCCTGCTATCTTCCAGGTTCAGACAGAAATACATAGGCCTGCTAAACGTGCACAGACAAGGTTCAAGAAGCTGCGAGTAGCTGGCAGTACATGAGGGCTACATCAATTATTTATACACAGATCTGTACTGTAATACACAAGAGATCATGTGGAGATACTTTATCTTTTTTGAGTATTTTAAATATCATACCCATTCTCATAATTCTCAGGGCAGGAGAAGCATGCAGGTCCATGAGTTTTCACATCTCAAGCCAACAAACTTACAGGTTAATCAGCTTCCATTCAATTACTTTGTCGATCCAGCTTTAAATGACCAGGAAGGTCAAATTCAAGATGGACAATGCTTTCTGAGAGCTCTTTATATGCATGGGTATGGACACCGCTGCCCTCCTCCTAATCCTTCTATATACAGTCCAACACCAGCTACCTCTAGGACCCAGGGATAGAATACTACAGAGATGGCTGCCCTGTAGAGGACTCCCGAGGAAGACACCCTACACTGACCTGGGATGCAGATGCTCTTTGGACAGGAAATTCCAAGGCCTCCAACTCTCCAGAACCAGAATCAGAAAATGACACCAAGGTCAAAGACAAGTACAACCTTACACACACACACACACACACACACACTTCCCCTGGAGAACAGATGTCTGGCTGGGCTCAGACACTCTAGCTGCAGCCTCCCCCTGAGATCTTGATGCCAAGTCTGCTTGCTCAAGTGTCAGCTTAGGTAAAATTAAGCTTTATCAGAATGTCACACACTCGCAGGTTCCAAATTACTCTATAGTTGTACACAAGACCACACAGTTTCTTGAGTCACATTTCTGTTTCCAGTTGTGTACTAGTTATACCCTTTCGCTCCTGCACAGTCCTCTGAGCTCTCCTGCCACCCATAGCCATCACTCTTCATTTCTACCCTACACGCACACATGCATACACACACATATATGCATATACATATATACATATGTGTATACATGTGTGTGTATGCATGCCAGTTATTTCTCCCTCAAGTCTATACTGATACATTATGCTCACAACCACTTCCCAGTAATGGAATCTGGGTACTTCTCCAGAAACAAGTAGGCTAATGTATGCTACATCTAAGACAAAAATATTAGAGTTGTATCTACTATAAATATGAAGGTGTCCATACAAGAGAGGGAGATGTCATCATGGCAAATGGAGCCCACAAGTTTTCTAAATATAGCCTCAGTCAGGACTGGCACTAATAGTCTGAGGGCCTTTTAGAAAATCACTTTTCCCATGCTGCCCTTTGTTTCTGACAAATACTGATTTGAATTGTGTTTTGAATAAACAATGAAAACACCGCCTCATATAGAAATTGAATTCCACTGTCCAGCAACAGAGAAAGTTTGGAGGACCCTGGACTTTCAGTTCTGAGGCTACGGGTGCCTTTTGGTGGCTGTGAGAGTCTCAGGCACATCCCTGGAACCTTCTTTACTGAAAAGGAACGTGGAAGCTGAGAACCTTTGTGATGATCATCGTGTTTTAATGTTCCAATTTCCCAGACATGGGCTGGCATATAAAGTCCCAATGTCACAGGATCAATGCAGAAAGGCTTGAGGATTCCCTTCTAAGTGACTTGAGTCTATGCACATACAAGCTTCTTAGGTGTGAAAACCCCTGCTTCACAATGTGAAAATGTTTCAGTAGTCCAACCTGCCCACCAGCACAAGCCGCTCTCTAATAAGTTCTGCTGAAGACAATGGGCATAAGAAATCATTACTTCCATGAATCAGGATATCCAAAGGATAGTGGTAAGAAAGAAGTTAATGGGGGCCAAGAAAGCAGCCTGGTGAACTGGGTGCTGGGCTCTGGTTCAGGACATTCTACAGTAGGCTCAGACCGGAACTGCCAAGTGACCTCAACAATCTGTCTGTTTATCTGGCAACAAACCGGAATGGTGCCAGCAATAACAAAAGTCCTTGAGAGGCTTAGAGGAACACAATAAAAATCCTTCTAATGAGACCTCCCCTATCAGTGGACTTGGGGAAGGGCATGTATGCAGAAGGGGGAAGAAGGAAGGGATTGGGAGGGGAGGAGGGAGGAAGGGAACTACAGGGGTATACAAAGTGAATAAAGTGTAATTAATAAAGAATTTTTAAAAAATCCTTCTAATGCAATCTTTTTTAAATGTCCAACTACTATGTAATAAAAAGTATGTGGGGGGCTAGAGAGATGGGATAGCAGTTAAAAGCAGGCACTGCCCTTGCAGAATACAGGAATGAGTTCAATTCCCAGCACCCAGGAAGCCCAGAGCCTCCTATAACTCCAACTCCATAGAATTTGACACCCTCTTTTGACCTCCAGGGGCATCTTCACTCATATGCACATACCCTCACTCACTCACACTCACACACACACATAAACATGCAGTTTTAAAATACTAAAAAAATAAGTGTTAAAAATGCCATGTGTATGTATTTATATACAGGGTGCCAAATGGTACATGGTATCTGTGTACTTTGTGAAGACATTCAAAAGAATTTCACTTAACTTTTGAAAATATATGTCTTGCTGTTACCTCTACTTCCCCACTGTGCAACAGCTCTCCATAACTTGTAACCCCCATCCCCAATTAACTTGGTTCCTCTCCTCATCATTCCCTTCCCCCATACCATTCTCATCTTCCAGTATTTTGCTAGAAGGAAACAAATAAAATTTGGGAGGATAGTTTTCAATGTAAAGGAAGCTAATAAGTTATTCAGTAAAGAACCATAAGCACACAGCACTGTTGCACACACATTTCTGATACAGACCACAGAAAGATGTCATGATCGGTAAACCAACACCTCAACACAAGGAAGTAGCTGCAACTCCTGTTCTCTGCTGAATCCTTCCAAGACAGCATTTCCTGAAGAAGTCTTTGGTGATTCACTGCTGATGAGTATTTTAAACTTTTCAATTAGTATATCTACCAGGTACTACTTGTAGGATCTAATTAAGAATGCTTAGTACTATTAAATATGTGTCTGAGATGTCCATAACACCAGATACCAGAGCAAAGCTGGCCCTGTGTTGTTAGCAAGGATCATGGGTTAGAGAGTGAAATCTCTGTCATCAGCTCTGCTAGCCAACAATTTCCAAATGTCTGCAGATAACCAGCCCTTTTCTGTCAGAAGCACCCATGCCCTGCCTTGAACTGATAGACTCCTGGTCACCCCCGAGAAAAACCAACTAGAAAGCCTTCCAAACATGTGCCCTACCAATGGCTCTTTCTCACAGAGGAAGTACACAGAAGCTTGCTGACTTGTGAGATTCTCTGACTGAGGTAGGACTCCCAAAGTAAAGACTGAACCTAAGTCAGCCCTTGATCCCAAGGATCTTGCAGAGGGCGTTGGGTGGTGGGACTCGGGAAACAACTGACACCTGAATATATAGCACTGTAGTACAGTAGCATTCCAGGTGCAAGAATGAAGGTGACTCCTTTTCCTTTTATTTCTAGTAAATGAGCGGCTAACTAACTCATTCAAGGCAGTTCGTAAAAGAACACTTCATCTAGATTATTTAGGAATCGAAGCTTGGAACTAGGAAATAGTCAAGGACTGTGAGAAAAGGTGGTATGAGCTAATTTGATGTGCCAAACACTCTTGTTGTGCATTTACTTACATATCCAAAACTATGTGGTTCTTTGGGGAGGAGTCCCTGGAAAATTGTTGACAGTGTTGGGGTGATTTAAAGGAGAGTTACCCAGACATGAGCACCCAGGCAAAATTAAACACAACCTGATCACTATGCTAGTCCCTGGTAGACACAAGTATCTATTGTCATCTTTGTCATTGTTTCCTTATCCCTATCCTGCTGCTGCTTTTCTCTCTCTCTTTTTCTCTCTTTCTCAAACATGCCACACACACAGAGGGTGGGAGGGTTGAAGAAAACTGCACCCCTAAGCCACTGCTGCGATGAGACATTTGTGAGGCTGGTTGCTGGTCAATTACAAGAAAGAAGGAGTCCTAGTCTCTCTTCCTTTGCTGTGGTAACCTAAGAAGTCCATGTGCTCTGTACAATACACTCAAGATAGTAAAACCTGGAATGGTAGGATGAACCTTCAGTGTCACATACTCAAGATCAGGACCCAAGAGTTCAAGAGCAGCCTTGCAACATAATGATATAGATGTCATCTTTAAAAATAAAACATAGTATCCATCATTCTACTTCACAAGGGAAAGTAGTCACCTGTGGAGTTATGTAGGAGTTATTTCTGAGCCCAGTAAAACACATCTATCCTAGTTAAAATATTTAGTGTCTTCAATTAAATTTAAGAGTAATCTCAGCTGGGCACAGTGGCACACACCTTTAATCCCAGCACTTGGGGAAGCAGAGGCAGGTGGATTTCTGTGAGTTTGAGGCCAGCCTGGTCTACAAAGGGAGTTCAGGACAGCTAAGACTACACAAAGAAACCATGTTGTAGCAGCTTTATTCATAATAGCCAGAACATGGAAACAACCCAAATGTCTATCAACGGAAAAATGGATACAGAAATTGTGGTACTTCTACACAATGGAATACTACTCAGCAATTAAAAAGGAAGAAATCATAAGGTTTGCAGGCAAATGGTGGGACCTGGAAACAATCATTCTGAGTGAGGTATCCCAAAAGCAGAAAGACACACATGGTATATACTCACTTATAGAGACCTATAAGATAGGATAAAATACAGAAATCTATACACCTAAAGAAGATAAACAAGAAAGAAGACCTGGGGTAAGAGGATTAATCCTCACTTAGAAAGTCAAATGGGACAGGCAGTGGATGTAGGAGAAAACAAGTAGCAGGACAACAGCCTACCACAGAGGACCTCGGAAAGACTCTCCCTAACAGGGTATCAAAGCAAATATTAAGAAACATAACCAACCCTTTGGCAGAGTGCAGGGAATCATACATAAAAGGGGGAGTTAATATGACTGGGAGAGAACAGGAGCTCCACAAGGACAAAATATATCAGGGCCCGGGGGTCTTCTATGAGACTTTCTCCAACCAAGGACCATGAATAGATATAACCTAGAACCCCTGCTTGGATGTAGCCCATGGTAGCTCAGTAACCTAGTGGGTTTCCCTAGTAAAGGGAACAGGAACTGTTTCCGACATGAACTCAATGACTGGTTCCTTTACCTCCCTGCCCCCAAGGGAGGAACAGTCTTGCTAGGCCACAGAGGAGGACATGGCAGCCAGTCCTGAAGATACCTGATAAGCTAGGGTCAGGTGGAAGGGGAAGAGGACCTCCCCTATCAGTGGACTTAGAAAGGGGCAGGGAGGAGATGAGAAAAGGAGGATGGGATTGGGAGCAAATGAGGAAGGGGGCTATGGCTGGGATATGAAGTAAATAACCTATAATTAATATAAAAAATAAAAATTAATTTAAAAAAAGAAACCCTGTTTCCAAAAAAAAGTAATAATATCACCCAGATCTCAAGGCCAAACAGGCCTTTGACATCGGGAACAACCACTCACAATTAGCAGGATTCTTTGGTTCTTCCAGAACTGGGCAAGCAAGCGTCATGAAGTCATGAATCATATTATGATATTGTAATTCAGGAAGCTAAACTTGCAAATGCATTTGAGACCCAGCCAGTTAAGGACTGGAAGACTAAAGCATGACTAATCAGCCCAGAACATGCATGCCATTGCCTTGAACACTTATAAAAAGTAACCATCACCATCAGATAAGGTCCAGAGTGCCAAGTTATTTCTCTGAGACAACACACACATACACAAACACACACGTGGGGAGTATGTATGCATACCCACTCTCACATGCAAAATGTGCACAAGCCAGAGGTTAGTGTCAGAATGTCTTTTTCAATCACATATGTATCTTATTTTTTGAGAAGGAATCTCTTACTGAACCAGGAGCTCCCATCCAGCTGGCCAGCAAGCCCTAGGGATCTGCCTGTCTCTGCCCCTCAATGCTGGGGTTATAGACATGCACCCCTGGGCCCAGCTTTCACATGGATACTTCAATCCAAACTCAGGTCTTTATGCTTGTATGGCAAGCACTCTGCCCACAAGCCATCTCTGTAGCCCTCAGACAATGACACAAAATTATGTCCCCACTTTTCTGCTTGTTTTTTTTAAACTGCTTGTTGTTCTAAGCTAATTTACTATGATTTTATTTCTAGCCACTTTTTACCCTCAAACAGCCTTATAATTGGGATAATTAAGAGCATTAGAGCAGACAGAAGTTTGTAAAGGGAAATTAGATCCATTTGGGTATTGCCCTGCCCAATTAGAGAAATTATCATGAAATTCAAATGCTAAAAACTGGAATTTAGAGCATCCTGAATACAGCCTAGTCATTCCTCATTGCAAACACTATGTTGTCCATATTATCAATTATCACTGAAAACATGAGCATGCCCTCAGCCAGATAAGTGGAAATGACATGGATGTTTTGTTTCTTATTCATGTCCACATAGACATGGGGCTGAGACTCTTTGGATCACAACATTGTCTTAGTCTCACTACTACACTTGACCCTGGGGGTCCTCCTTGAAGCATTCTTTCTTGTACCAGTATCAGAACCAGCTCATGATTTCCTTCCCATACTCATGACCATCCCTTCTTGCTGATGTCAAAGGATATTACATCTTCCATGTCTCCTTATTGACATTTCTTAAGGTTCTACCATTGTCCCATTAACTTTCTCACTGAAAATGTTCTCCGTGTGGACATTGGAAATAGAAAAAAACAAGTAACAGGACAGGAGCCTACCACAGAGGGTGCCTGACTCTGCCTAGCAGTGTATCGAAACAGATGCTGCGACTCATAACCAAACCTTGGGCAGAGTGCAAGGAATCATATGAAAGAAGAGGGAGTTAGTATGATCTGGAGAAGACAGGAACTCCACAAGGACCAAATATATCTGGGCCCACTGGTGTTTTCTGAGACTGTTTCTCCAACCAAGGACTATGAATGGATATAATCTAGAACCCCTGTCCAGATGTAGCCCATCGCAGCTCAGTATCCAAGTGGGTTCCCTAGTTAGGGGAACAGGGACTGTCTCCAACATGAACT
>CM053743.1:73470170-73492009 GCA_028658305.1 Pachyuromys duprasi | reverse complement strand
CTCCCTTATCTCCTCCCTGCCCACTCCAAGTCCACCTACAGGGGAGGATCTTCTCCCCTTCCATCCGACCCCAGTTCATCTTGTCTCCTCAGGGATAGCTGCAATGTCCTCCCCTGGGATCTAGCCAGGCTGTTACTCCCTGGCATGTATGGGGGAGGGTCGAAGAGTCAGCCATCAAGCTCAAGACTGAAACAGTCCCTGTTTCCCTTACTAGGGTCTTCAGTTCAGCAATGAGTTATCATGGGCAACATCTGAGCAGGGGTTCTAGGCCATATCCATACATGGTCCCTGGTTGGAGAAACTGCCCCATATAAGACCCCTGTACCCTGCTCAGTTTGATCTTTGTGGAGCTCTTGTTCTCCCCAAGTCTTACTAACTTCCCCTATATTTATTATTACTTCCCGCTAAAGAGACTTAAATTTTGGTACTATTTCATTGAACACGTATCCATTCAGTGGTAAGTCAGATGGCAGGGTGCCTCTGAATATCAAGCACATACCCAGGTCCTATATTTATAGACAAAGTATCAGGTGTTCTAGAAAATGAGGTGACCAGGTTCAATCGCCAGAGAAGGGTAAATCACAACATGTCATTTTGGGCATTTTGTAGAAAGAACTCTGTCCTCTGTGCAAGATCAGACTTTGGTGGGCCTCCTATGTCCCCTTTCAACTAAATTCTGATAGTTTTAAGTTTTCTATTTGTATCCTGTGACTTTTATAACACTGAAAAAAAACACCTGGAAAGACTAAAACAAAGTAACTCCTGGGCTTGTGCAGGGCAAGCAAGCAGTGTCAGGATGCTTAGGCAGCAACTGTGGAAACTGGGCTAGAATGGCTCATTGTCTGATGGCTCCTGCTAACCATATTGTCCTTGACAAAGGCAAGCAGTAGTAGAGCCAGGAATCATTCAGAAGTTATGAAGACTCCTTCTCATTCTGGTCACTTAGAGTAGCTGGGCCCTGAGATTGACATCACATCTTCTCTGAACTAAAATCTGAAGTTTTGTGGCCAAAAGGATCTAGTCACCCTTTATAGGCTAAATCTCCCAGCAGAGAACCCTGATACTCCAGCATATGATCAATATGCAGTCTGTTTGTCTGTAACTAAGGAGGCCTCCACACATGGGACTTTCAATTTTTATTTTGGGAAAGTTAAAGCAGTACAAGTTCACCCTTTTTTAGGTGCCCTACTTTACCACACTGCTCCTCACCAACTCCTACAGGCAGGGAAGTGAAGTACTAAGACTCTAGTTTAGGCTAAATGTGCCTCTACCCTTAAATTGATCACTGTGGAGAGCTGGGTCTTATGGGATCATAAAGGCCTCGTCGTGGGATGGAAGGGATCAAAGACCTCCATCAAGAGTAGACATGTTTGACAAAAACCCTGAAATGTGCCCATTGTAAGTCAAGCATCCATTCCAATTTTTCTCTGTCATTCATAGCTAAGGATTTGATAAGTAATTCCAATCAAATAAAGTATCACAGAATTTTGATTTCTGAGACCAAGCCTTGTTCCACCGTTTTTTCTCCAATATGCTGAAACAGTCAAGGCATACTTCAATATCCAAGAATTCTATCTCATTTCTCAGAAACAACCCCACTAAGTACAACATTAATCACTTGCCATGTCATCAAAGCTACTATGCTCTGTCAAAGCACATCCTAGAGACTGATGTTAAACAGCCTGAAACATTCTGAACAATGTAATGTATGCACGTTCACTGGCAGAATGACTATTTCACCTTCTAGTCATTTTCTCTTCTGGAGAACATAGTTTCTCATCCATGTGCTTCAGAATTGCTTGAATTCTTTAGTTCATTATTTCAGGAAATAGAATTAATATTTAAAGACAGTAACAGCATAATTTCAAGCACATCACAGTAATAACCAGAGTTCACATAACATAAATTATTCTACCCTTTTAGTCATTGTACTTCCTTTCCCAAGTCACATAATCAAGACAAGATGGAGAAAAATAGTATAAATTCTATTAAATCTCCCAAAAAGACTTAGAATTGTAGAGCCAATATAAAAAGTCAACAAACACAAAGACATGAGGACAATCCCAACTACCCCTTAAGTTGCCAGTAGTTTCTAGAAAGCAGATTCCATACCACATGAGAGAAATAGTATAATCTAAAGATGTGTTGTAGATTACAAAATCACAACTGCCCGCTGATACCAGTCTTCATGGTTACTGGTTTGCTCCATTTGAGTTTTCCAGATAGAAGAAAGTCACTCAGAGAACCACTTATGACCTCTTAAAACATACTGGCCTCACCAGCATGAAAAAGTCATATTTTTTTCTCAATGAGTTCAAGTTTGATATTTCTCCAAAAGACATAGAATAGAAAAACACAGACATGGAAAACATAAAAAGGTATGTTTGTATAATGTTTTGATCCATTTTCTGTTGCTATAACAAAATACCAAAGTCTACATAATATAATATATATACATATGTATATGCATGTATATATACATACATATGTATATACATATATACATGTATGTACACATGTATATATGTATGTACACATGTATATATGTGTATGTGTGTGTGTGTATATATATATATATATATATTACCGTTTTGGAGGCTGCAAGTCCAATACCAGATGTCCCAAGTATCTGGCTTCTGTTGAGGGCCTTTTGGTAGATGCACTTCCAGGCAAAACAGAAAACTAACATGGTAAGATAGGAAGCTAACAAGTTCGAGGGGCTAGGCTTACTCTTTTATAACTTAGTCTTGCAGAGAATAATCCAGAGTCTTCCAAGAGCTAAATTAATCTTTCCAAGAGCCACACCTTCAGTTAGCTAACCACCATGGACACCCGACCTTCACTTCTACCTCTTAAAGGTTCTCCTACCTGACTGTTTTGCCTCATTGTCCACTAACTGAAGCCTTGAGGAAAGAACCACATTCATGATGCAACACAGATCAAGAAGTACTTAGTTCTGCAGTAGCTGAAACCAATTAGAACTGACTTTCCTCAGCACAAAAGCAGAAGGGGTTTTTGTAGTAAACAAACTACCTACATCCCTAGTATGAGACCATGTCTCACAGGATCTCTCATTTTCAGCCCTAATGGCTTCACAAGTTGCCCACATCCAACAGAGGCTAAAAAAACAATGAGGTCCTGAGTGAGGTATCCCAGAAGCAGAAAGACACACAGGGTATATACTCACTCATAAGTGGATATTAGACATATAATATAGTATAAACATACTAAATCTATATACATAAAGAAACTAATCAAGACAGGGGACTCTGACTAAGATGCTCAATCCCCACTCAGAAAGGCAAAGAGGATGGACATCAGAAGATGGAGAAAACAGGGAACAGGACAGGAGTCTACCACTTGGGCCTCTGAAAGGCTCTTCCCTGCAGGGTATCAAAGCAGATACTGAGACTTCATGGCCAAACTTTGAGCAAAATACAGGGAATCTTATGAAAGAAGTGGGAAATAATAAGACCTGGAGAGGACAGGAGCTCCACAAGGAGAGCAACAGATCAAAAAATCTAGGCACTGAGGTCCTTTCTGAGACTGATACTCCAACAAAGGACTACTCATGAAGATAACCTAGAACCCCTACACAAATGTAGCCCATGGCAGCTCAGTGTCCAAGTGGGTTCCATAGTAATGGGAACAGGGACTGTCTCTGACATGAACTGATTGGCCTGCTCTTTGATCACCTCCCCTTGAGGGGGAGCAGCCTTACCAGGCCACAGAGGAAGACAGTGCAGCCACTCCTGATGAGAGCTGAAAGACCAGGATGAGAAGGAAGGGGAGGAGGACCTCCCCTATCAGTGGACTGGGGGAGGGGCATGGGTAGAGAAGGGGGAGGGAGGGTGGGATTGGGAGGGGAGGGGGAAGGGAGCTGCAGGGGGGATACAAAGTGAATAAACTGTAATTAATAAAAATAAAAATTAAAAAAAGAAAGAATGAGGAACTTTCATCTTTGAGTATGGACAGAGAGGCTTGGAAAGAAATAGAAAGCTCTGAAAAGAAAGAAGATGAAAAAGGATATATCAGCATAAAGGGTCAGCAGCTACAGTCTTAAGGAATAAGTCACAGTGCCTTGAGGAGGGTAGTGAGCCTGAGATAACGAGCCACCGCCAGGCCAGTCAGAGAGGAGACTGGAGTTCTACCGCCATGAGCCAAGAGGCTGGCAACCACAAGTGGCTGCGAGGAGCAAGGCAGGGCTTCTTCCTGAGAGCCTCCAGGGGATGCTCTACAGCTTAGCTGACACACTTTTACGGCCTAGTGATGTTGACTCAGACCTCTGGGTAGAAGAATACATTTCTGTTATGTTATGGTATCAAGTATTCATTAAGTGTAAATTTTCATAAATTTTATTGATAAAATTACAGAATTTTCACAGGAAATTCACACAAAGATGCTGCAATCATCAACATGAAAGAACACAGAGAGAATATTCTGGACCAAATATGAGTGACCATGGCCCAGGAACACAGATTTAGGTCAGTCCACACTCGGCATCCCAATAAGGTAAATGTTTCATGGAGTTTTTATAGTAACAGAACAATGGAAGTCATAAATCAGGGCACTTTCAAATTGTTGGAAATGTCACTTAAGTGGGTTACAGTAAGGTGGGGGAAACTACTATTGACCTCAGATACTAGCTTTGAGGTCAGTAGAAGCTATAAATCTCTTGGTACATTTCAAAATAATTTTCTTAGAAATCACAGGAACTTTAGGTGACATACATACATGGGCAGAGTGGCTGTGTGGGACCTAAGGGAATACAGGAGAACCTGCCTCTCTTCTAGCAGCACTCTATCCTCCTCATGGTCATTGAAGTGCTAATCAGTTAATCAGCCTTTTGAGACATTTGTGGTGGTGGTGGCTCTTTTTTCTTCCCTGGGAATTTCAGTCAACAGGATCAATATTTTCAAGGCAATGTGAAAGATATATGATTATTAAAATGAAAGGAATAATACAAATATACCACTAACAAATTAAGTTGAAGCTGTTGATATAAATTCCTGAGTTTGTAATATATTATTGCACTGGATCCATCATTAGCCTTTTTGTTACACTAAGACCTCTAAAATTAAGATTTATTTTGTAACCAAAGTCAATTTGCACATAAAGTGGTCATGATTTCTTTTAGTGATGCATAAAAAATAGTATGCCTTGCGGTGAAAAAATACCTTAGACTTGCTAGAATACAGACCTTCCAGTTCTGAGCACTGGCCAACCCAGCCCTCACTATCCAACCTTTTGATCAATCTAAAATAATGTTGCTTATAGTGAATCATAGTGGTAAAAAAAAATATACCAGTTTATAATAATACTTCAGAATGAGGAGCAAAGAGAAATTTTCTTATACTATTTGCCATAGATTACTTTGAAAATTACTAACTACAATGAAAGAATTTAATTTGAGCCAAGTCTTGCCAGTAAAAAGCGCGTTCCAGAAAAATCAGCCATCTGGTTGATAAGGAAAGACCAAAGTCACAGAAGAATGCCAGAAGATAATAGTGAGAGAGAACACAGAATTAGGAAGATGGTTTTCTATGCGCATATTTAAGAAACCATTACACAGGCAAAGATGTCCAAGTCGTGCACACACTCTGGGGTACATGGCTGATAAGAACTGGGTATTCATATAATGCCAGAGTTGCACCATCAGTTTATCTTCTAATAACAAGAATAAATTAATGACTGTGCATAGAGAAATCAATTAGGCTATGATTATTGTAACCTACTGATCAAACCCATTAATGATGTCATCAAAATATTTGTGCTCATTGTAACATACTTCATGTCATCAAGGCTTCTAATAAAAAATGTGTGATTTGCAACTATTCGTTGTATAGAAGCAACTTCTGGTTTAGAAGATACAAGGAGAGGACATCAAGTTAAATGACACCTTAAGGAATAAATCTGATGGCTTCAGAGTGGAAAGCACCTTGCAGACAGCATCGACTGAGTTCCTCCACGACTCAATGGAGGCAACCTTACCTAGGGAGAACATGGAGGACAGCACAGCTGCAGCTCTGTGTAGTGCAGTTGAGGCTCAGCTTAAACAAGCCAGGGAAACTGGGCATTTAGGAACTGGCAAGAAAATCCAGAACAAGCACTATGTGTTAGAAAAATCAAACATGGAAAGGCTGGCGTTAATGCCAGGACAACGCCTGACTAGCTAGTAGCATTTTCTCTCTCTCTCTTCCTCTCTCTGTCTCTCCTTCCTTCTCTCCCTCTCTCCTTCTCTCCCTCCTCATCTCTCTTCTTCCCTCCTCTTCTTCCCTTCTCCTCCCTCACCCTCTTCCTCTCCCTCTATACCCTCTCCTCTTTCCTATCTCCTGTCCTCCTCTCTCCTCTCTCTCTCCCTCTCTTTTTCTTTACCCTGAGTTTTAAAAGAGATGCAAAAATGAGAAGGTATTTTAATTTTCCTATATTTGTTTGTCTGCAGTCCCTTAAATTTCAATCTTTCTAAACTGCATTTGTAATCATGAAAATTATATTTTAAATAAAGAACAAGATTCACTCACTGTTTCCATTTTGAGTAATATCAAAGACTTGACAGATTGGCTAACATTCCTACTAAAATAACTAAAGGTGCTGGACAAAGCATGAAACAGCCTTTAAGCATATCACTGAAAGGCTAGAAAGGAATGACTTTTCCTAAGAGAGAGACTAACTAATCAGTGTCCTACTTTTTTGTTGCTGTTATAAAACACTGACTAAAACCAATTGGGAAAGGAAAGAGTTTATTTGACTTATACTTCCACATCACAGGGCATCATTGAGGGAAGTCAGGGCATCAAGCAGGACCTTGAGGCAGAGACTTAAGGCAGGAACCAGAAGCAGAAGCCTTGGAGGGATACTGCTTACAGATTATTTCCTGGTTCATGTTCCTCTGTCTTTATGATACAGCCCAGGCCCGCCTGCTTAACAATAGTACCATGGTGGGCTGGGCCCTCCTACATCCATTGGCAAGCAAGAAAGTGCCTCACAAATGTGCCCACTGACCAAATCTTATAAAGGCAACTCTCTAGTGAAGGGTCCTGCTTCCTAAGATTGGCAACAAAAATTAGCCATCACTATTAGCTTTAGTATTTTTCAAACTAAAATCAGATATTGAAAGAATCAAAAAAGAGTACAGAACTTCTAAACTAGTCATTATGAAAATAAATGAAATTATAAAAGGAAAAATAATAAGGGCAGAAGTATGTGGCAGTTATTAGTCCATATGTATGTCATGATATTATAAATGAATCTTTCAATTTAAAATAAAAGTGGTCAGACTCTGTTAAAACAGCCAACTGCATATAGTTTACAAAACTGCCCAAGAAAAATAAAAGAATACTAGAAGAATCAAAGAAAATATATAGAAAAGTGTAAAAATAAAATTATAAACTGAAGAAAGTTATTGATACTTCTAGGCCAAAAGATAAAAGATAGGTAGATGAGTGGATAGATGATACATACATACATACATACATACATACATACATGGCAGATATATGACAGATAAAAAGGACATATATAAATAATACATAAATATATAATATATACATAGGTGCATATAGATACAAATATAATCAATATGTTTATATTAGATCTAGAAAATATAGACCATGAGGCATTTCTAAATATAGAATTTAGATAAAATTCAGGTTTTAATTTACCACAAAAATAATGATTTGAAACTTGTATGTAACTCAGAAAATAAACCTAAAATAAGCAAAGAAAAAATGGTAGAACTAAAAGAGAAAAGTCCAAACCAACAATCCTGTAGAAATGTTCACATACAGAAATATTATCAATTAATCTATCAAGTAGATAATTACATATTTGCATATTATTAAAGCTATAGCAATCTGAACAATATTGTTAATAATATTTGCTGAAGGTTTATAATATTATACCCAAAATACAAACTCTTCTTTAGCACTTACAAAAACTGATGATTCGAGACAGAAAACAGCTTACCACATTTTTAAATTTTTTATTTGTATTAATTATGGTTTATTCACTTTGTTTCCCAGCTGTAGCCCCTTCCCATCCGCTCCTAATCCTATGCTTCCTCTCTCTTCTTCCCCTGTGTCCCTCCCCCAGTCCAATGATAGGGGAGGTCTTACTCCCCTTCCATCTGACCCTAGCCTATCAGGTCTCATCAGGAGTTGCTGCACTGTCTTCCTCTGTGGCCTGGTAAGGCTGCACCACCCCCCTCAGGTAGAGGTGATCAAGAGCCAGCCCATGAGTTCATGTCAGAAATGGTCCCTGTTCCTGTTATTGGGGAACCCATTGGACACTGGGCTGCATGGTCTACATCTGTGCAGGGGTTCTAAGTTATCTCCATGCATGGTCCTTGTTTGGAGTATCAGTCTCACAAAAGACCCCTGTGCCCAGATTTTCGGTTCTAGCTTAACACATTTTTGTTACAGTTATTTTTGTAAAACTGTGTTTGTTTCTCAGTTTCTCTCTTAACTAGCTATCACACAAATAATTGTGATTTCTTTATATTTGTTTAATAATAAACTTCACAACACAATAACTGAGCAGTTATTACTCTATTTTTAATCTCTAAAATAATCTGGTTTCTTTCTAGCATACATTTCAGATGTACTTACACTTCGTTGCTTTCTTGTTAAACTCTTTCTCTTGATGTCTCTTGGACTTTCTCTGTGGCTGAATCCCCTAATTCCTCTTCTAACTTTTCCTTCCCTGGCTGGCAGGAAGTCTAGCCTTATTCTCTCCCTGCTCAGCAATTGGCTATAAACTACTAATTTATTGGCTAATTTATTGAGAAGTTTACACAACATTGAGACAAGAGATTCTCAGAACAAGGATTGTAACCACATATGGGAGGTACAGAAATCAGCAGTTGAGTTACAGAATAACTTTATGCCTACACATTTTAGAGCTTTTGATTCTATGGATCACTGCACAGTTGTTAAAAGTCATTAATAAAGAGATCAGAGCACAACTTACTGTGTGTAGCTATTGAGTTCAGCGTGAATTGAATGATGAGTTGGGTAGGTGAGCTATCATAGGTAATCTCCTGAGGGTCTCCACAAAATAGTCAGTCCAATGATGAAGTTAGCCCTTGAGTCTGAGCATCAGACTGAGATTTGAATATTAAGACACATAACCAAACCTTTGACAGAGTGCAGGGAATCATATGAAAGAAGGGGGAGTTAATAAGTCATGGAGTTCCTGTCCTCTCCAGGACCAAATATATTAGGGCACAGGGGTCTTTTATTAGACTGTTTCTCTAACCAAGGACCATGTATGGATATAACCTAGAACCTCTGCTTGAATGTAGCAAATGGTAGCTCAGTATCCAAGTGGATACCCTAGTAAGGGGAACAGGGAGTGTTTCCAACATGAACTCAATGGTTGGCTCTTCAACCCTCCCCCCACCCCTGAGGGAGGAGCAGCCTTGCTAGGCCACAGAAGAGGACATTGCAGCCAGAGATTTGATTTAACACATTATTTTCTTCTTTTGAACATGAGAAGTCATTTGTCTCTATTTAAGTCACAAGGTTTTCTGGCCCAGCCTTTGCTTTTCCAAGCCAAACTGTTCATTTTTATGGCACTATAAAGCACCTCAGGAAGATACATTTTAAAATACCCTTGCGAGTTGTGTCTTTACTAAGATGGTCCAGGAGAATCACTGTATTTAGGTCTTCTCTCATACTTTATCTACTTGGACTCTGTTAATTATTAGTACCACAAAAGGACAAGATGGGTGTATGGGAATTGAATGTTTAAACCAAGTTAAAGGGGAAATTTGTGGAAAAACCCAC
Organism: Pachyuromys duprasi; assembly: GCA_028658305.1. NCBI lineage: Eukaryota > Metazoa > Chordata > Mammalia > Rodentia > Muridae > Pachyuromys > Pachyuromys duprasi. The sequence continues at coordinate 73,482,224 of CM053743.1, read as the reverse complement.
ACTGAAACAACATAGGTTGGAAATTTTTTATGAGGTGATTTTTTAAATTTTTTATTAAATTCTTTATTAATTACAGTTTATTCACCTTATACACCCCTATAGTGCCTTCCTTCCTCCTGTCCCAACCCCTCCCTTCTCCCCTCTCTGCACCCGTGTCCCTCCCCAAGACCACCAATAGGGGAGGTCCTCCATTCCTTCCCTCCAATCCCAGTCCATCAGGTCTCATCAGGAGTGGCTGCATTGTCTTCCTCTGTGGCCCTGACAAGGCTGTTCCCCTCCTCAGGGGAAAGTGACCAAAAAGCAGTCCAATCAGCTCATGTCAGAGACAGTCCCTGTTCCCATTACTATGGAACCCACTTAGACACTGAACTGCCATGGGCCATACCTGTGTAGGGGTCCTAGGCTACCTCCACGCATGGTACCTGGTTGGACCATCAGTATGAGGTGATTTTATATTTCATAGGATCTATGCTTCCCTCTGCTTTCACTGTGGTTTAAAAACACTAATGTGGCCCTCTGTGGGAGGTTCCTTCCTGTCGCCTGTTTTCTGCCTCGTTCAATGTCCATCCTCTTTGCCTTTCTGAATGGGGACTGAGCATTTTGGCCAGGGTCCTCCTTCTTGATTAGTTTCTTTAGGTGTACAGATTTTAGTATGTTTATCCTATATTTTAAGTCTAATATCCACTTATGAGTGAGTATGTACCTTGTGTGCCTTTCTTCTTCTGGGATACCTCATTCAAGATGACCTTTTCTAGTTACATCCATTTGCCTGCAAAATTCATAATTTCCTTGTTTTTAATTGCTGAGTAGTATTCCACTGTGTAAATGTACCATAATTTCTGTATCCATTCCTCGACTGAGGGACATCTGGGTTGTTTCCAGGTTCTGGCTATTATGAATGAAGCTGCTACGAACATGTTTGGTCAAATGTCCTTGTTGTATACTTAAGCCTCTTTCGGATATATGCGTTGGACTGGTATAGCTGGATCTTGAGATAGCACTAATCCTAATTGTTTGGAAAACACCAGATTGATTTCCAAAGTGGTTGTAGAAGTTTACATTCCCACCAGCAATGGAGGAGGGTTTCCCTTTCTCCACATCCTCTCCAGCATGTGTTGTCACTTGAGTTTTTGATCTTAGCCATTCTGATGGGTGTAAGGTGAAATCTCAGGGTCGTTTTGATTTGTATTTCCCTAATAACTAAGGATGTTGAACATTTCTTTAGGTGTTTCTCTGCTATTCGATATTCCTCTATTGAGAATTCTCTGTTTAGCTCTGTACCCCATTTTTAATTGGATTATTTGATTTGTTGCTGTTTAACTTCTTGGGTTCTTTATATATGTACTGGATATTAGCCCTCTCTCAGATATAGAGTTGGTGAAGATCCTTTACCAATCTGTAGGCAGTCATTTTGTTCTGTAAAGCTTTGCTTTACAGAAGCTTTTCAGTTTCATGAGGACCCATTTATTGATTGTTGCTCTTAGATCCTGTGCTGTTGGTGTTCTTTTCAGGAAGTTGTCTCCTGTGCCAATGAGTTTTAGGCTTTTTCCCACTTTTTCTTCTATCAGGTTTAATGTGTCTGGTTTTATATTGAGGTCTTTGATCCACTTGGACTTTAGTTTTGTGCAGGGTGATAGATACAGATCTAGTTGCAGTTTTCTACATATAGACATCCAGTTAGACCAGCACCATTTGTTGAAGATGCTATCTTTTGTCCATTGTATGGTTTTGGCATCTTTGTGAAAAATCAGGTGTCCATAAGTGTGTGGATTTATTTCAGTGTCTTCTATTTGATTCCATTGATCAACCAGTCGGGAAAAACTCTACCCTGCAGAGTATCGAGGCAGATGCTAAGACTCATAGCCAAACTTTGGGCAGAGTACAGGGAATCTTATGAAAGAAGGGAGAGATAGAAATACCTGGAGGGGACAGGAGCTCCACAAGGAGAGCAACAGAACCAAAAATATCTGGGCACAGGGGTCTTTTCTGAGACTCATGCTCCAACCAAGGACCATTCCTGGAGATAACCTAGAACCCCTGCTCAGATGTAGCCCATGGCAGCTCAGTATCCAAGTGGGTTCCATAGTAATGGGAACAGGGACTGTCTCTGACATGAACTCATTGGATGGCTCTTTGATCACCTCCACCTGAGGGAGATGCAGCCTTACCAGGCCACAGAGTAAAACAGTGCAGCCACTCCTGATGAGACCTGATAGACTAGTATGAGATGGAAGGGGAGGAGGACCTTCTCTATCAGTGGACTGGGGGAGGGGTGTAGGTCGAGAAGAGGGAGAGAGGATGCGATTGGGAGGGGATGATGGAGGGAACTACAGGTGGGATACAAAGTGAAAAAACTATTATTAATAAAAATAAAAATAAAATATAAAAAAGAAAGTAAATGCAATTAACAAAAACATAGTATACTCAAATATGCCCCTAATTTTTCTTAATTAAAAATAGATTATTTTCATACAATAAAAAAAATCTGTGTAACTAGGCAGTGGCTTGCCACACACCTAAGAGGACACAAGCTCATATTCCAAGAATTCACATAAAATGGCAGGTTAGTTGGCACTACTCTATAATTCCGACCCGGAAGGGCAGAAACAAAGGGCTCCCTGAGCTATCTCAGTGAACTCTAGACTTAACTGAAACCCTATCTCAATAAAATAGAAAAAAAATAGTCATTTGACTCCCCACATCAACCTCAAGCTTATAATGTACACACCAACACACACATACCCACACACATGCAAACACACATATACATGCATGCACATCATACACATACACAAGAAAAAAAACTAATGTGTGGATTTAACTAATAGAGATAAAGAAACCCCAAGCTATCCTGGGAAGGTAGAAGATCTGTTGCTTGCAGTGACCCACAGAACCTGAAATTGAAACTGGAAACAGAAATTATAACTTTACATGGTGGAAATAGTTAGATGTGCTTCTTACGTAGCCTTCCAGGAGAAATCATCAACTCGGACAGCCTCCTCTCCAGATAAAAACAGATGAAAATTTCTGGCACTTGTTAAAAAGATGTCCTCGGAAGTTGTCAGAGAAGTTCATGTATATCGAGAGAGGCAGAAATAGAATCTTAGTTTCTAATTGTGGAAAACAAATAGCAACAGAAGTAGCATGTGCTGTGTTGAAGACTTTTGGGGTTTCACTGAACAATCTGCATTGGTTACAGGTCATAGAGAACTTAATCTCAAATTGACCGGAAAACCTCATTGCCAAGTAGCTTTTAAAGAGCCAGTAGGTGCTTTGTATATTCCTGGGGGAGAAAAGACATCAGTGCCTTGCATGCTCTCATACCAACCTAGCAGGCAAGATGTGCCTCGTGTAATACTGGCATTGCTGTTATGAGGGTTAACAATTGCTTTCTGTTAGCTAAGAAGCCCACTCCAGGGAATTCGAATATGGTAATGTATACCTGGTCAAAAGTCAGCCCTAGGAAGGAACCTACCACTTACTTGGCTAAATGGTCATATTGTCAAACTGTGTTGATGTCTAAACCCACAGATTTATGCTCCATTCAACCTTGATCACAAAAGTTTCATTTTGGAGTGGAAAACGGTTAATGAAAATAACAAAATAACCAATCAAATGCTAAGAATCAGTGAAGGTGAGTGCTTAGTCAAAAATGGGATTATCTTTATCAGAGTATCACAGGAAAAAAAAAAGCAGAAACAAACACGATTAAGAGCATGGGGAAGGGTGTTGTGAAATGCTGCCTCTGGTCACAGCATGGCTGTTACACTCATGAACTCACAATAACTATGGTTACCCACAGAACTACATGAGATCAAGTCAATTAACAGGACAGCTAGGATGGAGAGGGGTCACAAGATCCCACTCCTAAATGAGGAGCTATTGGCATTTGATGGCTTATGGGGAGGGAGAGTCATTTTTCTTAGGGAGTATAGCCACTGATAAGTTCCCCCTTGCCCCAGGGGATGGTGACATATGAGCGGCACTAATTGGACTCAGTGAAATATAAGGGGGGTGGGGGGGATTAGGAGGAACTTATTTGTGAGAGTCCAGAGGATTAGAGGGGAGCAATGGGGAGTAGATATAATTTCTTAACTATACACACAGGAAATTCTCAAATCATGAATTAATTAATGAATGTATGTCATAAAATGTACTCTTCTTAAAAAAAAAATAGAAGTAGCAAGGCAGCAGAAAATGGGAAGAGTATCATGATTCCAAGCTGATTTCAATATAGTTGTGACTTCTGGTGTATTCTTGGAACCAGACTACCAATTATTTACCAGGCATTTAAGACTGAAAAATCTTCTTGCTTCTGGTCCAATCTACTTAGTTCATAAGCAAGAGCAATATCAGGCTAATCTGGGGGCAGAACATTGCCAGATATTTCACATTGTGGTATGAGGAGACTGATGATTTTTTTCTAGCACACTAGATGAGGCTGCTAGCCACCTGGACCTGCTTGGTCTGCTTTCCACTTAGGCCCTACCTCACACTCAGACCTAAAGAGGTCAACACTGAGGTCATATTCCAAGGCCTTGGTATTAAAACACCAAATGAATAGCTAGTTTATAGGCATCTTAAGCAATGTTCAAAGCCCAATGCCTTTCCTTCCCACACAGGACTACTTCCCACAAACACTTAGCATCTCTGCTTGTGGGATCTCCATTCCTCTCAGTGGCCAGACAAAAACTCTTGGATCAAAGCATGACTTGCCTTTTATAATACCCCCATCATGGACTGCATTTAATGACGCAAACAGCTATGTCTAAGCATCAATCCCAGTATCCCAGTATCTTTGTGAACCTTATTCACAAAGAGTTGCTTTATAAGATTAGTTGAGTTTAAGAGAAGAATCTATATGTCGAAGGCTGAGTTTATAATCTAGTGTTGACAGGTATCTTTCAAAGCAGGAAAAATGTAAAAATAGGCAACATACGAGGAGAAGACTCTATGAAGATGAAGGCAAAGATATGTGGCCGGGGAGGGGTCTTCAAAGACTGACAACAAGCCATCTGTAGGATGAGGGCATGAAAACAGATCATCCCTCAAAGGCTTCGGATAGAACCAATCCTGCCAGCATTTTGATATGCAGCTTCTATTCTCCAAAACTATGGCCCAATGAGTTTCTATTGCTCATACTACCCAATCTGAGGTTCTTAGTTACAGCTGTTCCAAGAAATGAAGATGCACAAGACATACGACCAACAGATGTTCCAACCAATGATGATGCACAACACATATGACCAACAGCAGATGTTCTGAGCACAACCAGAGTCCAGCCACCTGGCCCCCTACTCTACTTAACATCCTACTTCCAGCCTCATGCTAGGACTCATGCAGTAAACTCCTAATTGTTCCTCCTGTTTCTACCCTTGCTCTTCTCTTCCTCAACAATCTACCTTCAGCACAGGAAGTATCCACTTAAAAACACAAACAAAATGTGTTACCTGTTGCCTGATCCTCCATAGACTCTTGTTCCACCCAAAGCAATGACCAGACCACCCAATGGTCAACAAAACTCTACGATCTGGTTTCCTGAAAAAAACCTTTCATTGAAATGCATTCTTTTTATTTCTCATTCCTTACCTTTCTTTCTATCTCAGTATCTCCCCACTCAGAGCCTTGATCTCTGCTATTCTTGCACCTGAAATGCCCTTTCTCTAGGGGTCTGCAGGACTGGCTCCCTCATCAATGACTAGAATTAAACCTAGTCATTCCACAGTGACCATCCCCTATTAGCCCATGTAAAGCCACAATACTGCGCTACTCTTCTCTACCACATGCCTTCTTCTGATATAGTCCCCATGTGAGTCCTGTTCAGAGCACAACTTCTTCCCACCCTACGTGTGGCATCTGTGAAGCTGGGGATTCCTCATGACTGTACCCCTAGCACTTCAGACATGTCTTCTGACATGGAGCTCCTCTGTTAACGTTTACAAGAGAGTTGTAGGAACTAGTGCTTCTACATGCAGACCCAAGGGAACATTGGCCCCCATGATGCCACTGCAGAGCCAGACAATGGAGACTTGGATGCCTGAGGGGCAGGTTCCCAGGGGCAGGTCCCAGAAGAGTGAATTGTGTCTGTGCTGGTCCAGTGCTGAAAGGCCAGAGAAGGGTAGTTTGGGTAGAAAATACTGGAGGTGTTTTGATACGGTCAACTAAGAAAGTGGAAAATCGGGGTATATGAAAACACCTCCTGTGACAAAGAAAGAGGAAAATGGCACTACAAAAGAAATCCATCATGCCTGATGACAAATCTGACCCATGTAGCAGTTTTAGCACTACATAAGATTGATGCAAAATATTTTGGACCCTGCATTCAAAAAAAAAAAAAACTATGTTCATATCGTTGCAACTTTCAATGGCAAGTATGATTTCTTAAACATTGATGTTATTATTACATTGTGTTGAGGCAGAGAAAGCAAGCAAGGGAAACAGCAAAAGTAACAACAGGCAATTCCAGACAGAAACAGCGGAAAGCTGATGAACAAATGTGTTTATCTGCACAAATAATCCAAGCATCACACACTACAAGCATGAAGTATACAGCTTGCTTGTTCTTTCTAAAGGAAAAGTCAGTGAGATGTATCAGAAGGCTTCCAAAGGAGATGATATTGTACTATTCAATAATCATTATTATAATATATTTCAATTTGCACACCAAATGTCAAAGGCAATTTTACCTATAAAGTGTGCAGACTCAAACTGGAGCTGAAGTCTGTCAATTCTAACAATAATAGATCCACAAAGGCAGAGACCCATTTTTGGTGTATTAGCAAATGAAATGTCTACCATTTCCACTGTCCCTGGTAGAGCCATCATTAATCTGCAGAATATCCAAACTAGAGGACTGAGCCAGGTGAGTCAATCCATGGAGCATTCAAAAAACACACATTATGATTCACATCACAAGGATGTGCTTAGCAAGGTTATCTTAACAAAACATTTCCTGACATTCACATGAATAAATGCATGTACACATTGGAACAGATTCAAGATGCATGCTGTAGAAGTCTGCTAAAAAAAAAAAAAAGGAGAGAGGGCTTTAACTTGAGATACAAAACACCAATTACATTGCAGACTTGGGCTTAAGAAATTGGAAATTATTGTGAAAGCCTTTGTCATAAGAGCAAACAAAAGACAAGCAGAGCATTCTAGGGTCTCAGCCTCAGCCTTCAGCCAGCCCACTGCCGTGAGATTTTTACAAGGTTAGTTGCCAGCATGGACAAGACGACTCTGATGCAAGCTGCTCTTTTGGAATTAATACATTTGGAAGTCGAGAGCTAGGCAAGTGGCAACGCTAATCAAGCAAGTGACAACATTAATCTCCTTTGGCTCAGCTCAAAATAGGATATGCCACAAGTGACCCCAAGTCCTTCTCTCCCCTTCTCAAGCCATTAGCTGAACATCATATTTCTTTCTGCTGCCAACACCGGCGCCACTGGCCGCACAATTTGAACAGCAGGAAGAACACAGATGATGAGGGCAGCTTATTAACTCTGTCTGTGAGCCTCTGCACTCACCTAAGGCTGCATTGGACGTGTTCTCTTAATTTGCCATAAGTAATGAGGAGATAGCCCTCAGCCAATTACCCTCCACACTTCACAGGAGAACAAAGAACTAAAAATGTGAAGACTCAAATTTAAGTTGTGTGTTACAATAACCAGAGGTCAAGGGAAATTTTGAGGAGTGATTTGAATAAGAGTGAAGACTCAGGAGAACACAGGTGTCACTCCTCTGTGATAGCATGACAGCTGCGATGCGACAGAGTGCCAAAAGAGAACCAGAGGGGAGTCTGACAGGCACAGGATCTGCTTATGCCTGGTAAAGCTCTACCTTTAAAGGATGGTTTAAACAAAACTCTGATGTTGAGTGAATAAACCAATGTCTGTGAACAACGCTTTAGTACAGAGCACAGCAGACAAACCAAACGACTGGAATCTTCTATACAAACAAGGATATGCCCTGTAACTCATTCCATCCCTGGAATTTCAAATATCACTCCATTTAAAGTTAAAAGGTGACCATTTCTCCTTGAAAAATTATTCGTTGTTGCACAAGTATATAATTCATACCCAAGTTGTTCCTTTTCATTGCCTTGCAGTCCAAGGATGGTTTCAGAGGTGCACCCATCAGTTTGACTGATAGCAGCCGCTGCTGCCAAGCCTAAGTCACTTCTTACATGGTAGATCATACCTGTAATCTCCACATCCAGGAGGAGGAGACAGGAGTATTGCTGTGAGTTTGAGGCCAGCCTGGGCGACAGCATGAGATTTTCTTAATGTAATTTATTTATTTTTATATTAATCACAGGTTAGGTACTTTGCATCCCAGGAGTAGCCCCCTCCCTCATTCCCTCCCACTCTCCCCATCCCTCCCTCATCTCCTTCCCACCCCCTCCAAGTCCACCGACGGGGGGGGGGGGGAGGACCTCCTCCCCTTCCATCCGACCCCAGGTCATCTTGTCTCCTCAGGGCTGGCTGCAATGTCCTCCCCTGGGATCTAGCCAGGCTGTTACTCCCTGGCATGTATGGGAGAGGGTCAATGAGATCTTGTATTAAAAATTAACTTGGGCTGCAGGGATATGGCACAGTGGGTAAGCAACCCTAGTCATCAAGCTAAAGAGCTGAATCCCCAAGAAAACAAGCATGGCCAACTGTGCCTGTACCCCAAAATTGAGAAATGGGAAACAGGTAGGTCCAGAAAGCTCTCTAGTTGCCAACCACAACAGCAGGCTATTTGCCTTATGCAGGCTCTGAGAGGAGCTCTTTACCAACTGTAGGTAGTTTGCATCTGAGGACTCTGGAAATAGAATAAATGCCAGAACCCAGAACGTGGAGCAAGAGAAAGAACAATGCTGTTCCCGCTTCCTACTTGCTGCTCCTGGTTGCTTTTGTGAAACAAGAAGTTGGAGATCGACTGAAATGAGGATTGCACTAACTCCAAAGAACCCGACAACCCTAACCAGCAGGAAACAACTAAGAAAGCTCTGTGCCCGCTCTCCCACTAACCCTTTCTCTCTCCTACCTGGTATTGGGATGATGAAAAGGATTGGGGTAAAGTAGGGAGAAAAAGATATAAGAAACATAAATAAAAGAGTTTTTTTTAGGTACACCAATGTGCCTACATTTAAAAATGGAACGATCTCACATTAGTAACTTAAGCGGTACACCTGAGTTCTAGAACAAGAAAAAATAACACCCAAAATAAGTAGACAAGCTAAATGGTGGTGACACATGCCTTTAATCCAGCACTCGGAGGCAGAGGCAGGCTGATCTCTGTGGCTTTGAGGTCAGCCTGGTCTACAGGGCGAGTTTGAGGACAGCCAGGGCTACATATTGGAATAGAAAAAGGAAGAGGAGGAGGCAATAAATAATCAAACTTGGGATTCAAATCAATAAAATCAACTCCCCTCCCCCCAAAAATACAAAGAATCAATGAAACAAAGAGTTGGTTCTTTGAGAAAATTAACAAATCCTTAGCCAGATTAATTAAAAGGCAGAGAGAGAAAATCAAAATTAGAGACAAAGAGGGAGACATAGCAATAGACATGTAGGAAATCCAGAGATTCAAAAGGACATATTTTTAAAATTTGCATTTCACCAAATTAAAAAATTTAAAAGAAATGGATAGCTTACTTGATATTTACCACCTATCAAAGTTAAATCAAGATCAGATACACAATTTAAACAGACCTATTTTACCCAGTGAAATGGAAGCAGTAACTAAAAGTCTATCAGTCAAACAGGGGGCTGGGAGATGTGAAGCTCAGGGCCAGAAGGTTTTAGTGCAAAAGTCTACCAGACTTTCAAAGAAGAATAAAACTAATACTCCTCAAATTATTCTACAAAATAGGAACAAAAAGAACTTTCTCTGATTCTTTTTATGAATATGAACAGGCTAGTTAGCTTTGTATTGTCCTGATTTTAGTGGAAATGTTTTGAGTTTTTCTCTATTAAGGTTGATATTGGTTGTGGGTTTGCTGTAAATTGACTTTATTTTCTTGAGGTATGCCCCTTAAATCCCCAGTTTCTCTAGGCTTTTATCATGAAAGTGTGTTGGATTTTGTCACAGGACTTTCTTGTATCTATGAAGATGATCGTGTTACTCTGATACCTAAACTACATGAAGATTAAACAAAGAAAGGGATTTACATACCAAATTCCCTTATCAACACAGATGCAAAAATTCTCAAAAAAATCTTGCAAACAGAATCCAAGAACAAAAATTTCACCCACCATGATCAAGTAGGCTTCACCCAAGATTTGCAGGGATGGTTCAAATGAACCAATAAATGTGATCCACCATATAAACAGACTGAAAGACAAAAAACACATGATCATCTGCCTAGATACAAAAAAAGGCCTGTGACAAAATCTAACACCCTTTCATGATAAAAGTCCTGGAGAACTGGGGTTGATTTAAGGGGCATACCTCAACATAATAAAGTCAGTTTACAGCAAACCCACAGCCAATATCAATCTTAATAGGAAAAACTCAAAGAATTTCCACTAAAATCAGGACAAGACAATGCCCTGTCCATACTTATTCAATATAGTACTTGAAGTATTCACTACAGCAATAATACAATTGAAGGAAATCAAGGGAATACAAATAGAAAGGGAAGAACTCAAAGTATCTTCGTTTGCAAACAAAAATGATTATAAACATAAATGACCCTAAAAATTCCACCAGAAAACTCATACAGCTAATAAATACTTTCATCAAACTAGAAGGATACTAAAATAACATATAATTAAAGAATTCTTCTATGCACAAATGACAATGGACTAAGAACAAATCAAAGAAACAACACCTTTTTGAATAGCCTCAAATAAAATATCTTAGGGTAACTCTAGCCACTGAAGAACTTGTATGATAAACACTTCTAGACACTGAACAAAAAGAACCAAAAGAAGATAATAGAATACATAAAAATCTCACATGCTCATGGATCAATAGGATTAACATAGGAAAAATGATCATCATACCAAAAGCAATTTCTAGATTTAATGCAATCTCCATCAAAATTCCAACAAAATTCTTCACAGAACTTGTTCAGTGGGATTGTATTAAAGACCCACACATGTATAAACATCTGATTTTTTTAATATAGAAGCCAGAAACACACACACTGGAAATAAGACACCTTCTTCAACAAATAGTGCTGATCAAACTGAATAGCTGCATGTAAAAGAGTGCAAACAGATCCATACTTATTACCCTGCACAAAACTCAACTTCAAACAGAGCAAAGACCTCAACATAAGGCCAGATACACTGAATATAGTAGAAGAGAAAGTAGGGAATTTCCTTGAACTCACTGGCATAGGGAAATATTTTCTGAACATAACAGTGATACCATAAGCATAAAGAACAATTAATAAATAGAACCTCATAAAATTGAAAAGCTTCTATCTGGCAAAGGACACCATCCCTTGAACAAAGTGGCAGCCTGTGGAATGGAAAAATAGATTTACTAACTATACACCTGGAAGAGTACTAATATCTAAAATATATAAGAACTCAAAAAATTGGGATTTCACCTTACACCCACCAGAATAGCTAAGATCAAAAACTCTAGTGACAACGCATGCTGGAGAGGTTGTGAAGAAAGAGGAACCCTCCTCCATTGCTGGTGGGAATGCAAACTTGTACAACCACTCTGGAAATCAATTTGGCGCTTTCTTAGACAATTAGGAATAGTGATTCCTCAAGACCCAGCTATACCACTCTAAGGCATATATCCAAAGGATACTCAAGTATACAACAAGGACATTTGCTCAACTATGTTCATGGCTGCTTTATTTGTAATAGCCAGAACCTGGAAACAACCCAGATGTCTCTCAGTTGAGGAATGGATACAGAAATTGTGGTACTTTTACACAATGGAATACTACTCAGCAATTAAAAAGGAGGAAATCATGAAATTCGCAGGCAAATGGTGGGACCTGGAGATGATCATCCTAAGTGAGGTATCCCAAAAGCAGAAAGAAACATATGGTATATACTCACTTATATAGACCTATCCTATAGACCTATAGGATAGGAA
>CM053743.1:73447520-73469670 GCA_028658305.1 Pachyuromys duprasi | reverse complement strand
TTGGATGGAAGGGGAGGAGGTCCTCCCCTGTTGGTGGACTCAGAGGGGGCAGGGAGGAGATGAGGGAGGGAGGGGGACGGTGGGAGGGAATGAGGGAGAGGGTTACGCCTGGAATGCAAAGTACCTAACCTGTGATTGATATAAAAATAAATAAATTAAAAAAAAATTGGACCACAAAAACAATAACTCAATTTAAAAATGGGGAACAGAACTAAACAAAACTCTCAAAAGAGAAAACCCAAATGGCTGAGAAGCACTTGAAGAAATGCTCGACACCTTTACTCATCATAGACATGCAAATCAAACTCCTTTGAGATTTCATCTTATACCTATCAGAATGGTCGAGATCAATAAAACAAATGACAATTCATGCTGGCAAAGATGTGGAATAAGCGCTGGTGGGGGAGCAAACTTGTACAGCAACTCTGGAAATCAGTATGGAAGTTCCTCTGGAAGATATAAAGCAACCTATTTCAAGATCCAGTTATACCATCACTTTTGGACATATATCTAAAAATGCTTCATCTACCTACCACCAAGACACTTGCTCAACCATGTTCATTGCTGCTCTATTCATAAAAGCCAGAAATTAGAAATTAGAAACAACCTAGATGGCCCTCAACAGATGAATGGACTTTAAAAGTATAATACACTTATATAATGGAGTATTACTCAGCCTTTAAAAAGATGGCATCATGAAATTTGCAGGTAAATGGATGGAACTAGAAATAAATCACCCTGAGTGAAGTATTCCAAACTCAGAAAGACAAATTTGATATACTTAGCTTATATGTGGTTATTAGCTGATAAATTGGTGATGACCAATCCATAGAAACACAGAGGATAAGGGACTACAGGGAGCAGGTAGTTCTCATTAGCAATGTGAAATAGAATGGATGGGTGTGGGTGGAGGGAGGGGTTGAAGTGGGAGTATCCAGTGGGGAGGGGAGAAAAGAGTAGGTGGAGGGAGGGAATATGAGGACAGACAGCTAAAATTAAGGGATATTTGAGGGGTAGTATGGAAACATAACACAGTAGAAACTTCCTAAAACATATACGTATATGAAGGTGATCTAAATGAAATTGCCAAATAATGAGGAAAACAGAATCCCAACTGGACATCTTTTGTCACCAAACAAAGTACTAGCAACATTCCCTAGACAGGCCTGAAGCCACCACTATGTGGTTTTGATGTCTGTCTTAATAAGAATTACAATTGATGTGATAAAACTCCATGACCAAAAGCAAGTTGGAAAGGAAAGGGTCTGTATGGCTTACATTCCCACATCAATAGTCCATCACTGAGGGAAGTCAGGACAGAAACTCAAAGCAGTCAGAACCTGGAGGCAGGAGCTGAAGCAGAGGCCATGGAGGGGTGCTGCTCACTGGTTTGCTCCTCATGGCTTGCTCAGCCTGCTTTCTTACAGGATCTAAGACCACCATCCTAGGGCTGTCCTCATCCACAATGTGCTGGGCCTTCTCCTATCAATCTCTCATTAAGAAAATGCTCTACAGGCCTGCAGCCCAGTCTTATATCGTGAGGTTTCCGACCTCTCAGACGACTTATAGCCTGTTTCATAAAACTGACATAAAATTAGTGAGCACAGTATTCATGTCCCAATGTTTCCTATAGGGTCATTACCTCCAAGAAGTGAACAAGCAAGAGACAACACAAAGGAGATGGTATCCTAAAGTAACCAAAGTGATGGCAATTCCTTTTCCTTTGTGGGGATGCAGATCCAACCCTGCCCACTTCCCTTGGGCATGCTAGGAACATGCTTTACTACTGAACTACACACGCACACACCCTCAAAAAGAAAAGTAAAAACAAAAAAAAAAGGAAGTTCTTTTCAGGGCTCATAGGGAGTAGCACCTGATAACCTGATACATAGACTCCCAGCCAGAAATCAGTGAAATGAACAGCAGCCTTTGCAGTGGGGGAAAAAAATCCTAAGAGCCAGGCTGACTGCAGATGTTTGTGCAGCCATAACTCAGCTACCCAGGAGCACAGCTAGTTAAAAGTGAAACATGCCTCTCCGTGCTTTTCTTCTCAGCTCTCCTTCTGCTGAGAATCTCACTATTCACAATACTCCCAAAACCTGTCTGCAATAATTACCCAAGAAACAGTAAGGGGCATTTTTAAACCTCAGTGACACATTAATGAACAAGCAAATCCTCTTGGCAGATACGGACAAAGCTTCACCACAGGAAACTTAGCAAGAACTCAGATCAAAATCCAAGGCAGATAACCAGCCTTGGCAGTCCTGTCGTGCATCAAGGCTGCACTTCAGGTCGTCAGAGCCCCTTCAGACACCTTGAAGCCACCAGCAGATCCACCACCTTTATTTTCTCTGACAGGTGTTTGGCAGACATTTCATCTCAGAAGACTCCAACCTGTCTTGGAGTCAAGGGTTAATAGGACCCTTAATTGCAGCATTAGTTACAACAAGGTCCTACCTTTTGTAAAAGGAATGCCTTCTACAAGCTCAGTGCAGTAACTGATCCAGCTGTAGACGGGGCAATCTCAGTACAATGCCTTGAAGATCGTGGAGGAAAATGAAAGTGACTGTACTTCTGGGCGCATGGGAAGGCAATGGCTGGTTACCCACCCAGGTGACTCTCCTCAGACTCATACAGGCTGCTCAGGAAGACTACTTGACCAGTGACAAAGCTGAAGGTCTCTGCTATAGGATGAGCTGCCATAGGATGTCCCTCAAAACTTTGTTTGTTTGCCCGGCTCAGTGCTGCATGCCTGTAATCCCAGCACTTGGGGAGGCAGAGGCAGGTGGATCTTGTGAGTTTGAGGCCATCCTAGGTTTACAAATGGAGTCCAGGATAGCCAAGGCCACACAGAGAAACCCTATCTCAGAAGGAAACAAAAGTATTTGAGCTGGGACAGGATACTGCATAACCCTAGCTCTTGAGAGGAGGGTGGGGTGGGGTGGGGAATTTAAGGCCAGCCTTAGAGACAGAATGAGTTCTAGACCAGTCTGCCTAGGCTACATAGCAAGTCCCTGGCTCCAAATTCAAGGTCTGAGAACACAGTTCATTGATATGCCCTTTTCCCAGATAGAACTTTGTAGATACAAGTTCCTGAGTTTAGTCCCCAGTATCCTCAGAAGAAGAAGAAGAAGAAGAAGAAGAAGAAGAAGAAGAAGAAGAAGAAGAAGAAGAAGAAGAAGAAGAAGAAAGTTAATATATTTATCTTAGTCAGGATTTAGATTGCTGTGATGAAACACCATGACCAAAAGCGGCTTAGGGAGGAAACAGTTTATTTGGCTTACCCTTCCACATTGTAGTCCATCACAGAGGGAAGTCAGGACAAGAACTTAAGCAGGGCAGGAACGTAAAGGCAGGAGTTGATGTAGAGGTCATAGAGGGGTTCTGCTTTGGCTTGCTCATGGCTTCCACATGTTTTCTTATAGAAACCAGGAAAACCAGCCCAAGAACAGCACCACCCTAAATGCACTGGGCCTTCTCCCTCAATCACTAATTAAGAAAATGCCTTACAGGCTTGCCTACAGCCTGATCTTACAGAGGAATTTCTCCATTGAGACTCTCTTCTCTCTAGTGATTCTACCTTGTGTCAAGTTGACCTAAATCTCTCCAGAACAACTGACCCTTTGTCATCTTGACACACAAACACATCACTTTTCAATTAGGACCTTTCCTTTGTCATTTATCCTCAAGACAGAATGTTAATATTATTATCACAATATTAAACATACCTAACTTTAAAATCCCACAGTCTTTATAAAGCCAAACACATCAAAAGTTCTTTTTTGAAAAATCCAGTCTCTTTAAAAAATGAAAATCTCTTTTAAAAGTTCAAAGGTCTCTGCTGTTGGCTCTTGTAATATCAAAATTAAGTTAAATGCTGTCTTAATTCAAGAAGAAAGAACCAAGGCATAGTCACAACCTGAACAAAGAAAAACCAACAACAGTGTAAATAGCTCAATGTCCAATATCTGGGATTCATTCACGATCTTCTGGGTTCCACCAAGGGATCTGGGTCACTTCTTCAGCTCTGCCCTCTGCAGAACACAGAGTTTAGCTTCTAGGCTACGGCTGGATCCACTCCACTGCTGCTGCTGGTCTTGGTGGCCACCCCCAAGATGCTGGCAACACCAAAATTGTGGGGGTTTCTGCTGCAACAGGGCTGCACTTCAACAATTACATATCCTGAGCTCTCGCAATGCCAAGCCTCAGCGGTTCTCTATGACCCATTTGTAATGGCTAGTCTTAACTGCATCTGGAATCAACTAGAATCCTAAAATAGTGAGGTACACCCATGACTTTTGCTTAATCTGTATCTTTGAGGAAGGAAGACATACTTTAATCCTGATACTCTGAGGTGATAAAACACACCTCTAATCTGGGCCACACCTTCAACTGGGAGCCTATATAAGGACATGGAAGAAGGAAGCCTCGTTCTTTGCCTGCCTGTGCTCACTTTGCTAGCAAGTCCGTTCTTTCACTGGCGTTAGATCCTATTTCTTTGGATTCCAGTGTATACTGAAGATGAGCTGAGACATCCAGCCTTATGGACTGAACATGAACTGGATTCTTAGACCTTCACAGGCAGCCATTATTGGATTAGCTGGACTGCAGCCTGGGAGTCATTCTATTACATCCCCTTTCTATATAGAGAGATTCATTATATAAGTTCTGTTACTTTAGAAAACTCAGCCTTCATGTCTTAAGAACCAGTAACCCCTGGGAGACTCTGACACTATCAAGGTTGGCTGCCAGCACTAAGGTACAACATTGGCTGCCTCTGTAACACAGCTTCCATGTGCTTATCCTAAGGAAACACTTTCCAGATTTCACCTCAGTGATGCTTGTCTCTCTTAATCACAGCTCATTCTTCAGCCACAGCTGACCAACATCAATTGTCCCAGAAAAGCAAAGGTTGCTTTAGTGATCCCAGTCTCTTGCTCATCACAGATGGTTCTTCAGCTCTTTAAAAACCTCCCAAGCTTCTAAAATGCCTGCGACACAGGGTGTGCCACCATAAAATTGAAGAGACAAGATAATTTCTGGTACAAAGCTCAAAGTATACAGCAGTTTCACTCTCATCTCTGTCTAATGTTTGTTTCTCCCTCTTTTCCCCAAACCTCATGTATTTTACAGAATGGAGGGATAAAGGAAATTGAGCTGAGTTCTGCTTAATTCAGGAAAATAAGAGGCACCAAAAGAAAGTAAGATAAGTTAATTTAAAAGTTACATTGCATTTATCTGATGGATTCGTCCAATTTTTGAAAGGATTTATAAGCCTTCTTTAAAAGTCTGTGTTCCCCTGAGGTGTTTCCTATCTGATTTGACTTATTTCAAAAACCACCTTCTACCTCCTGTTGCCTTCAGGCCTGAAATCTCTGAGCAGAGTCTGCAGCTTAGCCACACCCTCTTTCCAGTCCTCCTCCCTCCCTCCTTTCCTTGCTCCAGCTCTCACAGCTTCTCATCTGTCAGCTACACCCCCTATCCTTCCTTCATTTTCGCCTCTCTGTAATAATGGGTGTTTTCCCTCTTTTTTTCTAGCATTATTGAGGTATGATCCACAAATATATGTATACATATATACACACACATTTTTAAAATGTAACAATGGTTCATGTGTGTGTGTTAAACAAACGTAAAGCATATGGTACAGTTATGATAACCTCAGTAACCTTCAGATCTTAGATCTCAGGAGAAAAACACTACACCACCTGACCAACCTCCATCCACCCACTGAGGCCCTGGCAACTTCCCCTCTACTCTCTGGCCCTCTGTCAGTTTGACAATCATAGACTCCACACAGTGAGCTGGCGAAGTATTTATTAGCCACTTGGCCTAGCACCCTGCTCACCCTGATGTATCACGTGGTAGAACTTGCTTCTTCAGGCTGAGTGGCACTCCGTGGTGTGTATATGCCACATGTTTTTAACGCAGCTCTTTAATGGGGAGTTATTTCCTTATCTTGAAAACGTTTCCGTGTCTTGTCCCTCCCCTGCCGCCATGGACATCCGCCGTCTAGGCTGAGTGACAGCAACCTTCCCACCCTCTATGCTGTGCTCTACCCATTTGCTTCCCTGGAGCCTTCCCTATTCATTCTGAGCTTCGGGGCCTCTTTTCTGCACTTCTACCATCTTCCCAAGGTCTGCCTTCCCTGCAGGTCTTGTGGCTGATTCTCTGTACTTTCAGGTTTCTTCCTTCCCCAGCCATCCCCGAGGGAAGGCACTTCCACCATCTCTCCCCCAGCAGCAATGCAGTGAGACTATAGATTCAGGGCCTGAGTGGATTCATTGCTGAGAAACAGCGGGAAGAATGTTCCTTTCCTAAGTCTCCCAGGAGTTTCGCACACATATCTCGGCGCTCAATTAGAATGGCTGGACTTCTTACCTCTCACAGGTCGTTCTTGGCCTCGGGGAAGCACACAGAGTGATTCCGATATCAGATGATCCACATGCCCACTTGGAGAGGTTGTGTGACCTGCATGGACTCGAAAGTTTTAAAAATCCAATTCTGTGTCTCAGCTGCCCCTAATGAATTGTGTAGCCTGCAGCGCTGTTATCTCCTTTCTGGCCAGTGCTTTGGCCACAGGACCACTCCGGTACATTCTTAACAGGAATTCTTGTGAGGATCAGCTAAAAGGCTTAACACCATACCAACCTCAGTATATCTGAAGAGCGTGATTAATCCTCTGCCCTGTCCTCCAAGGATATTCCTCTGATCCTTATATTTTCTAGTACAAGTGACAGGAACCATCTTTATCTTATTTATAGCTCTAAATAAATTGGTATGAGCACCAACCAAATATATTTATTTTATTCTCCGAGAAATATACCCCAGAAAATGTCAAGGAAATGATCTTTGAAAAATGCATACCAGAACATGGCATAAAATATTGAAAGGGATGACTGTAGTTACCTTCCATTTTCTGTTAGATTATTCTGCAGCCTGTAGTTAAAGACAAACCTGTGCTTTTAAAGGCAGAAAAATGACCACAAGTTAAGAAAAGCCCTCTGAGCCCCCAGGTTCTCCTCAATTTTGCTTTTACTTTCAGTATTCTTCCTTGAATGGACTGCCTCAAATAAGTTATATATTCAAAATTGATGAATGGTACTTTGCAAAGTAAGGCTCAGATAAAGATGGTGAGAACTTAGCCGGCCACAAACAGCTTGAAAATTCCAGGCCCTTGCTCTGCAGCTCTTTCTGCTCATTGGCAGTTGGAGCACCCAAAAGACAGGCACCTGGGACATCTGCAAGCTTACGTGTAAGACTGAGGAGCACTTTGGGGCTTGTGGAAAATTAATACTTCTTAAATAAATGGCTCATGTGTGTCCAAAGCTGTCCTGGGTGTTACTGTCCAGGAGCAGAGAGTCAACGGACTGGGCCAGGCTTTACCTGCCTCAAATGTCTTCAGCGGCTTCTCAGATCTTCCAAACACAGAAAGAGAGAGAGAGAGATGGAGGAAAAAGAAAGGAAGGAAGAGAGGGAGGGAGGGATGTAGAGAAGAATGAAGGGGGGAAGGAAAGGAGGAAAGGAGGGTGAGAGAGAGGAAGGAAGGAAGGAAGGAAGGAAGGAAGGAAGGAAGGAAGGAGAAAAAATGTGTGTGGCCAAATTGATATAGGTCATGTTACAACAAGGACATTTTCACCTTGCCCATCACCACATTAAGGGGAAGATCCAGGGCAAGGTCCTTCATTTGGTAGTTATCACTCAGCTGAAAGGCTGTGATAGCCACTACAATGACATCATCATCATAAATCTCCGCTTGCACTAGAAGAAGGGTGGAACAAGAAAGGTTTGAAATAAGAGGCTGTAGCTCCCTGGTTATCCCTAAGTATTGAATGGCCAACTCCAAATAATTCTCTTTCTGTTCCCTAAACTAATTGTCCTCCCCATCTGGAGCAAATTGGTGTCTCTGGGTTCATATTTTTAGGTCCCAAGTTTGGGAGAAATACAGCATAGGAAGATGAGGATCCCTGAGCTTTGGAGATGTTTGCTTACATCAGGTCTCCCAGGGGAACACTAGGGCAAAGAGCCTGCCTTAGACGGCATGTGACCTGTCATCACCGCAATGAGAAGCGTGCTTAAACATAGTGTTTCAGGAAATTTCATGCAAGTCTAGAAGACAGTGATTTGTGTCATTCAAGAGTGGTGACAGGAGAAACCCTAGTCTCTGTCTGGCAGGACCTTATGACTAAGGGTTCATGGGACACAGGAACTGTTCTGCTCAGGCTCAGCCCAGGTCCCAGCAGCATGGTGAGCAGGAGTAGGTAGAGCAGACCCTCTGCCCATTGCTGGAAAGGGCCTGCAGCATGGGCACCAAAGACCCAGCCAGACACCAGACCTGAAATACACGTGAGTTCTGCTCTAACACTTCCCACCATGTGCTGAACTCTGCCGTGAAAGACCCAGTCCTATACCTGTCCACACTCCCCTATCCTTGATGGTCCCCGTAAAACCTCTGTGGGTTTTTTTTGTTGTTGTTGGTTTGGTTTTAGCTCAACAGAAGAAAAATAATCTTCCAGAATCTTCTTCAGGTAGTTTTCACAACCTGCCATGAGATATATGTATGTATACATATATGTGCATTATATTGTGGGTATAAGTATGTGCCAGTGTGTGTGTTGGTGTGTGTGTGTATGAATAAGTATTGTGTGGGAGTGTGTGTATGTGAGTATGTGAGAGTGAGTATAAGTGTGGGTGTGTGACTGTGTGTGAGCAAGGTGTGCATGTTAGTGTGAGTGTGTGTGCACGTGTGTGTTGAAATACTGAAGATTGAACCTTGAGGTTCCTGCTGTGAGGTAAGCACTCTATCACTAAGCTAAATCCCCATCCCTCTTTTCCCTTTTTTATTTTGATACAGGGCCTCACTAAGTAACCCAGATGAGTCTTGAACTCACTCCCAAGCACAAAATGGCTTAGAATGCATAACCCTCCTGCCTCAGCATCCTAAGGTTACAGGTCTGAGACACTGGCCCTGGGTTCAGAATGTGTGTGTGTGTGTGTGTGTGTATGCGCGCGCGCGCGTGCGTGCATGATAGACTGGTATACGGTGTTAAACCTACCCCCCCCCAAAAAAATGCTCCTTCCCTCATTCTAAGAAGTTGATTTTTCCTAAACTACTTCAAAAACCTATTTGCTTCCGTATGGCCTACATTAGTTTAGACACTGCAGAGAGTCTTGAGTCTCAGCATGAGAACATTTATCCCTACAGGTCACTTTTTTTTAAAAGGTTAAAGCAATTGGAAGAAGTCTTTCCCTTGATATCAAAGCCATACACATAGACAATTTTCTAAGCCTAAAGAAACCCACTGTAAAAAAAAAAAATAGACATTTCTTTAAAAGAAAAACACCCGCTGCTTTTTCTTTGCCCAGAAAATTATCAGTTCACAAGGTGAATCTCCCCATGAATAAACTCAAACGCAGACGGGGAAATAAATCATTTGACTGTCGACATTTTTTCTTTGTGACAGTCATCTTGGAGGGAAAGGCCATTATTTTTTGTGCTAATGGAAGTGTCTTGCTAGGTAAGACTTATACATTATCTAAAATGTTTAGAAAGCTTCATCTTTTCAGAGAATTTTTCTCCCTTTAGCTAATAATTTTCTACAGGAGTCTTACAAATTATGCTGCAGGTATAAATACCTGCATTTCAAAGGGACAGGGAAAAAAAACCTTACTGAGACCACACTTAAATGACCTTGTCATTATGATCATGAACTCTGCCTGCTCCATATCCTGTCCCCTGTTGGCCCCTAACCTCCAGGGATGAGATAATAGCTAATAATCAAGTACCCTGAAATCCATCTCCCACCCCGCTCCAGGCTGTATGTTCCAAGTAGAATTTTATTTGGAAAATATGTCCATCAGAGCAATAGTCAGCTCTAGTATCTGCCAGAATATTCTGCCAATCTGTAGCAAGTCTGAGAAGCTGAGCTCACGTGCTCTCTGCATGATGTTCAGTAGCCTCCGCAAACCACTGACTGGATTGCTGTTGTGCCCAATTCCCTGGGCATTTTCTGCCCCCTTCTCCTGAACCCCACCAGTCTGGTTGCCGCCCACAGCATTCCTTTTGGACTGTTCCTTCAACACCCTCCAGGACCTACCTCCACATCCACTCAAACCTCAAAGGTTGTTTGTTTACTTGTTTACTTGATTGCTTGTTTTGTTTTGTTTTTTTCTTGAAACAGATCTGACTCTGGAGTTTCCTACTGTCCTGGAACTCGCTGTATAGCGATATAGCTGGTCATGAACTCACAGCCTCTTGAATACTGGGATAACAAGTATGAGCCATCACTCCGAGCAATGGAAGAACTTGAGTTATTTTCTTGAGCAGCCAGCCGCAGCAGGGAGTGCACTACACTGCATTTTTTCAAAAATAATAATAATAATTTTATTTATGTGTGAGAAAGAGAAAGGCAAACACAGAGAGACAGAAAGAGACAGAGAATGCACATATGCATGTGAATGGCTGCAGAGGCCAAAAGAGGCCATCGGGTCCCTAGAACAGGAGTTACAGGCGGTTGTGAGCAGCCTGACCTAAGCGCAAGGATCCAAAGGCTAGCCCTCTGCCAGGGCAGCCAGCGCTCCTAACCCTGAGCCACCTCTGCAGCCCCTCTCCAGCTTCCGTCACACCGCTCCTGTTGTTTCCACCACTCCTGCTCCTTCCTTGGAAGCCCCTCCCACCCTGGACTGCTGCCACTCCTCAAAGCACCTTTGTTCTAGCTGTATAGCATTATCCTTTCTGCAGCTGCCAAACCATCATCCACAACCCTCTGTGCAAGTTGACATATCCACTGGAATGTCTCTCAGGAAGCTCAAACTCTGCATATCCAAAGCTGAGCTCAGTGTGTTCTGCACTCCATATCACCCACACAAAAGAGCACTATATTACACCCAGGGCATAGAACACCAAAGTCTCTGGTTTTCAAAAGCATAACTGACTATTCTTTGATGCTCCCTTTCATTTTTTAAGTACCCCTGAGCACCTCTCAACTCTGCCTACCCTTGTCAGTCCCATGATCTCCATCCTGAAGTCCAGCATCATCTCATGTCCACCTATCCTATCAACACTGATGGCATGCATGCCCCATCTAGCTCTCCTTTTGCTTTATCTCCACACTGAAGCTCAAGCACACTTCCTCAACTTAAATTAGATCCTGCCATTTCAGTCCTTTAAGATGTCAAAAGCCTTGGGAATTCTCCTATTGTCATTGGGATGAACTCAACCCCAGGCATTCCCAAATGCAAGATTCGTCCTCTCGATGCCCTTTCCATCTTTGACATGCAGACCCACCTAGATCCTCCCTTGTCACTCACCTGCAGGCTTGTGAACAAGCTCCTGCCTCAAACAACATCCTGGCACACAGTGGCTCAGATGTACGCAAAAGACCAGCTCCCACTGGCTTCTCAATTTCCATTTTAAATACACTTACACTGAGGAGAATTCTCCTGAACTTTTGGCTAGGGTAGGCCTCTCTGTATACTGAGATCTCAATCATCATCACTATGCTTCAACCTTTTCCTAAAATTTTTGTTTTCATTCGAACCCATCAACGCCACAAGACTAGTTTCGTTCATTCTACACTATATCTAAGGATAAAAGAGAACCCAGTAAGGGGTGGACAATAAGTATTAAGAAAACATGACGATTAATGAAAAGGAACAATATCTCACCTCTTCGATAAAGCCTGTCTCATTCTTCATTGTGCATGAGGATTTCTGAAGCTTCATGCAATTGCTATGTGAAGGGAAATCGTTCATTTGTGGTAGGGCTTGTCTGTGTGTTGTAGAATGTCTAATATCTCGTTGAGTACCATTAACACAGGCTTCTCACAAACTGAGACAATCACATCTGTCTCTAGCCAAAAGACAGGACCAATGAACCAAGCTGCCCTCTCTCCTCCCTCACAGCATCTGTACTGCAACTCTTTGCCATTAACATCTATTATTGCTTGGGATCTCTTTCCTGGCTCAGGTGCATTGATCTTGTCGAAGCAAAGTACTAAAACCTCGTTGGAATCAGGTCCCGCATGCTAGTGTCCCGCTTAATGCTGAGAATGACAGCAGTGGATATGTGTGTTTGGCAGTGGAAGGAAGGGAAGCCACGCCTTCCACACTGAAGATGGATTCTGATTCTGTAGCTCAAGTTTATCTAACCTGCCTAGAATCGCTTCACATTTCAACGTCAGTGAGCTCAACATCATCAGAAAGCCAGAAAACCCTGCTGACCTCGGGAGTGTGTGCCATCCTGAAAAGATAGTTTAAAGCAGTGCAGAGCTATCGTCTCCCCATCTGGAATTCATTAAACTCCCATTTCTGAAAATTCAACACAATCAGCTGAAGCGGAGGCAGCTCACTTTGCATGCTACAGCCACTCCCTGAAAATGCTCCCTTCTAGGACATACAGTTCAGTTCTGCATACCTTCTGGCACACTCCAAACATCGTCAAAGGCAGTGGTGCCAACTTGACTTTGGACACTCAGTGACAACATCTGACTTTTCTTAAGCTATCTTAGCATACTTAATCCTATTTTTTAAAAAAAAATAATGATGATGAATATCAGAAAACATTCTATTAATAAAGTTAATCTTTTACTTTTTATTGTTTCAAAATTTCATATATGCTTATCATGTGTTTTGATCAACTACCCTCCTAACCTCTCTTTTCTAATTTTTCACTTTTTCCTCCCGACTTCATGTGCTTTGTTAAAATTGTTTACATTGGATATTTAACAAGTGTTCACATAGTAACAATGGATGTGGCATTAAAAGAGTGTTGCTTAAAAAGAACACCAGTGTTTCATTTTTATGATTAGAAAAATACTTCAGTTAAATGATAAACATGTAGTAAAAGCCAGTAGTGAAGCCCTGAAGCTTTCTTTTAGCCCAGTGTGCTCAAAAACACAAAAAATTGGTAGGTGACAATGAAGCATTTGCTATTTCAGCCATGTGCAGAGAACAGTCCAAAAGTCATAACGCAGTGTTCTAACCTGGCTATACTAACAGTTGCCCTGTAATGCTGGGACATTCCCAGCACAGATGGCATGTAAAATTCATTTTCAATTTAAGACAAGTATATCAAGACATCATTCTACTGTTAGTCAAGGAGCAGCTCTCAGTTTGTTCATCATGAATGAGAAGAGGGATTCTACTTGATGACCAAAGTCCCTTCTAGAGCTAAAATCTCACAGGTCATGAGGTTGGTGTTGACTACCAACCTAATAGGTCATGGTTGAGGCTGGTGGATGATGTTGACTACCAACCTGACAGAATTCATCAAGACACACTTCTGAGAGGTTATCTAGATTCAGTTAGTTGAGGTGGCTGCTACAAGTAGATAGCAACATTCTTTGGGCTTGAGTCCTAAACTACACACAAAAGAGAAAGTGAACTGGGCACCCACAGCCATCATTTCTTGCTATTGCTGTCATGCCTTCCCTGTCAAGCTGGCCTGCACCCTTGAACTTTCAACCATAATAAATCCTTTATCCCTTAAGTTGCTTTTCTTGGGTGATTTTTAATCACAGAAGCAGAAAAGGCAACTAACACAGAGATTTGAGAACAACTTACCATACTGTTATTTTTTAACCAAAATAGTTTTCTATAGATTGTTATTTGATGAGTAACAAGCATGAATTTGGTTTTTAAAAGTATCGTCTATACTGCCCTGGAATTAAATGACACAAAAGAGAAACACATGACTTGGAAAAGGGGTGGTTTACCTGGGCTCAGAAGTCAGCAACAACAGGATTGGGTAGAAATCTTCACAGAACAGGAAGCTCCAGGACATCAGACTTCAAAGAAAACCTGCACAATCAGAAATTATGGAGTGAAAAGATGAGCTTGAGATGGAACTAAATAGAAGCAAGGAAACTGAGAGAAAACACCCTAAGAAAAAGCCAACACAGCCTCCTACTCTTTCTGACTGGGTTGCCCTAACTCCAGAAATTCACTTTGGGGTTTCCTTCTCTTCGTGACTCTCTTCAAGGAAAATGGCAAAGAACAGAAGAGCAACTTTAGCCCAATGTGTTAACAAAAAGTCCATCACAGAGCCAACAAATGGATCAGCTGCACGTTTCCACAGATACCATGGAGGCACATCATCAAGGTTTGTTATGGGAAACAGAAGAACTTCTAGCTAAGTTTGCATGGACTATGAAGTCCATTTTTTGTATGAAATTATTTTTATAGGCTGAAAAGGTAACAAAATAAGAGAATTCTATGACTTCACACATATGATGAACTGTCTTCTAGCCTTCTGCTAGTGTTGGGTACTGGGTGAGCCAAGAAGATTCTAAAAGAGGCAAGCAGGCACTGCATCAGGATCCTTGATTCAAATACAAAGCAAGCTGCAGTTTGAGTCTCATCTCTGCCACTTTCTAACTCCATGACCTTGGGCAAGTCCTTTGTTTCTTAACTTACCCTTTAGGAGGCTGTCAGGACAGTCAAGTGAGATAATGTGCTGCTCTTAGCACTCGTTACTCAGTCCTCTGGAGAAACAGAGCTAGCAGGCTATGCATCTAGAAAAAGAATTGCTCTAAAGCTTCAAACTTCAAGTCAGGGTAGGCTCCTGGGAGATTATGAGGGGGATTCAAGCAGAGACTCCTAGTAGCAGAAACCATAGAGACTAAAGAGGACATCCTCTAGCTAGATTAGTCTTCTAGTAAAGGACAGGGAACACTAACCCACCCACAAAAACTTTGACCCAAAAGTTACCCTATGATATGTGCAGGGATAAAGATAGAGCAGATAGGGCAGAGACTGAAGACCAATGCCTGGCACAACCAAAGACCCACCCTTTTGAAGAGTGCCAACCATGACACTATGAACAATACTCTGTTAAGTTTGCAGACAGGAGCCTGTCAGAGTTCTCCTCTGAGAGGCTTTACCCAGCAGCACCTCAAAAGATATGCTGAGACTGACAGCTAAACATTGTTCAGTGAGTAGGGAGTCTTGGGGAATAGTGGAAGGAAAGAGAAAAGTGGCAGAAGCTCCATAAGAAAAACAATAGAGCCAACTAACCAGGGCCCAGAGGGGTTTGCTGAGACTGAAGCATCAACCAAGAACCATGCATGAACTGGACCTAGGCCCCTTACAAAGATGTAGCAGATGGGCAGCATAGGCTTACTCTAGTAAGGGAAGTGGGGACTGCATCCAACACAGACTCACTTGCTAGTTTTAGATTACTTCCTCCTGGCAGCACTGCCTTGCCAGGCCACAGGGAAAGAGGACACATTCAGTCCTGATGCAACTTGATGGGCTGAGCTGGGTAGGAAAAGGAGCTCCCCTTTTACTTAAAAAGGGGAGAGGGGAGGAAAAGATGATAGTACAGGGAGGGGTAGAGGGAAGGGGCTACAAGGATGTAAAGTGAGTAAAATAAATAAATGAAAAAAGAAAAGCTTCGAACTTCACAGCTGTGGGATGTGGCTAATCCAAGCATTACAGAGTTGGCTGACAGGCTGGAGACAAGGAATACTGGAAGCTATAATTTGAGGTGGGGAAGGTAGAATAGACGTTGACCTGTTCTTGGGGGACAGCAATTATTTGTCTCTGGGGGGGTCTTCACTGAATTGCTCAAGGTCAATGACATTTGAAATGTCATTGTCTTTTTTCTACTTATTTAAAGATTAATCTTATATAAAAGCTACCTTCCATGGCGTATGTAGACCATGGATTTGACCAAGCCAAGCTGACAGATGACAACAGCCATCACCATTCATTAAGAGTATTCAGTGAAGAAGCCAGGCATGGTGGCACACACCTTTAATTCCAGCATTCAGAAAGCAGAATAGGCAGATCTCTGAGTTCAAGTCCATCACTGTCTACAAAGTGAATTCCAGGACATCCAGGGCTACACAGAGAAACGTCATCTTGGATTTTTTAAAAGAAAAAAGAAAAAGAGTGTGGGTTTAGACTATAGTTGCTGAGTTAAAGGAGCTGACCAGTCATAAAAACACATATAACAATGCAGCATGTGCAGGTCTGTGAAATAGATGTTCATGCTGCTGAAAGTACGTATAAGAGGATGTATATGGAAATAAAAGTGAAAATAAGAGATCTGAGAAGTAGTGGAAAGTGCTGCAAGCCTATAGTATCCACTACTTGGAAGGCTAAGTAAGGAGAGCAACTTTAAGGTCAGCTTGGTTAAATTAATGAAAGCCTGTCAACATTCTGTAAGTAAACCAAAGCTGGGAATGTGGCTTAGTGATAGAAGGCTTGCCCAACATGTATATGAGCCTAGGTTCTTCCACCAGTACCATAAAATGGGTGGGGAATGCCTGATAAGCAGAGAGGGACACTGAGTGCCATAAAGGACACATGCAGAGAGCAGATCCATCCACTTCCACTCACCAGAACTGGTTACATTAGGATCTTATGAGAACACTACCCTTGGATATCCTCTTGCTGGCTGGGATGCAGGGATGTGTATCCAAGGCAGCCAAAGGCAGCAGGGTCACTACCAGGAGTGTAACATTACCATGTTTAAAACAGTTGGCTAAGCATTAAACCCAGGGGACACATAGAAACCAGAAAATGACCCCTCTGCCAGTATATGGAAGGGTCACAAGCAAAGGAGAATAAGGAGTGGGGATGAAAGAAGGAAAAAACTCAGAACTCAAGCTGTACTTGGCAGGATGTATCACAGAGCCCCATAAGCTCAACTTCAAATCAGTCTGTTTGCGGCAAGCATTACTAGAGTAGTGGTGGCCATAGAAAGGACATGCAGGACAGACATGGAGCATCACAGAGCTCCGGGATCAAGTGGTTGGCCACGGTCAGAACTTAAGAACTTTGACCAGTACAGTAATTCACATACAACACAGAACCTCCAACAGTGCTACTGCCCTTC
Organism: Pachyuromys duprasi; assembly: GCA_028658305.1. Taxonomy (NCBI): domain Eukaryota; kingdom Metazoa; phylum Chordata; class Mammalia; order Rodentia; family Muridae; genus Pachyuromys; species Pachyuromys duprasi. The sequence goes on along the minus strand of CM053743.1, from coordinate 73,452,827 downwards.
ACAAAATAACCATCACCTTCCAGGTGCCTCAGCCCAGTTCCTTGGGGGTCAAAGGTGTCCCTATTTCTAGCCAACCCTCCAGCCTGTTCCATGCCCTGTGAGGTCAATCTTCACTTTTAAGTCAAATTTTCCCAATGCTTTTCTTACATCCCTTAGATACAGATGAAGTTCCTGGCCCTGGTTACATCCTGTGGGCTCAGTGTGTTCTAGTGCCAAAGACTTGCTCCAAATCCCATAAGACTTACTTCTGTCCTGAAGATCCTAATAGATTTAGGTGAGTAAAAAACATTTGACATCACACTGAAACTTGAGCCTTTCCATATCTCCATCACGAGAGACAGCAAGAGAAACAAACAAGATTCATCTTGAATGGCACATGACAAAAATGATGCATTGCTTCAGCTTTCTCCCCCAGCCTTGTCACTGTCAGTTGTAATGGGAGGAAAATGACAAGCAACCATAGCCCTTTGAGTTTGTTTCTAAAAAAGCAAAGAGATGAAAGGCCCAATGGACACTGATGTCTTCAGAAGACCAAAGATATTAAAGCGAAGTAAGCCAAAAAGTCTCCTATACTGAAATTTGGGCCGGGAAGAGAGATAGGGGTGAGTCATTTAATGTTATTTCGATCTCTTCTCTCTAAACTTCCAATTATACAACCCACAACACAAGGTGGGAAGGGAATTGTAATCAATTTCTTGAGTAAATTCATGTAAAATAAATTTAGGCCCAAAGGATTTGAATAACAAGGCCATTTCATTCAACCAGGAAATCAGATTTTGACAGGTGAAGCTTCTTGAAAAATAGAATCTATTTTCTAAAGGATTTATTAACGTACTCACTGCCATCAAGCACCAGAACAAAGCTGAATGCAAACTGCTATTCTCTCATGGGTTGTATGCATAATTTAAGAACATATGAAACAAATGGGCTACATGTTTTTTTTTCCCAGTGTCCACCAAGGAAGTCACTTCTCTAGGCGACCCTAGGTGGAATGTTGTGGCCAATACACAAGTAACTCAGTGCTTTACTCTTACCGCACCCTTCACTTTGCTATGCAAGTTGGTAATAGTCTCCGACTCTGATCCCAGCCTGGGTATGTGAATCTAGATGGTAGAATACAAGAGAAATAGTTCACTAGTATAGAGCCTAGGCCAAGAGCTCCTGTACACGTCTACTTGTTTTTTGTGTGTCAACAGAAAGGATATCTCAGGGATAGCCCACTGACCCTGTGAAATATGAGGTGTGTGAAGCAAAGACATGTTCCTGAGTTCAGTCTCTCCAGCTATGAGCGTTAACTTTTACTGTCAACTTGAGTACACATTTGTTAAATGCCTGTACTCAAGACGCACCCTCTTGTGCAATGACGGCACAACTGTCATGGGAACAACCTGTAAGAGCAATATATGCATTAAACCATCAAGACATACAATGTTAGAAAATAGAACACATTGACTCAGACATTGGGACTCTGTGCCCCTCTGGAAAAGACACAGGGTAAAGCAACTGTTCTGTAAAGTAATGTAGGAGAAATAAGTGATATTGAAAGAGAGGGTGAAATGATGACTGTATGCTAGATTGGAAAGATCTTGACCACTGGGCTGATGGTTATGTCATCTTTCCATCTCCACCCCATGCTCATCAGTCAACACTTGTTGCTGAACAGAGACTCCTTCCACTATACCATAAGGCCCAAGAGGCCTCATGCCTCGTTGGCTCCACCATGTACCCCCTGCTCCTAAAGAGTGCTTATACAGATAGACACTCAGCACAGGTTTGGTGAGCATGTGTGTTAAAAACACATCCCCCCCCCCCAAAAGTCATGAAGTTAAAAAGAGAATATATTGAGAGATATGAAGAGAGTTGCTGGAAAGAAATGGGAAAAGATGTGTTCATATTTTGAAATATGTAAATATATAACGTTCTCAAGAATAAATAAAACTTATAGTGACATGAACTGATTGGTCTGCTCTTTGATTACCTCCCCCTGAGTGGGAAGCAGCCTTACCAGGCCACAGAGGAAGACAATGCAGCCATGCCTGATGAGACCTGATAGACTAGGATCAGAAGGAAGGAAAAAAAGACCTCCCCTATCAGTGGACTTGGGGAGGGGCATTCGTGGAGAAGGGAGAGGAAGGAAAGGATTGTGAGGGGAGGAGGGAGGGAGCTACAGTGGGGATACAAAGTGAATAAAGTATAATTAATAAAAAATTAAAATTATACTTTAAAGAAATGGGAGCCTCCCATAGATGTGATGGGGACAATTTAAATAATGACACTTAGGCACATAACAGATTTTATATGAAAAAGGTTTATTAGATAGAGACGAGGAGAAAGAGAGAAGGAGAGCAGGACATGATGGGGGAAAGAGAGAGGGGGCGCCCTGACAGAGAAAGGGGAGAGGGCCAAGAGGACAAAAGGGGAACAAGAGGCAAGAGAGAAGAGGCCAAGAGAGGAGGAGCAAGAGAGAGACCATGCGTCAGGATGCTCTCTTTAAGGGGCAAGGTAACCACGCCTTCCAGGTGTGGCCACCTGGCCAGGGACACATGATGACATCATAGGTTGCTAGGCAACCTAGAAGCAGGTTCAGTTCCCAAATACTAACAAGATGTCCTCTGAAAGATTCCACCCAGCATGGGATGGAAGCAGATGCTGACACTTACAACCAAACTTTGGGCAGAGTGCAGGGAAAGAAGGGGGAGATAGAAAGACCCAGAAGGGACAGGAGCTCCAAAAGGAGACCAACAGAGCCAACAAATATGGGCCCAGGGAGGGTGATGGTGACTGATGCACTAACCAAGGACCATGCATGGAAAGGACCCAGGCCCCCTGATCAGACGTAGCTGATAGGCAGCTCAGTTTCCATGTAGGTTCCCTAATAAGGGGACCAGTAGTTCCCTAGTAAAGGAAAATGAACTCTGTTGCCTGCTCTCCAATCACTTCCCCCTGGCAGGGTGGCATTGCCAGGCCACAGAGGAAGAAGATGCAATCATTCCTGATGAGACTTGATAAGCTGGTGTCAGTTGGTAGGGGGATGTAGGCTCCCCCTTTCTGAGGACTAGGGAAGGGGGAGAAGGGGGAAACGGGGGAAAGGCAGGACTGCAAGGAGACAAAGGAGGGGGCAACAATCAGGATGTAAAATGAATAAATTTTTAAAAGTTTAAATTCAAAAAGAAAAGAAAAAAGATATTAATTAAAATAATTAATAAAGACTACCAATTAAAATTTCTAAAAAGTAGACACCTTCTCTAGAGCAACCAACTATAAATTTTCCCATGTAAAATAATATTTTCTGGGTATATTTTCCTTAGACTCCAGTTTCTCATCTCTTAAGCACCTGTATCACTTAATTTAATCTACACCTTCCACACAGTCACTCACACAAGGACAAAAGAATACCATACTGTGTACATACCACCTACTGACTGTACTGTACCAAAATAGAAGCATATTTGGGGAAGGTCCCCATTTACAGTAGATGGGAACCTGAGCAGCACAAAGTTCACTAACTAGACTTAAACAGCTTGAAGCAGATGAATAATTGCAGGGACTGTGGCCTGGTAGGCAGCTTTCAGGTCACCCAGCACTGTTGGCTCCGGCCATGGACAACTTCCACAAAGTTCCTCTTCAGAACGTCTGGAGGCCAGTCTTAAGACTGTGAATTAAGTGTTGCACATGGTATAGTTAAAAGCAGCACCCTGTGTGTCAGGCCACCAGGCAGAACTTGTGTTCCTGAGTTGTGGCCCAGGTGTGTCTCGGTGGGAATAGGGAAATATCTAAACAGTCCATCTCTCAAAGAGCCTGTGATACTGCAGGTCACATGTTGTACCTGCTCATACTTTATTGACTAAAGTAAACCATGTGCCAAAGAGACGAAAGAGGTGACCTCCAGCCTCACCCCGACCCCCTTTACAAGGAACTGTTTCCAGAGGAGAGTCAACCTTTTATGGAAGTGTGGCCAATGGCAAGTTTCTCATGCTCTGGTGCGCAGAAGGGCACCAGTAACTGAACTTAGTAGGCTCTCAGAAAGAAAGACAGACAATCAGAAGATTGAGAGAAGGCAATGTGGGGACAGATAGAGAGGAGCTGAAGAAAATGGGATGTGAATGTGATCATATTTCACTGTATGGATATATAAAATTCTCAAGAGTTAAAATTTAAAAGAAATAAGAATTAAAAAGTCATGTGCCGGGGAGGATCCAAGAAGGCTGCCCCAGGAGGACACTCTGTCTGAAGAGCAGGACAGTAGTGTAGGCACAGCGACCGGGAGACTGAGATCTCAGACCTAAAACACCAGCGTTTGCGACTGCTAGGTGAGCAGAATTCCTACAGTGGGGAAATCAAGTGGAAAAGTCCAAGGGACACCCAGCTTTTCTCAGGAAAAACTCCGGAGGGAGACAGGCTGCGCACAGCCGGGCTGGGCGCCTAAGCCGCCATTTTGGTTGGGGACACACGGTATCCCGGACGGACTGAGTTCCACCCAGATACTGCAGGCTGCACTGAGCAGTTCCAGTCTGAAGTTCAGCCTTGAAGCACAAACAGCTCCTTGATTATATATAAACAAATGCCCAGAAATCAGCGTAAGAACTCAATCAACAAAAATCAGGACACCATGGCCCCACCAGAAACACCCAAAAGCAATAGAGATTTTAATGCAGCGGAGACACAGGAAAATTATATTAAACCTATAATTATGCAGATATTAGAGGAACAAACGGAGGCACAAAAAGAGGAAATGAACAAGGCCCTCAAGGAAATTAAGAAGGATTTAACTGCCCACATACAGGAACAATTAAAGATAGACAGAGAGGAAACAACCAAAATAGGAGACACAATCAGATGAAGGAGACGATAAAAAGCATGAAAACAGAATTAGAATCTATAAAGAAGACACAAACGGAGAAGATCCTGGAACTGGAGAACTTAGAAAAAAGATCAGGAACCACAAGGTAAGCATCACCAATAGAATACAAGACATGGAAGAGAGAATCTCAGGAGCTGAAGATACGCTGGCTGAAATGAATTCCTCAATCAAGGAAAAAATAAAATCAAAAACATCCCAAACACAAAACATCCAAGAAATCAAGGATGCCATGAAAGGACGAAACCTAAGAATAATTGGAATAGATGAAAAAGAAGACTCCAGGCTCCAAGGACCGGAAAATATTTTTAAGAAAATCATAGAAGAAAATTTTCCCAACTTAAAGAAAGAAATGTCCATAAACATACGAGAAGCCTACAGAACACCAAATAGACTAGATCAGAAAAGAAATACCTCTCGTCACATCATAGTCAAAACACTAAACCTAC
>CM053743.1:73424802-73447020 GCA_028658305.1 Pachyuromys duprasi | reverse complement strand
GACCTGGATCATCCTAAGTGAGGTATCCCAAAAGCAGAAAGAAACATATGGTATATACTCACTTATATAGACCTATAGGATAGGAAGGTCATGCTGAAATCTACACTCCTAGGGAGGATATACAGGAAGGAGGACCCAGGTTGGTATGATCAATGCTCATTTGGATGAACAAATGGGATGGACATTGAGTGGAGGAGAAAACCAGCAACAGGACAGGAGTATGCCAAGGAGGACCTCTGGGGGGGGGGGGTCAATGTAGTGATGTATCAGAGCAGATATTAAGACTCGCAATCAAGCCTTTGCCAGAGGGCAAGAAGTGAGGATAGAAATGGAGGAGGTTGGTGAGACTTGGAGAGAAAAAGAGCTCCACAATGACTAAACTGAGCCGGGCATAGGGGTCTTGTATGAGACGGTTTCTACAACCAAGGACCGTGTGTGGATGTGTCCTGGAACCCCTGTTCAGATGGGACCCATGATAGCTTAGTGTAGGACTAAAGACCCTAGTGAGGGAAAAAGGGACTGTTTCAGTCTTGAACTTGATGGCTGACTCTTTGACCCTCCCCCATACATGCCGAGGAGTGACAGCCTGGCTAGATCCCAGGGGAGGACATTGCAGCCAGCCCTGAGGAGACAGGATGAGCTGGGGTTAGATGGAAGGGGAGGAGGTCCTCCCCTGTTGGTGGACTTGGAGGGGGCGGGGAGGAGATGAGGGAGGGTTAGGGAGGGTGGGAGGGAATAAGGGAGGGGGCTACGCTTGGGATGCAAAGTACCTAACCTGTGATTGATAACAAATAAAGAAAGAAAGAAAGAAAGAAAGAAAGAAAGAAAGAAAGAAAGAAAGAAAGAAAGAAAGAAAGAAAGAAAGAAAGAAGTCATGTGCCCAACCCTCTGCTCAATGGGAGTATCTTTCGGAGTAGAAAAGTAAGCTGTCTTCCTTCCCCAGACCTCATAGCATCTATCTATGTATATCTATATGTATGTATATATGTGTGTGTTTAATCACTATCAGTAGCCCTCACATACACTGGGGAAAGTCCCACTCCTTTCTAAGGAACAAAAAAAGCTGATTCATTGAGCTGAAATTTGGCTTTATGACTTGCTTTGGCCAATAAGATGTGAGCAGGAGTAACATGGGACAGTTTCATGCAGAAGCCTTTCCAGTCCTTACCTGAAACCACCATTTACCTCCAGAGAAGGGAAGCTGAGCAATGCAGACTGGCACAGCAGGTGGGGTGCCACCACAGTGGAACAGCAACATGTCCCTGGGCTTGAGGGCTGAGTGGCAGGTAAACAGAAGTTCCTTATTCTGCAGTGGTAAGGCATCTGTCAAAACTACCACCTGTGATAACGTGAGAGCAGAAAGCGTAAGCAATGAACTCAGGGCTCCCAAAAGGAAATGGGAAAGCTGAATGTGGATGGCATTGGTTATTCGCTAATGGCTGTGTTTGACAGGTGCAGTAAGGGAGGACAAACTTGTAGAAGAGAAGGCCATTTTGCAAGCGGATTTAAGAGTTCCAAGAAACCCTGAGTTCCACCATCTGCAGGTTTAGAAAACAGAACTGTTTTCGCCTCCTATTGGTAAAAGATAAAGGAAGGAGAGCATTGGGCCACAAAAGCCCACAACCTTAGGACAAGAAACTATGTGTGTCCTACGTGTCCTCTCAGCCCTTTGTTAAAACCTTGATTGGGCAGAAATGTGTAGAGGAGGCCATGCATTGTAATTGGGGCTTTATCCATCTTCAAAAAGGCAAAAGTAATGGCAGCTGCAGTTAAAAATTCTGTACACGGGACTTAAGTACATTATTTAGAAACTCAAAGGCAAACCTGCTTTCCAAAACCCTGTGACAAGCACCAAAGCTTAGCTGCTGTAGCATCCTGAGCTTACTCTTCTGCCATGATCCAGAGATTTTCTACCCTAAATCACACCAGCCCAAACCAATGTGGCTCTCAGGGTCTAAGTACAGGGTTCTGCCAGTCTCCCCAACTGCTGGCAGATTTCACACACCTACAGTTTTAGGGCTGAGGTCCTCAGCTCCAGAGCCCAGGTACCACTTCCTGACCTGTGACCTCTCTACACACTGACTAATGACCTCGCTATAGACTGACCAATCATAAAGTACCTCTACCGTTTTGTCTCTCTGATCCTGTCAGCCCTGATCTTTAGACTCTTTGAAAGGGCTCACCTGATAGGGTGATGCCTTGGGACTTAAGGAAACGCCTCTTTCCTTTAACTTCAAGTCAACTGTTTAGACACCTTAATTACCTATGTGAAAACCCACCTTCCTTTTCCATAAAAGGTAGGCATGAGATTTCCATTGCTGGATGGGTTCCACCTATGCACAAAAAGAAGGGCTTAGACTGGCATCTCCAAGGCAGACAGGGAGCCCGAGAACATATAAGGATCATGTGGATCTCCCTCCAAAGAGTGAAACTAGGAGAGGGGAGGGGGAGAACAAGAGTCCTTTCTGTGCTTTTGGCTTCTGAAATCTTATACAAACACTATCATGATAAATGCTGACTTCATGTCAATCAACAAGAAAAAGTATTAAGCAGTAATATGGGGATATATTCAATGTAAAGAATCCAGAACAGGTCCTCTCCTGTAAAATGGATGCTTCCTGAGGTAAGTTAAGCATCTCCGATACTGATGCATATTATCATAAACAGCAAAATATTTTTTATTCAGTCAAAGGGGAAGAGCCTACATCATAAAATATTCATTTTATATTTAAAATACCTAAGAAGGAAATTAAAATAAAACAAACTGTTTGAACCACAGACTTGACAGTGTCACAACATGGTAAGTGATTTAGAATATTTTTTGTGAGAAATTATAAAAGTGGGCAATAAAATCAAGCAGTAAATTTTTTTGCCACCACCAGAAATTGAACTCAAGATCTTATAAAGCTAGTTACATGCTACTATAGAGCCCCAATCACCAGTTAAATCTATGTGCAAGGATTTGCTGCAGGAAAGAGCAAACAGAAAGCAGGTGATACAGTCAGAGCCTTAGAGTGAGAATGCTAGAGACATGGCTGCCTGGGTAACAGCACTGGATGGTCTTCAGATGACCATGGGCTGATTCCCAGCACCCACATGAACCCCAATCCCAGAGGCTCCAACATCCATTTCTGCCCTACAAAGACACCTGGCATGCATATGATGTACAAACATATATGCAAAATGCCCATACACGTGATTTTTTAACTAAATAGGAAAATAACATTTTCTCATTAAAGGAGGAATGAAGTTTGCAGCATGGAAAAACCACCCACCTCCCAGGTACCTGTGAACGTCTTAGATCAGAGGGCAAAGGTGAATTAGGGCTGCAGAAGAAATTAAGCTTGCTAGTTAGTCTAAACATAACAGATTAATGACCGTGAATTTATTTTTGTGTGCCAATGTCATCTTAAGGAGCCCAAATGTGGGAAAGGGGACAGAAGAGGAAAATTAAAGGGAGGTGTGGCTGCTGAAGAGAAGGCTGAGCAGAGCGGTGACTCACCTACACCGCTGGCTTTAAAGATGGAGGAAGAGGTCCTGGGTCCCAGCAGCTGCGTGATCTCTAGACGCTGAGAATACAGAGACATGTTCTTCTTGGGGAAGCTGTGGGAAAGAACATGGTGCACTAGACTCCTCTTCCTCCTCCTCTACCAACTTCTATAAGTCTTCTCTTCCTCTCCTTCTTCTTCTGTTTTGTTTGTTGCTATTGCTTGATATTACAGATTAAACCATCCTTGCAAATCTCACATGGTGGGCAAGTCCTCTGCTACTAAGGTATGTAGACAGCCCCCTTTTTATTTTGAGACATCTACATTGGCCAAAGTGACTTTAACATGTTATCCTCTTGCCTCAGCCGCCAAGATAGTTGGGATTACAGGCCAGAACTGCCATGTCCAAGCCTGCTGAACTTAGAGTTTACAGAACTACGGGATTGTAAGTCTGTGCTCTGCAACCAAGAATGTGAGGGTTAAATGAAACATTTTTATATGCAAGGGCAAAGGCCAGATCTTACACCTGTCCATTTGGGCAACTGGTCCTGAAAATGAAAATGGAAATAGGGTTGCGTTCAGTTTATCTTTCATAGTATAAATGATGGAAGAAAATATAGTGCTATTTAACTATAGGGGGTGAGCTATGACACACAAAATCGAAATCTGGATAAACTGAAGTCAGAAGCAATGAGGGGGCAATGCCAAGTCCACAGAGAAAGCACAAAGATCCCTAACATCTTCTCAAATGTTAATATGAAATATAGGGAATAGTCTAATTGTGCAAGAAATATATAATGGGACTAGAGAGATGGCTCAGAGGTTAAGAGCACTGGCTGCTCTTCCAAATGTCCTGAATTCAAATCCCAGCAAACACATGGTGGCTCACAACCATCTAAGATGAGATCTGGTGCCCTCTTCTGGCAAGTAGGTGTACATGCTGACAACCCTGTACACACAGTAAATAAATAAATGTTTAAAAAACAAAAAAGAAAAAGATAATGTGTGTACGCATTCAGTAAGTACTGTTTGACAACCTTTTCTAAAAACAACACAGGGGTACAGCTGCAAAGAACCACCTCTCTCTGTGATGATCACACCACTAAAATTTCCACTTTCAGAGGGTTTGTATTCCAGTAGGGAATACAGGTTTATACACAAGCAAATGAATGCAGAAATTGCCCAAAAGAAGAGAAAGACAGGGCACTGAACCTGGAGAAGAACCTTTTCTACAGTGGTGTCTTGGAGCAGCTTTTTGCATCTGAACTTCATTTGCTGAGAAGATGAGCCTTGTAAAATACAGAATAAAACAATATTCCAGGGCAGCAGCAAAACATGTGAGTCTGAACCACTGTAGTGTGTGGACATAGCTATGTGGATATGGCCACATCAGTGTGGCTGCCTGGCTGTATGGACATAAAAAAAGCTGCATCAGCCCTGTGGTGCCTGAACTTTGGGGCAAGCAGCCAAGAGAACCAGTGAGTACGCTGTGCTGCCTCTTGTGACCTTCAAGTTATGTTGTGTGATGCAATCACAGGTCTACCAGTATTCAAGGGAAAAAAGCCTCACTTCTCTATGAGAAAAATGCCAAGCTCCCCCTACCAAAAGTGAACCTGTGGGATGAAGAGAATGATTGGCCATTTGAAGAGAATGTAACCTGCATATATAAACAAAATAACAATTGAGACCCAGAATAAAGCAATCACCAAAATCACAACCAAACTGCAGTAGAAAAGAAAGCTTACAGGCAGTGTCATTGAAATAAACTGTATACAGGTACATTAGTTGTTGGACAAGATTTTACACTGGCAAAGAAGTAGCTTCCAAATGAAATTTTACTTACTTCACATAGTAAACCATGAAAGAACCTTAACTTAAACAAGCAGCATGGATTTGCTTAGCACAGTGTTCAATGGATGGCAGTTTGGGGTGTGCTCAAATAGATTCGGGTTCTTAGGAACTCCAGGTTTTCATGGACTCAGGGGTCAGTCTCCATTTGTGGCCAGCTGCTCCATACCTGATTAACTACCAGAAAGGCCAACACCAGAATCAGGGTCATCTCTGGCCAGTGCTCATCTACAGGAGGACAGTGACTGAGCCCAAGAACAGTGAAAGAGCAAGCCTCCAGAGCAGGGACCTTTCGGATCAGTCCTTCTCATATTTGCATGAAAGCTTACCCGTCAGGTGGCTTAGTGTCAAAATAATCCAAACTAATACTAAAAGAAATATAAGAAGATGCCAATAAAAATCATATGCATATTTTGTAGCAAATTTCCAATCTTTATATAAACAATAAGCAAGTAAGGAAACAGATTTCCAATGTGTAACAAATAAGATCAACAAATATTAAATTTACTGTATAGCACATGTAATGTCTTTGGGGCAGCTATAAAAAAATTGTTCATATTTTGCACCATAATAAATTATCTCCCTACAACCAAATGAAAACAGAAACCGTATAGGTCATAGCCTCTACCTCTACCCAAACACAACAAAAAGGAGAAATTAATAAAATTATGTATAAGAAAATGCAAATAGGAAATTAAAACATTTTCTTAGATAACTTGGGGAGGTTAATATTTGAAGATTATTTAGAAAATAAAAACAACAACATTACATATCAGGAGTTAGGCAGCGCTTTATAACAGTAGGCATCAAGCTTTCCTGTAAATTGCCATAGTACATATTTAGGATTATTGGCCACAATGGCTCTCCATTCTTCTCTGATGTGCCACACTAGATGGAAACAGCCGTCAGCAGTGTGTGAGTAGGTGGATCTGCTGTGTTCTGGCAAGACTTCACTTCGAGGCACAGAATGGATTTAGCCCATGGCCTTCGTTTCCCACCCTCAATATTAGTCGAATGTTAAGTACTTGGAGAGAAGTGTCTAACTTTGAATGTTTTTAGCACTAAACAAAAAGTAGAAATCAATGAAATAAGCAATGGACTCTGGAAGCTGGAAAAACATCAATAATAGCAAAATAGAAAAAGGAGATGAAAACAATGAAGCTAAACACATAACAAAATAGAAAAGTAGTTGCACTGGTAAGTAAATCCAATGCTGAAAATAAAAAATAATAAGATAAGCAAACCCAGAAACACTAAGTGAAGAAAAATGAGGGAGAAATACAAATATATATTATTAGGTATCAAAGATAAATTATAATTATAGATGCAGAAAATGTTTCTTTAATCATTAAATATCAAAAATACCATGTATAGCTATGTGATCAGTTATTTGTGCTCAATGCTATTGGGTGTTGCTTCTCTAGAAATATTAGAAACATTGTGTTGACTAAAAGGGACAGAAGGAAAGGGGGAAGTCTGATGGATAGAGAGCAATAAGGTATCAAGTTCTCTCTGTAGCATTTCCATTAACCTATCCAACAATATGTCACCATAGGTCCTGTTATTATGTATGTTTGTTGACATGAAAGATTTAGAAGATTCCTGCAGTCTACTAACTGGGATTGAACGCATTCATCCAGGCAACCTAAAGATGTGGTGGTGGTCTGAACAGGTATGACCCCCAGAGACCCATGTCTTTGAGTGCTTGGCCCATAAGAAGGGGCACTACTAAAAGGTGTGGACTTGTTTGAATAGGTATGGTCTTGTTGAAGGAAGTTTGTCACAGTAGGGCCAGGCTTTGAGGTCTCCTGTGTTCAAGCTATGACCTGTATGGTACACAGTCTTCTTTTGCTGTCTGCAGATCAAGATGTAGAACTCCCAGCTCCTTCTTCAGCACTATGTCGACCTGGATGCTGTGATGCTTCCCACCATGATGATAATGAAGCTCTGAAACTGTAAGCCAAGCCCAATGCCCAATTACATGTTTGCCTTTATAAGGACTGCCTTGGTCATGGTGTCTCTTCACAGCAATGAAACCCAAACTAAGACAGCTTCCAAGTGCATTTTTGGCTCTGCAGAAGAAACTGAACAGTTTGTCAACTATGTCATAAGTGTAGGTGCAAAAATACCAAATCTAGAAATACATTAGATAATGGCATGCCTTAAGCACACAGCTTAGAGCGGGAATGTGCAGGTAATTATTGGAGGATTAAATTCCAAGCATGATTAACAATACTAACAGGTCAAGGGGATAAAAATCAGCCTTTTAAAAGGATTCTAAATTTAATCTTTCTGACTTTTAAAAGAATTTAGACAAACAGAAACTAATACTTACCACAGATATGTTCTTATCCAACACTCAGCATACTTGCTGTTAAAATTCTACAGTAAGATTTCCCAAGTTGTGTTTTATTGAGTATGAGCCTCAAAGAATAGACATTCATGTTCACATCTTTTAAAATAATCCTAGATCTTAATAAATACAGAATTACTTCACATTGTATGTAATTTTGAAGGTTCAACCTGGACTTTACTGGACTTAATCAAAAATCATAGCAAAAATAAAAGGAAAGAAATTCAGAAAAGTAAGACACAAAAATTCATATTGTACACAATGTTAAAACAATGTGTCAATGGTAACCGAAAGAATGGTCATAATAAAACACTCCTAAAAGAATAAGTTTACATTTTTAGCACATGATAAGAGGGCCATTTAAACACAATGAACAAAGCTAAGACTATTCAGTAAAAAATATTAAGACGTGGCCCTGCCCCTCGCAGGCTGCAGCACTCCGGAGAGCAGACCCTGTACCGCTCCTGGACAACACAGTGGAGCCCTGATGGCAAAGGCAGGGAAGAGCCAGTCCTGAAGTTGGGGACTGTCTCAGCCCCTCACAAGCCCCAGCACTTGGGAGAGTGGGCCTTGCACCTTGACTGGCCACTATAGTGAAGGTGGCCCTGGTGAGTGGGCCTGGAGGGCAGGACAGCAGGAGAGCTGACCCTGCCTCCTGCCAATGGCAGCACTGGGTGGGCCAGCAATGCTGGAAAGTTTACCCCACTGGTGTGGATCAGGGAGATCCAGCGGGCTGACCACATCAGCTACCATGCAGGCCCAAATTCAGGGCTCTGAACTGGACCACCCCAAAATCTCTATCATCTGTGAATAATTGGGACACATGAAAGGGCCAGTCCTGCTGACCCAAAGATTCAGGATCTCCGTGACACAGGGCAACAACAGGATAATGGGGAGGAGACCTAGTGAGGATCCAATATTGACGGTGTCATAGAAGCCAGAAATCCTGAACCAGACCAATGACTCGTTGCAATGGACATTTGCAGGTGAAGATGTGTAGACAGAGGAATATACTACAGGACACACTGTGACATACTACAGCTTCGATGATGAAATGTGTTTTATGCTTTGTGTGTGTGTGTGTGTGTGTGTGTGTTATTTTGGGTTGGGGGAGGCTGCAAGGGCAAAGGATATATATGAGGGAATGGGGATATGAGTGGGACTGGGAGTTTGATGAAACTCACAAAGAATCGATAACAAGTTTCTTTTAAGATATTAAGACAGCTAGAATATATACATGTGTGCAGATATGTAGATCGTGCTGCAAATAAAACTTCCTGGAAAGGAGCTGTGTCTGCAAAGACTGATTAAAACTGCAGTCATGTGGAGACAGGGATCTTAGGATGCAAAGGCTCATCATCGGGTGCTTCTCTCAGGCTAGTGTCAGCTCCTGAAAATCCATTCCTTGCCCACCTCTGTGTCAGAACATACTGTGACTAATAGATTAAAACCTTTCACAATTTATTAACTTAGGAGACCGCTAGCGTCCACCGAGCCGAAAGCTAAGAATGTCATCACATAGGCCTTCAGGAACGCTTCCCCCAGATCCCTGTACCTCTCTCTGATGTCCCCACCAGTATATTTTAAATCTGCCTGGATTTATGACTTCCTTTGTTTTGTAAACTATTAAACCGATTTCACATTGGAACAAGAAATTTGGGGTAATCTAAGTATGTGTTCCTGGACTATGGTTACTCAGAAAAAAAAAAACCGTTCTTATTCCCTTAGAACTAAGATTTTTTTTCATCAATAGTAATATATTGTACAATATATATTAGCCTCATGTTTATAAAAAGTAATTGCATGGTGGCTTAGGGGATTACATGTCAAATAAGATCATAATGGTTATTTAAGTCATTTAAGTTATTTAAGTTCAGGTGTGAGACACATTCCTTCCCTCCTTCTAGAAATGACATATGCAATAAGAAATATGAATCATAGAAACTCTACTCTCTGTAACACTTGAAGAAAAGTTTAATATACAGACGTTCGAATGTGTAAGATCAATAAGTGCAGTTGCAACCAAGTGCAGGCCACATGGGAAGAAAGGATAGCACAAAGTGAAGAAAAATATGTCACCAAAACACACTGAACATGCAATCTCCCGAGGGTAAAGATCCCACACACTGCTGTGATAGGCATTGCCTCAGCCAATAACCACAGATGGCAAGGGGAGACCGGCAAAGCCCTTGGCAGAAACCCTCCAGGGTTTCACTGAAAGACACTGAGAAGGCCATGTTTTAAAGGTACATCTCAGGAAGCGACCATTTCTGAAAGCCAGCTTGGCTCCACTCTCAAAAACGAACTGATGACAGGAAGGTAAGTACAAGCCTTTAAATCCAGCACTCAGGAGCCAGAGGTCATGGGATCTATGTGAGTTCAAAGGTCAAGAAGTTCAGCATGGTGAGTTCTCGGCCAGCCAGCAGGCGAAAATGGAGCCCTGTTGCAAAAATGTGTGTGTGTGTGTGTGTGTGTGCAATGAAAACATGGCAATCAAACGTTGAGCAAAGAGAAAAACTAGCAGAGCTTTCATCCTTCCATGGAAGATGGCCTAGGACAGTGGTCCTCAACCTGTGACTCACGACCTCTTTCAGGGGGTCAAATGACTCTCTCACAGGAGTTGCCTAAGACCATCTGCATATCAGATATGTACACTACGATTCTTAACCGTGGCATAATTAGAGTTATAAAATAGGAACAAAAAATAATTTTAGAGTTGGGGGTCACCACAACATGAGGAACTGTGTTGAAGGGTTGCAGCGCTAGAAAGGTTGAGAGCCACTGGCCTAGGACATAGTGGTTAAATGCATATCAGTAGGAGAAAACACCCACTAGAAAAAAAAGAAAACATTATTCTGTGAAACACTTTTAAATTAACTAGATACTTCACCATAGAAGATTCAACAAGGTCAATGACCTGATTAAGGAAATTCAGAAATGCAACAACCTGGCAGTGAGGTGATGAGTTAACAAAAAGAAACAAACCTGAGATGATGTGCAGAGAAAGACCAGAGTCTTTCTGGTCACAGTGAGATGAACCTGCAAATGTCCTGAGAAGCACATGGAGGGGGGGGGAGGGCGGGGAGGCGCTCGGAGGGGAAGTTACGAATGTTTTAATTAGAAAGAAACGTATAGAGTAGAAGATGTCAGTGCCATGGAACATGTTCATAACTGGAATCCAAGCAACAGAAAGGAGCGAACAACTCAGGAAACTTCTACACAGCTTTTTAAGACAAGGCAAGCTCTGTGACAAAACAGGGTTCTATACAACAGGAGGAGGGGAGGCATAGGATGACTAACTCCCAGATTGAACAGTAATAAGGCTTCCAGCCCATAAGAGAGAAACTGCGAACAAAGAAATCATCTCACTTCCATTTGCTCACCATTAGACACCAGAGACAATGGGGAAACATCTGTGATGTACTCATAGGAAAACACAATTCTTATTGAAGAGCGATCACTGGGCCAGGAATATGTTTCAGCAGACACAAAAGTGCTTGCCAACAAACCTGATGACCTGAGTTCAATTCCCAGGATCCAGGTAGTGGAAAAAGGAAAACAATTCTTGTATGTTCATCTTTTGACCTCTGACAGGCATTCCATAGTGCCCCACACACAGACACACACACACACACACACACGTGTGTGTGCACGCATGTATATGTGTGTGTTTACCTTTAGTTACAGGAACCTCAGAAGTATTATTCAAATATAAACAAAAAGAGCAAGGTTGGGATTGCAATATCAACTCAAGATGGAGTGCAGACTGCAAGTAGTCAATGGTACAGTGGTACAATTTCATAATGAAGATACAAAGCTCTTAGGGTATGTGACTCTCCCTCTGTGTTCCATACGTGGATCAAGTATAAACTTCAGAAAGAATACCTAAGCAGCATAATTAATAAGGTGGGTCTGACTCGTGTGCATAAGAATACACACACATATATTCACACGCACAACCTGGAATAAAAACCAAGCCCTTTAGTTCAAGTGCCATGAATGTGCAGTAACAATTGCCCAAGGCCAGGCAGAAAAGGAACCTCTGGGAAGAATGGATGGTGCGGGAACTTCTGTGCTCATCATTCCATAAAGACATGAAGTCAAAATCAAATCAAACTTGAATGAGAGAGAATGGATACGCAGAAATGTATGCTATCTTGAAAACAATAACAAATAGTCACACAGAAGTGCCTATGGGAAAGCACTCAGCAAAGCTCAGCCGGAAAAACACTGTGGTGATTAAGGAGGTCATCTCTGAGACAGGGAAAGCTCTTTGGAGTCCATGAAGGTGACCCTAGCTGAGACTCCCAGCAGCGGGGGTGGGGTGTTAAGGAGCCTGAAATTGCTACCTCCTGTAACCAGGTTGGGTTTCCAGTGGAGGAAGGGCACAGCAACCCACACATAAAACTGACTCAGAGCGTGTCCTGCCTACAAGAAGGGCAGGGTAAAGATGGAGCAGAGACTGAGGGAATAGAAAACCAATGACTAGCCCAACTTGGGACCCACCCCCATGGGAGAGAGCCAACCGCTGTCATTATTAATGATACTCTGCTGTGTTTGCAGATAGAAGCCTAGTATAACTGTCTTCTGAGAGACTTCATGCAGCAGCTGATGGAGACAGATGCAGAAACCCATAGCCAAACAATAGGCTGAGCTCAGGGAGTTCTGTAGAAGAGTGGGAGGAAGGATTGAGGGAGCCTGAGGGGTCAAGGACACCACAAAAAGACCTAAAGATTCAACCAACCTGGATTCATGGGGGATCACAGAGACTGAACCACCAACCAAAGAGCATGCTTAGGCTGGACCTAAACCCCCTACACATATGTAGCGGGTGCACAGCATGGTCAACATGTGGGTTCCCTGACAATGGGAGTAGGGGCTGTCTATAACTGTGTGTCTTTGGATCTCTTTCCCCTAGCTGGGCTGCCTGCCAGGCCCCAATAGGAGAGCATGCGGTTAGTCCTTCTGCAACTTGAGGTGCCAGTGTGGGTTAGTACCCATGGGGAGCCTTCCTTTTTCTGGGAGGAACATAAGGGTAGGACTAGGAGGAGAGGATGAAGGGGGCTGGGATCAGATTATAAAGTGATAAAATAAATAAAGGAAAAAAGTAACAATTAAAAAAAGAGAGAAGGAAAGAAAGGGAAAAAATTAATTAATGTCCAACTCAAAAAGTTAAAACAAGTGTGACAAAGTAAACTAGAGAAAATTAAATGAGGAATTGGTTTTGAAAAACTTACAAATTTAAAGATAGAAAAACAGTAAGAAATTGGTTTTCTTTAGAGAGCAGTTTCTTTTGGCTGAACCACTGCCACAGGAGTGCCTGGGTCACATGGATGCACAATGCTGATTGGCCATGCTCTAGCGAAGGCAAAGAGAATATTAAATGATAGGAACTGGCCACTAGGATGAGGTTACCAGGGCAAAGCCAGGCTGGGGCAGAAAGAAATAAAGGAATTGCTTGTAAAATAAACTGTGAGGTCTTTATAGCGATCTGAGACTTGAGAGTAAGGGTTCTAAAGAAATGGGAGAACAGGAAATATAGGAAGTAGAGAGACAGAAAGGGCAGAAAGGATAGAAGGACCAAGCTAGATTGAGTTTGTGAGCTCAATCCTCCATCACCTACATTTTACATGAGGTGCTCAGTGTAGCTAGAGCACATTCTTTAGTGACTCCCTAACACAGGAGGATTGGTTACACCCTTACCTACCTGAAAATGCCTCTAAGTGTCCCTGGAAATTAATGGCTACATTAGACAGGGGGCACTGGTGCGGCTCTACTGTGAAATCTCCCCCTGCGTTTCGGCGGTGTTACTCCATTTGTCTTCATATCCCATCCAACAGTCTGGAAGCTGCAGGTCAGTATTGCTAAAGTGGATATCTCTCTAAGGCACTTGTTGAATGGGAACAGGTAAGCTCGGGGTGATGCGGAGGGTGTGGGGTCTCCTCCGCAGAAGAACTCGAAAGGGAATTTAGCAGCATACACTGAGGGCAGGACTGCTATAACGGGAGCTGGTATAAGTGAGCCAGACACTAAAGACCACGACGAATTCTCTACTACCAGACACCCAGTGAGCACCACGTTCCATTTTCTTGTGTCTTGCCACATTGACCATTTTCACTTTTAACCTCTAACACACCAGGGTTTTCTCAGCTGTAGATCTTGCTGCCTTGCTAGGTTGTTTCCCTTTCTAACTACCCCTACACTGATTGTTGAATGCCTCTTCTCCACAAAGCAGCTCTTTGAGGGGTGTGTCATTTTGAAACACAAGTAGCATAGAACCCAGATGTCCTAATGTCCAACCTGATGATTTTTCTACAGCATCACTTAGCCGGGTTTTTGATAGCTTCTGTACTTTGTTTTCCTCCGTTTTTATAGTATTTCGCAAAGTTTGCTCACTTACTCACTCAATAAGCACTGCTCCAACGTTGCTGTGGTTTGGCTATGATTTGAATGCATCCCCTAGAGACATGAGCATTGAAAGTTCAGTCTTCAGTGTGGCAGCGTGGTGGGCTACAATAGGGAGTTGAAGAGGTAGAGCTTAGTAGAATTTGGTCAGGTCACCAGCATGGTACCCTTGGAGCAGGGAGGTTCTTGAGTCAATAAAGGGTTAGTTCTCGAAGAAATCGGACTGTTATAAATGATTGCTTATAACTGTCAGGTCCTGTGGTCATTCACACTACTTCCATGAAACCATCACCAAGAGGAACCAAATGGATGGAGGCAATCAAGCTTAAACCTTCAACTGCCCAAACTGGGATCTAAATAAACCTCTGTGTTTCATACAGTATCAAGTATTCATTACAGCAATGGAAAACAGCAAAAACAGCCACTCACCATGTCCCACATACTGCTCCTGCCTCTGAGGGAGCATCAGGTGAGGGCAATAGATTACCTCTTTTTATTTTGGCAAGTATTGTATTTCAAACTCTGTAACCTCTCCTGCACATCTCTATAGTTGGGTTATTTGCTCCATATACCCTGTGGGCTTCATTCTGTTGGCTAGTTAGGAGCTCTCGATTCTTCTGTTTTGGTTTCTGTCACTCTGTATCTTCTTGACAGTTATTGGCTTCCCATTGGCCACTTACTTGTCCAATGAGTTTCTTTCCCCAGGACTTAGAGATACATGTGTAATGTATCTTAACTGATAGAAGCAGGGTTGGCGGACACTGACAGATCCTCAGTCTTCTGCTACCTCCACCTCCACTAACGACAAAAGGGATTGATGCTAACATCTCCTGCACTCTTTCAAAGCTTCTTGGCAGCATAGATGACGGTCCAGGGAGCCCTGCAGAACCTTTTCCACTTAGCTCTGATTTACTAGTCTATCTGTAGGCCTCTGCTGTCACGTGGTTTCATGAAACTCTCTGTGGTCATCAAGATCTATAAACCAATGACTAGATGCTTCTCCTAACCACAGGAATGATCTGCCCATCCGCAGCAAGTGTGGTGTGGCATGAGTAATGATCTTCATTTAACAAGCCATTTGCGCACATTAAGTGACTGAAGAGAGGGGGAGGCCCCTTTGTGGATAGCTTAACTCTTGCTTAGAAGAACTGAATCCAGTGGACATCAGGGCAAGGTGATGTTTGGACCTTGGCGACTCTAAAGACTTAAAGCCTGCATGTAGTCATCATACATCTTTGAGCGGCACATTACAATGGACTTTGCCACCTCAACTGCAAATATTGCTCATGTATAAAAAAAATGTTGGACACTAGAGTGAAGATGATACTAGAGTAAGGATAGTTATTTTGAACCTGAAACATTCTTAGAGAAGAAAAAAAAAAAAACACAGCACAATGGCATCTAGCAAATAGGTTAGAAGTGGCCATGGGGTCTGACCCACTCATTCTGCAGAATATCAGAGTCCAGACTCTTCACCAGTGCTCCCTGAGCCTGCACAAAATCTGTCATTTTCTGCAGATTCCTTGATGTAACAAAAGCCAGGAAGCACAGTTGCCATGTACCTTAAGCTGAGGAAATGCCTGTGCCAATTTTATAGAAATCATCATTAAGCAAATTGTCAACGCTCTGGGCAATCCCAACATGCAATTGGTTTTTCTATTTTCTTCCTATCAGCAGGAATGCAGAGGAGGAAACTCTCTGGAGAGCAACTGGCCCTTAGAAGTACACCTGGTGCACTGTTGGTGGGAATGGAAAATGGCACAGCTGCTTCAGAAAATAGCTTGGCAGGTCTTCAAAAAGTTAAGCACAAAATTACCATATGACCCAGTAATTCTACATCTAGTTATATACCTCAAAGAACTGAAAACTAGTACTTGAGCAAATGCACACACACACATATATACATACACACACACATGAATATAGATATGTATAGATATGCATGCATACTCATGTCAATATTATTCACAACAGGCAAAAGATTGGGACAACCTCAACGTACATCAGTGGATAAGCATACTATGGTATAGCCATATGATGGAATATAATTCAACCATCAAAAGGAATGTAATATTGACACACAACACAATGTGAATGAGCTTTTTAAACATTATGCTAAGTGAAAGAAGCCCAACACAAAGTCTCATTCCATTTGTATGAAATATCCAGCGTATGTTAATCCACAGAGGAAAAAAAAGTGCAGATTGGAAGGTGTCATGGGCTGAAGAAAAAGGGGAAGAAGAAAAACAGGCTTTCTTCGGAGGGTATTGACTACATCTTGGAATAAGAGGGCACTTACACAGAATTGCAAATATATATTGCAAATGTCACTTGGAAGGTGATAATCCTGAGCTGAAGAGATGGCTCAGTGACTAAGAGCACTTGCTATTCTTGCAGAGAACAGAGTTCACTTCCCAGCACCCACAAAGTAGCTCTCAACTGCCTGTAATTTTAGAAAACCACTGCTTTCTTCTGGCCTCCAAAGGCACCTGTACTCACCAGCACAGACACAGACATACACACACAAAAGAAAAAATTAAAGAAAATAATAATTTCTGACTGAAACAGTAGAAAATTTTCACAAGGAAAGGTATTACTAGAATGTAAAATAAAGTAAGGTGCGAAGGGCATCAGGCCTGATATTCTTATCAGTTCCTTAACCAAAACCAATGACCACATTTTCATCTTTGCCCCAGGTGCTTCATGGCATTGGATTTCCACGAAATGTCACATCTAAACACATCCCTTGCTACTTGTCTCATTGCTGGGTGGGACATTTGCCCTCAAAGACAGGTGGGAAAAGAAAGTTACTCAGAATCCTTACATCCCACACAGGCCGTCAGGATTTGCTGTCAGCCTTCTCACAAGGGCCATGGAAAGCAGGAAGAATGACAGCTCTGAGTCTGAGAAGAAAGGTGGTGCAGACTGGCACCAGATTGTTCCAGCCTGCTCTGTCACCATTCACACTTGACACTGCACAAGACCTGAGCTGTTTGGAGGAAAAAGAAAGATGGGGAGAAGAGGGAAGGGGAGGGGGAAATAAGGGGAGAGAAGGATTGGGGAGGTCCTGGGGACAAGCTGGAGCCCAGAGTGACAGGAAACTCTGGAAACGGAGTGACATCTGTCCTCTCCTGCTTCAGGGTAGGGCTCTTTTGGCGACAGTGGCTTCCTGAGGCAGTACTCTTGGCACAGCAAATAATCGAGAAAAGTGGCTATCCACATGGATTTCTTTTTTTCTCTACCTGCAGGGCCTCCCTTTTCTGAGCTACCCTGCAAGCTGGTACTAATGCAGCCACTTTTAATCACCCCTCCCAGCAGGCCAGACGCACAAGAGGGCAGTTCAGCCTACCTGCCCTGCCTACTGCATTCTCTCCTGAACTCATCTTTTGATGCCCCCATATCTTTTTCTTGGTCCTGCCCCTATCCCTGTGGCTCCAAACCCCTCATGCTGAAGGCATGAAACCCACAGCAGCAGACACAGTCAGTGTGTGAATACCATCCAATGTTTGGGAAGTTTCTGCAATACAGAAATCCATGCAGCCTCTGCTCGAGTAACAAATTAAATTGCATCCTCTCAGAAATAAGTGATAGCTCAGAGCTCCAATCCCAAAACCAACATGATTTCAGCAAAACAGGTCACAGTGGAAGCACAGATGGTTCATGCCAAATCGTCACTAGGCCACCTTAAAAAAGAAAACCAAACAAACAAACAAAAAAAAGCTTTGCTTTTCACCTTGCCCTTAAATAGCCTCCACCTTTTAAGGTCATTGTAATAAATGAGCCCAAACTGAGTATCTTTAAAACAACAAAACTGTTTCCTCTCATACTTCTGGAAGGCAGGGGTCCAAAACACAGGCATCACAAGGGTCATTCCAGGGCCAGGGCTTCGAGAAAACTGTCCCTTGCCTCTCCCAGCTTCAGGGGACTATGTCTACGTCACACCATCTCTGCCATCATCATAGGCCTTCTTCCTCCTCACCGTATCTCTTAGTGGTTCTTCTTAAAATACCAGTCATTGGGTTGTGTCCACCACGCTAACCCAGGAGCCCTTGTCTTAACTCACTGCATATGCAAACAGTCCATTTTTAAACAAGGATGCCTCCTGAGACTCCCGATGGACGTGGCTCTGAGGGATGGAGGAAAGGGGACTCTTCACTAAAGAGGGAAAAGAGTGAGTAGAAATTCATATTTGGAGCAGGGCATAGAGCTCAGTTCATAAAGTGTTTGCCTAGCATGCATGAAGCTCCAGGGTTTATTAATTTTTTATTAAATGAGTGGAATCCCAGCTCTCAGAAGGTAGAGGTGGGAGGACTAGAAATTAAAGGGCATTCCTAACTACGTAGTAAGTTCAAGGCCAGCATGAAGTCTTAAAAAAAAAAAAAACAGAAGAGCCAGGTGAAGTGGTGCACACCTTTAACCCCAGCACTCAGGGAGGCAGGGGCAGGAGCATTTCGGGGAGTTTGAGGCCAACCTGGTCTACAAAGCAAGTCTAGGACAGCCAAGGCTACACAGAGAAACCCTGCCCCCCCCCCACAAAAAAAAAAACAAAAAGAAGAAGAAAAAAATTGAAGTAAGAAAGATTACTGCAGCATTTGAAGCCTCAGCCCTCAGGCCCCCAAGGAGATCTCTACATCTCCATTGCCATCTTGGTCTGTCTCTCATCTCTCCCTCTGTAGTTCCTGATGGGGTGGCTACCTCCAGCCACCAGCTGCTCTCTCTGTCATCAAGAAGTCCCTGAGACCTTGCTTTCCTCACCTGCTTCTAAAGTTTGCAGAGAGAAAATTAAGTCAGACTTTCACCTGCTTCATTACATTCTGATGATTTTGAGCTACTGGGATTTTCAATTTGAAAGAAAATATTTGGATACAGCAATGCCCAAAGGACAGCACTGGCATGAACAGCATTAAAGGACACTTGGAGCATTCTGATGGCAGCAGAGTGCATCTATGCAAAGACATGCCACTTAAAGACCTCTGGTCAAAGCAGCAGCTGGCCCTGGGGAGCTGTAGTTATGTGAGGGAGTTTTAATCAGAATTTCAGTATAAAATGCAGGGCTCTGGGGCTAGACTTCTATCCACACGGCATCCTGCTTATGCCGCTCAACTCATTTTAATGTAGTCACCACAATGAGGAGAGAAAGACAAATGTAAACCACAGACCACACCAGCCTGGTGTACAGTGTTAGCTTTGGCTATCCAGCCCAGCCCAGTCAGACTGCCTTGGGAACTCCCACATTTTCTTTTAACCATTGTGTCACAGGACAACCTACTGCATCTTGTTGTCTGTGGGCAATTCTGGGTCACATCCTACCCTTACCTGTGTGTTTGTATGAACACCTGCCCCTACCCATGGGATGCTGTGTCTACATGAACATCTGTCCCTCTACCACATGATGCTCTGCTAACAAGAATGTCTGGCTCCTAGTTAATATTTTTCCTGGGTTTGTCCTGAACCTATTCCCTTCTGTGTCCTGCAGACCCCTAACCAGAACTCCTCTCACTGTTACAACCCTGTAGTATGCCCTTAGCTGAGACTCGGTGAGTCAAGTGCAATGAGCAGGGGACTATATTGTGTCCATTTGGATTGTGTTTCAACTATAAAAGAACGTTTAATGATTATTCTTTGCCCACTGAAGTCCAGGCTTCCTCTCTGGACATGGAAAAGCCAGTGTGCTGGGAGCTTCCAGCCCCTCAGAATCAGGATGTCTTCACTAGACTCAAAGAGCAAAGATGGGCAAGGAACACCTGGATGAAGATGAATGGAGAAGCCCCTGGATGGATTGTCCATGTGAGCAGATCTAGAAGAAAAAGGAACCCAGAATCTGGATGTAAGACAGACAGGAATCAGTATGGAGGAGCTCAGAGCTCCTCATCATGGATGACACCAGTCCATAGACTGGGCTGAATACACGGGATAACCCCAGCATTCACCTCTCTCTGCTTCCTGACACAGACACAGGTTACCAGCTCCTCTGGCTCCCACCAACACACCTTCCTTGCCATGGTGGACTGTTGAAATAGGGGCCAAACAGGAGACAACTTCCTGAACAGAACACCATCAGCACAGGCTCTAAGATCAACAATCAATAAATGGGACCTCATGAAACTGAAAAGCTTCTGTAAAGCAAAGGACACTGTTGTGAAAACAAAATGACTACCTACAGATTGGGAAAGGATCTTCACCAACCCTACATCTGAAAGAGGGCTAATATCCAGAATATATAAAGAACTAAAGAAGTTAAAAGGCAATAATTAAAGCAATCAAATTAAAAAATGGGTATGGAGCTAAACAGAGAATTCTCTGTAGAAGAACATAGAATGGCAGAGAAACACTTAAAGAAATGCTCAACATCCTTAGCCATCAGAGAGATGGAAATCAAAACAACCCTGAGATTTTACCTTACACCCATCAGAATGGCTAAGATAAAAAACTCAAGTGACAACACATGTCAGAGAGGTTGTGGAGAAAGGGGAACCCTCCTCCATTGCTGGTGGGAATGTAAACTTGTACAACCACTTTAGAAATCAATCTGTTGCTTTCTGTTTTTCAGTCCAGTCCCTAGCCTACTCCATAGTGTTCCCAACAGTGAAGCTGGTTCTTCCCACCTCCATTAACCTAATCTAGGCAACACATCCAGGCATGCCTGGGGCTTAGCTCCTAGATGGCTTCTAGGGCCTGTTATCTTATTTATTTATTTCTTTATTTATTTATTTTTATTAATTATAGTTTATTCACTTTGTATCCCAGATGTAGCCCCCTCTCTTGTCCCCTCCTAATCCCACCCTCCCTCTTCCCCACCTGTGCCCCTCCCCTAGTCCACTGATAGGGGAGCTCCTCCCCCCTTCAGTCTGACCCTAGTCTATCAGATCTCATCAGAACTGGCTGCATTATTTTCCTCTGCGGCCTGGTAAGGCTGCTCCCCCCCACCCCAGGGGTAGGTAATAAAAGAGCCAGCCCATGAGTTCATTACAGAGACAGTCCCTGTTCCCATTACTAGGGAACTCACTTGCATACTGACCTGCCTGTCTCTTAAGACCTGACACTGACAATTTGGCTCTAATACAACACACATCTTTACATATCCTATGCCTCCTTGTGGTTGGATTAAGGTTATGCCATTTCAGAATGAAAACTCCATGGTGATGCTCTGTCCTTCAGTCCAAAGTTACACGATGTCCACTCAGTCACCACTGGCACACTAGCCTTTATCACCTTGCCAAAGATGGCTTGATTTGCCCCTGTGTGTTGGTTACTGACAATAAAGGAGATGAAAACAATGGTCTCGCACATGTAGAATCCCCTGGCTTTACATTTGTCTAGCATCCAGAGTAATTCACTTTGCAGAAAATGAAAGGAATGGTCTTCAGAAAGCCTGGAGTTGGGGGACAATCTATGAGGTAATGAGAAAAGTGGTACCTTAAAGTTTAAGTCTTCCTCTTTTGGGAGATCCAAGATGGCTGCCACGAGAGAACACTGTGTCTGAGGAATAGGAGAGCAGAAACAACGCAGCGACCAGGAGACTGAACTCTGGGACCTAAAACGCCAGCATTGTGAGTGCCACATGAGCGGAACTCCTACGGTGAGAAAATCAAGTGGAAAAACCCTAGGGACACCCAGTTATTACCTGGAAAAATTTCCTGGTGACCAGCGGCGCATAGCTCTGATCTGAACGAGCAGCCTCGCTGGGTGCCCGCACCCACCATTATAGACTGAATCACACAGTCTCACGGGCAATCTGAGGAGGAACCGGGCACCGTTTTCACTGAACTGCACACTGCAAGCTCACACTGCACCCGGGTTCTGCTTCAACCCGCCCGTGTGCTGCAGGCTCAGACCAATCATTGGAATCACCCCAGACTGAGTGGATTGGGGGACCATTTTGACCAGTCCGCACACTGTGGGGGCACAAGCTCAACGCTTCCGCCAGCAAAAACTCAGTCAGTGTGTGAGTCCGCCGGCGGGTCTAAGAGGAACGCGAGTTCTGCCTCAACCCACAGGTGTGCAGCGGGCACGAACCGATCGCCGGAACCACCACAGACTAAGTGGATTGGGGGACCGTTTTGACCAGTCCGCACACTGTGGCGGGGGGGGGGGGGCGCGCCGAGCGCTTCCGCCAGCAAAAAC
>CM053743.1:73409587-73424302 GCA_028658305.1 Pachyuromys duprasi | reverse complement strand
CACCGTGGGAGTTCTGCTCACCTGGCAATCATGGGTGCTGGCGTTTTAGGTCCCAGAGTTCAGTCTCCTGGTCGCTGCGTTATTTCTGTTGTCCTACTCCTCAGACACAGTGTCCTCTAGTGGCAGCCATCTTGGATCTCCAGCTACTTTCTTATAGACACCATCTTCTCATCTAATGGGAAATGCCTTCCTATAGGAACTCTGCCATGTTTCAACACCTCTATAACATGCTGGGGGAGCATGTATTTTTAGGCAGACAGGTGCCCATCCTAACTTAATAGTTTTCAGAAAACAGAGGAGAGTGGCGAGGTCCCTGGCTTGATGAGCATAGGTCTATTTCAGATACCCAGTAAGTAACTCTGTTACTGTTATAAGCCAGAATGTTCTTTCTGCTGCAGTTTCTACTTGCCCATCTCAGTAGAAGAAAAATTACTGATCTTTACACAGTCGACTCATTCCACACTCTTGCCATGGCAGGTTATTGATTCTAATCATTTGCCAACTGAGACGTTGAATTTTTTAAATTGAACAATTACAGCATCTGAAAATAATAATAATAATAATTGTGTTTCTTCCTTTTCAATTCTTATTTCTGTTATTGAATTTTGGTTATGACATAATTTTGGAGAATTTGCTTGACATTAATTTTGTCACACAATTAGCTCTGATGGATTCTACAGTTTTTCCTGTTTATCAGTTCAAGGAATTTCCTTTTCTTTGGATTTCTAGGCATTTCTATTCTGAAGGGATGTTTACTGGGAAGGGACTCAGAAGGCAACATTTACTGTGGGAATTATGGAGCTTCATCTGATTAACCAGAGTAGTTGATACAGAGCTAGATACTCCTTGTTGAACCAACTACACAGCTTCAAAACATATTACCATTAAACTATGGGATTCGACTTAGTATCTCACTTATACTTTTGCATATACCTTTGGAATTTTCTCATGCTCCTTGGCTTGGGAAAAGGGGTTTCCATTTCCTTTATAAATGACTTGGTTAGCCTTCTATCTTCTGAACTCTGCAACAGTTTCTCTGTAACTGAGCTATGGTGCCAGGGATATCTTCTCAAACTCATCTGCTAAATTCTACAGGTTTCATGCCTTTGGTTCTTGTTCTTTGTCTCCAATGTTCACTTATTTTATAGCTACCTCTCTATTCAGGTTGATGGACTTGATAAATTGTGATCGTGTGTGATATCTGAGGAATCTCTCAATATCAGCTACTACTAGCATACAATAAAAATGTATTCAACTCGTGGGGCAGGAATAATAGCTCAATGGTAGAGTATGTAACAAACACATCCAAGGCCCCAGGTTGAATCCCATCATCGATAGATAGATAGATAGATAGATAGATAGATAGATAGATAGATAGATAAACAGATAGATACAACATACATATATAGATTCACAGATACATAGATGACTAATAGATACATATATATGGATGGATGATGGATGTATGGATGGATACTGACTCAATTCTTTCATAAAGTTTGAAGGTTGATTAAATCTCTATCTACAGACTCCACAGACCTTTTCTTCATGTTTTATCCAATACTTATCTTTTCATTAATTATAACTGCCAAAAAACTTCTCTATTGTATTGATGATTTCAGAGTATTTATTTATCCCTGTAGACTTCTAGGCTATTTTATAAATTTTTGCTTTAATTTGTCCCTTTATTCTCCTTCTTTGGGTTTGTTTTGTTGTTCTTTTCACTGATTTTTGTTGTTGTTGTTGTTGTTAAAAGCTTAATTAATTTCTTTTCCTATTTCCTGATTTCTTTTTTTAAAGAGATTTATTTATTATGTATACAATGTTCTGCTTGCATGTACACCTGCACGCTAGAAAAGCGCACCAGATCTCACTATAGATGGTCATGAGGCACCATGTGGGTGCTAGGAATTGAACTCAGGACCTCTGGAAGAGCAGCCAGCGCTCTTAACTGCTGAGCCACCTCTCCAGCCCCCTACTTCCTGATTTCTAATAAATGTATTTCCGACTCTCCATTCCTCTCTGAGTATCTTATGCTGTAATCTTTCGTGTGCCAACCTTCTATGGTCTTTTGTTTTGTTTTTTTACATTGGTATTTTGCCTCCATATATGACTCTGTGAGGGTGCCATGTTCCCTGGAACTGGAATCAAAGACAGTTGTGGACTGCCATGTGGTTGCTGGGATTTGAACCCAGATCCTTTGGAAAAGCAGCCAGTGCTCTTAATCATTGAGCCATCTCTCCAACCCAGTGTTTTGGTTTTAAATACTATAATTCAGTAAAGGAATATTCTGATGCCTCATATTAGCTCCTTTTTTTCCCTTTGTTTTGCCTCCGTGAGAATGAAGACTTGAAAATATCCAGGACTGTCTTCACTGTCAAGTACATACATGGTTAATTTTTAATAAATGCACTTACATAATTTAAAAGAATGAGTAAACTATACCAGATGTAAGGTTACATTTGCAAAATGTGTTTGTATGTGTGTGTCTTTGCGTATGTGCAGGAAGGCAGAAAAGGATTTCAAATCCCCTAGAGCTGGACAGTCGTCAGCTGCTTGGTGTAAGTGCTGAGAACCAAACTCGGGTAGTCTGGAAGATCAGTAAGTGCTCTTAACCACTGACTCATTGCCCTAGTCTCCATAAGTCAGTTTTTCATAATCACATTCATTTCCCATGGCTACCATGACAAATGACCACAAGCTCTGTGACTTAAATTCATTCACCAGGCTGTACACCAGAAATCCAAACCCCACATGTCCCCAAACAGTCAAAAGCATGTCCATCCCTTTGACATTATCATTGTAATCTACAGTATTCTTTGTCAAGAACCACACCACTGACTTACAAAAAAATTGCCAGAAAAAGAAACATGTTTTAATAACTTCATAGTTTAATTGTATACACATTTAGAGCTCTGCTTTATAGGTTGGGCATGCCTGTAGCTCTGAGAGAGAATCTGACCTTTGACCTCTCTGGTTCTGGGTGGCTGCTCACCTCCCTTGGCCCTCTTTGGTTTACAGCTACATGACCCCTGTCTACTTCCATCTTTGTCCAGCCTTGTCTTCCCTCTCATGAACCCACTTTCCTTGGGCCCCTTTCCTGCAGGGATCTTTGTAATAGCATTGAGACCCCCTCCTAGGTGATCTGATCTCAGAGTTCTTTAATTTATCACATCTTAAACAATCTTTTTCCCTAATATAATGATACTAGAGGAATTAAGATGTGGGTTTATGTTTATGATTACTCTTCATCCCACTGAAACGGGGTATGTCCAAACCCCTCCACGATTTCCAAGTCTTCCTGTACAGAAAGGATGGGAGGAGATGACACAATGTGCAAATTACTATACCTCCTGGGTAAACCTTCATTCACTAGTATGAACTGCCTGCCTCACCCTTAATACTTTTCACCTTGAGTTATGATGCATCTGAATATATGAATATTGCTACATTCTTTATTACATTTTCAACTTTCTGCACATTCTGCTTCAGCCTGATTTCTACTTTCGTGTTGTCGTGATGAAATATTTGTACTTATTTCTACCATCGTGGTATTTCTTTTTTCCTTTACCCTGCTTTCTGCTTTGTCTGTCCTCTGTCTTCCCTAAGCTGGGTTTCTAGTTACTCCTCCGCAGCCTCGGGTGTCTTCAAGTTCAATCAAGACTTCCAGGGTAGGTTTAGCTATGTGAAGAAGGCAGTCACCATCCTCAGCTAGCATTGAATGCATTGTCTTTTAAGCCTGAGATCTGAGAGCTGAGACCAGCTACAGTCCCACCATGCCTCCACTGTCCCGGGAGCAAAATTCCTTGCTCAGGGAGATAGATCCAGTGAATTCACGGTGTTAAAATGCATTCTGGCCACTCTGCTCCTTTGTTAAAACACCATCATAATACAGCTTGAAGTATTCCGCAGACACAGCCAAAGGACACACTAGGGTAAAAGCCATGCGAGGTACTCGATGCTAAAAGCAGCAAATGAAAGCCAACTGGAGCCCTGTCATCTGAAATTGTTGTCCACTGACTTTTTCTTAAACCCAGCTGTGGCCAAGTTGGCTCTGAAAGGTCCAGAGTTACATAAGGCAACCAGTGTGCTGAGAGAGAGCAGGCCAGGGAGGTAAAGCGAGGCAGTCCCAGTCTGCGTGTTTCTTGGCCACCCGAAGCAAGTATTTTGGCTCTGTTCAGCTGCAGCTGCTGAGCAAGTAAAATCAGAGAAAGGAGCTCAGTGAATAAGGAAGACAGAAGTGAAAGGAGAGCACACAGCCTAGAGTCTCCAGATAAGGCCTGGAGGGACATTAGGGAGAAAAGGAATTTATGACCCAGAGAATATACTTAGCTGGGCCTTTCTCACATTGCTACAATCGCAGTTAAAATTATCTGGGTTTGAATAAAAGAATGTTCTGTCCTGGTCATTACTCATGTTTTTTCTAAAGGCTCAAATTCCAACATAGGCAATTTCACTGGGATCTGAACTATTTATTTACTAAGGGCTTGCTTATGACCACTGCATCAGACAACAGAAATCCTCCCACTCAGAGAATCTAGGCAGGCCTCGCTTCCTCTGGCCTATGGCTGTGGGGGAAGGGAGGCTCTGCCTCAGCAAGGCCAAGGGCAGAGGCAGCGCTCTTCCAGAGCAAAGATATAACCCAGAAGTTAAGACTCCTGGCCCTGCACATTCTGGAACTTACCCCAATTTGGAGCTAACGTTATTCTGTGCCTCAGTTTCCACACTCGTGTGCAGGTGATAGGGCCCTGAGGAATCCAGAGATGCTGAGAGGGAAAACCTGTTAACAATTAGTCATACTGAGTGTGGAGGGTATGGGTAAGAAGACAGCATCCCCTAGCTGGGGGACCCTCATGTAGAGCCCTCTGAATTCTATGATGCAGAAGTTGACTAAGGGGCAAGAGGAAAAGAAAGTGTCCCCAAGAGACAAGGGTGAGCTCTTGTCCCCACCTGGCTCCCTTCCTCAGGGCCACTTGGGACCCATTATCCACACTGGAGAAGTGGGTCAGGTGTCTCTCAAAGTGGACTGTCCTTCAGACCCCAGCAACTCTCAATGAGGGACAGAAGAGCTGGGCAAGAGCGCACTGGTGTCTGCCTCCATAGGAGAGCTGGGTTCTGGCTGCTGGGCACCGCGCTGGAAGTAGGCTCCTCACAGTGTGACCAGCACAGTCCAAGCTTGCAGGAGAGACGAGCTTGTCCCCATACCTACTCTGCTGTGTCCCCTGGATACACTGCGTCCCCACAGTATATCTCCCCCACCCCCATGGTATATCCCTGGCCCTGCCTTCCAGAAAATACCATTTGTGTGCTCATACCAGGATTTAACACCTCCTACCCTCCATGAGAACCCTTTGTCCTGGGTCTGTGCTAGACATGTCTTTGAGCTGAGTGTCCAAGCTTCTCCCTAACAGAACCTGGCTTCCTCCTAAGGAAATCACTGCCCCCCACCTCATCCCAGGTGCCTATGAGGTTCTGATAAAACAGAAACCACAGACACTGCTGGATCCCTGTGGCCCCTCAACAGCTCTGGTGAAGCTGGTGAAAGGTAAGGGGTCTGGTTCTCACCAGCCATGTCATATAAATAACGAGGGAAGACATAGCCTTCATCATTCTTGGCCTGGCCTACTCCCACTTTGCATGCAGAGGTGTACCCCTTCCCTGAGGAAGGAGCCTGGATCCGGAAGCTACCAGCCGGAAGCACCCTTATGCAGCTTTTACTTGAGCCAGAAGTCAGCTTCTGTAGGGTCAAGCACAAGGTTCTATTTGTTTCATAAACCATAGTTACCCCTTAAGAATCTAATCATATATGCTAGAACATCACATAGAAAAGGTTTCCGGTTTTCATTAAAGGGACCTGTCCAGGCTGTACTACAATGATTCATCTTCCAGGTCTGGAGGGATCACTGGCCAGTCCACTTTCTCCTTGACTAAACCAGCATCCTGGTTCTGCTTCAAGTTAGGAAGTCAAGATTGCTCTACACACATGACCCTTCCTTGGGTCCAGGGTGCAGCCTCCAGGATCCAGGAAAGCCTTGAGCATCTTCCTACTGGAACCCAGAGTCTACTTCCTGTTATTATAAGAAAATGCCACATAGTGGGTAACTGACATAGACGGATTCATTTTGCCTCACAATTGCTGAGACTGGGAAGTTGAAGAGTGTGATGCTGGTATGATCCGAAAGTGAAGGCCTTTCTGCAGCCTCATAATACAGAAGGCAGGCAAGAGAGACATGGAAACTGAACTTGCTTCCATAGCAACCTTCTCCTATGATAAGGCACCCATCTCAAATCTTCTCAAACTACCTGTGAGCAAAGATCAGGGCTTGACTTCTAATTGCCACAGACTGATACATTTATGAAAAAATTAATAATCAAAAGTTATGAGAATAGTGAAAAGGGGAAAGTCATGCAAAATAGACATCTCCACATTCTATAACTAGCTTTACAAATGTCAAATTACTCCACCTGAGGTTTCTAATCTCTGCCCATTTTGTAAACATTACATGGCAGAAGGTGGCAGCCCGCTCTGGGGCTGACCCAATTTATACCCCACCCTCAGCAAATACCACCTAGGGCAAAAGTCAGCACATGACTACTCCCCGTCATCCCAAATCCATTGTCCCATTGCTGGTAGCTGCTCATGTGATAAAATACCGTGGAATAGTCAAGCGAATCACTAGCAAGCACGGAATGGTGGTGAATGTCTATAATCTCAGTGTTTGGGAGGTAGAGTCAGGAAGATCAGGAATACAAGAGTGTCTTTCTACATTGTAAGTCTGAGGCCAGCTTATCTCAAAAACCAAAGCAAAAAGAAAAGTCAGATAATAATTAGCTTACTGGACTTTACTGAAATGCTTATCCACCTACCCCTGGCCTCTTAGGAGACCTTACCACTCATCCCAGCCTCCCTATCTCCTCCGGAGTAGGTCTGACTACCTCCCATGCCTCCAGCAATAGTGAGGATTACACCAGTAACGACCTAGTATAGCTGTTCCCTGAGGCACCATAACAAACCACAGCAAACAGTGGCTTAAAAGAACAGACACACATTCTCCCTCAGCTTCAAAGACTAAAAGCCCAGATCAAGTGCCAGGCAAGGCTGCAACCCTCCAAAGGCTCTGGGGCCTCTTTCCTTGTCTCTTGCAGCAAGCAGGGCTGACATTTCTCACCTGCTGGATGCATCACTCCAGATCTGCATCCTCTGAATGAATGGTCTGCACATGTTTCTCTCCTCTTCTACAAGGATGCCGATGCCTGGGTTGGGAACCCAGCTGGAAAATCGAAGGCAGGATTGTCTCGACAAATTTAGCCTGATTATAGCAGCAAACTCTTTTCCCACATAGGTCATCTTCTCAAGTTCCGGGCCTGAGAGTCCAGGCGTATCTTTCTAGAGGCCACCATTTGACCACCTCATTGACTGTTCTGCAGATCCTTTCACTTCATCCTCACAGCACCTCTACAAGGAAGAGACTGTGGTCCCCATTTAACAAATGAGCAAATGGGTCCACAAGGAAAAAGAGGTTCGTAATGGTGAGTGGATCACACAGTTCACAGAGACAGAACCGGGCAGCCTTCTTTCCAGCCCACAGCTGTGCTCACTGCATTGCCACACAGTCCTAGGGGCGACATCAAGTTTGCCAAGTTCTGTGCAGGTGTTAAGCATGGCTCTCTCCCTCTGAACTTGTTCTCCATGCTCATGGCCATGACTGTAGTTGTGCTTTACAGAACAAGAAATTGAGCTGCCAGGCTGAGGACAAAGGTCACTTGGCTAATAAGGGACCACATTAGAGCTTGAACCCAGTTCCATTTGAAGACTAGTCACACTCACATCTACCACACTAATCAAGACTACTCAATAGCAGGCCACTCCCAATGCCAAGACCAGAGGAGAACCATTAAGCTAAAGAGCAACAGCCATTAAGTCTCCACAAAAATTATCCCCTCCTTTCTGGCCTGAGAGAGCACCAGTGGCTCATGGGAGAATCAGTGAGACTCAGTGCGCACCATGAAGATAACACTGCACTTCATCTTCGTGCTCTGTTGCCTGAGACACACCAGGGGTCAGGATACCCTGCAGAGTAGGAAGAGTCCCAGAAATTTTAAGTAGACAACCTCTCACATGAATGAGAACCTCAAAATTCTCAGGGCTTCAGCACGTAGCAGGCAGTCAGAACACATTTTTGAATAGTGGATGACGCCTGCTAGGAATGAATGGAAGTGTCTCTCAAGTTGAACAGCATAGACAGTGCAGCATAAAGTGACTGGAGGTCAGGGGCAGTTCAAGGCCTCACCAGCCCAGACAGCCCTTTCCGGAAAGTTAGTAAAGACATGCATGTCTTATTCAAGACGTGTGTGTGTGTGTGTGTGTGTGTGTGTGTGTGTGTGTGTGTGTGTGTGTGTGTGTGTGTGTGTGTCTCCTTAGCCTGACCTTAGTTGGAACAAGTCAGTTTACTGCCACCTACTGGAAAAGTTAAATACACACCTCTTGAGTGTCTGATGAGAGTAATTCCCAGGTGCATGTACCTGGAATTGCCTTCATTTGTGCCAACATAGAAACTGTACAACACGGCTCTGAGTAGTGACAATAAGACTGACTGAGGAGCAGAGGCAAAGCAGGTTCCCAGTGTGGGAGCGAGACCTCAACATGTCCCTCATGACAGACAGAAGTCAGGGTGAAGCAGGAACACAGTCTTTCTTCAGCACTGAGGGGACAGACAGGTCTTTGACAAGCGTCATGATGTGAGAAATGTTTTTCTAAGTAAGACAGCTTGAGAGACTCATGTGTCCTCACCCTAATGAGGGTCCTAAGAGGCTGCTCATGCTCCAGTAGATGGTTCTATACCCATGTACGTAGAAGCAGCACTCGTATGTGGTTTTTAGACTCTGGGTATTTAGAGACAGAGTGAGAACATGAAGTTGGAAGTGGGAAGTAACAGGGGGTAGGGGAGGGCTGAGAGGAGAAAGAATGGATGGTGGATTTGATCCAAAAACACAATGTGCAAGTATGAATGTTGGATAAAATGTTATTTAATTAAAATAAATTTTTAAATAAATATCTCTTCTCTCCCTATTTTCTAAATCATCCATGCTTGCACATGCATGAGGACAAATCCAAAGGTCACACTTCATTTCCTTGGTAATGTGTCTTATAGTTGAATTGTACACATGGACAAGAGCTACATGAAAGAATATTTACATAAGATAACACACAACCTGGGGTATGCACTGGTAGGTAAAATAAATCTTGCCTGATTGGTATGTGGAAAAGAAATAGACACTGTGGTAGTTTGAATGAAAATGGCCCTCATGATCCCATAGGGTGTGGCGTTACTAGAAGGTGTGGCCTTGTTCGAAAATGTTAGTCACTAGAGATGCACTTGGAGGTTTCAAAAGCTCAAGCCAAGCCCAATGATACTCTCTCTTCCTGCTGCCTGCTGATCTGGATGTAGAACTCTCAGCTACCTCTCCAGCACCTTGTCTGCTGACATGCTGCCATACTTTCCGTCAAGATGACAGTGAAATAAAGCTCTGAGCTGTAAGCCAGCCCCAATTAAACACTCCTTTACAACAGTTACCATGGTGTCTCTTCACAGCAATAGAAACCCCAACTAAGACAGACACAAAAGCCAGAACCCAGGAATGCTCACAGGAAAGGAAAGGGGGAAGAGAAACGAGGTGGTTATAAAACAAGACATTAATAGTGTTTTATTTCTTAGGGTAGTTTTTCCTGATGCTTTTGTGCATTACATATCACATAAAAGGCAAGAAATTCTGCTCAGTACCTACTCAGAAAAATAAATGTGTTGAAATTTAGAAAGTGTTCAAAAGCCTGGACATTCTCTTTTCCAATAATCTTCCACTAATGTAGCCACCATAGCCAGCAGAGAACTGGTGTGGGTTTAAACAAGTGTATCTTCTAGGCAGATCCTTGAATTCCTTTAATTTTACATTAGGATATAAAATCATTCATTGTAATAGGTTACTAAATGCACAAAGTCCTCCAGACGCTCCATTGATGAAAGCACAGCCCAGGCAGGGGGAAATACAGTGTGATTTCTGCTCTAGCTGTATTTCCATTTCCTAATAACAACAATGAACTTGAAGCATCGTATTTGCATACAGATGGGTCTGGATTCCTGTCTTGCGGAGGCTATACAGTTAAGCATGTCACTGACGTGCACTTCCCAGCCTCCAAACACAATTTAAAGATCACTTTATGGAGAGTGGAATTACAGCAGTGTATCTAAGCATTAGGGCTGGGCTTTTCCGAAAATTGTTGGCACCAGGGCCCCATTCTCTGGCACATAAAAGCCTATCACAGGTTCTGGTCTGCTATAGCCCCCTGGAGGTGGCCCTTCTTTAAACATCTGCATGTCACCATCCACAGTGGACTGCCACCCAGTCCACCTCCCAAGCCTTGCCATCGCTTCCTCCCTTCATTCTGCCCCCACCCACTCTCACACATTCACTATTGACTGCTCTAAGCCTTGGACAGCACCAGACACCAAGGCACCTAAAGTCACATGCAAGTCCCAACTTCCAGCAGCTCAAGTCAGCTGGGACAACTGGAAGCAAAGTGCAGTGTGGACAAGGTGCCTGGCAATCCCCAGGAACACTGAAGGAGCCCTCTGCTGCCAACCACTTGGATGAAGGCTTTGTGAGCACGAGTTCAGCAAGCAAACAACAGGCTAGGGTGAGGGGTGGCATCCCCAGCAGTGATGAAAGCACAGACATGAGCATAAAAAGGACATATAATATTCTTGGGCTGAAGGCATGGTAAGAGGGAGTGTGGCTGAGCAGTGTGACAGGAGGGGCTGGAAAGGTAAAGTTGAATGGTTAATAGCCTTCAGTATACATCCAGGCAGCAGGGGGTACCCAGGTTTCACTGATGTCATTTTTGGACTGTTAGTGTTTTGTTTTAAATAAGAGAAAGAATGATACAGAAATTATGGTACTTTTACACAACGAAATACTACTCAGCAATTTAAAATGAGGAAATCCTGAAATTTGCAGACAAATGGTGGGACCTGGAAATGATCATCCTGAGTGAAGTATCCCAAAAGCAGAAAGGAACATATGGTATATACTCACTTATATAGACCTATAAGATAGGATAAACATACTGAAATCTATACACCTAAAGAAGATAAACAAGAAAGAGGACCTGGTATAAGATGATCAATCCTCACTTAGATAGACAAATGGGATGGACATTGAATGTAGGAGAAAACAAGCAACAGGACAGGAGCCTACCACAGAAGGCCTACTTAGCAATGTATCAAAGCAGATATTAAGACTCACAACCAAACCTTCGGCAGAGTGCAGGGAATCATATGAAAGAAGGGGGAGTTAGTAAGACTTGGCCAGTCCAAGAGCTCCACAAAGACCAAATAGATCAGGGCACAGGGGTCTTTTATGAGACTGTTTCTACAACCAAAGACCACGTATGGATATAACCTAGAATCCCTGCTCAGATATAGCCCATGGTAGCTCAGTATCCAACTGGGTACTCTAGGAAGGGGAACAGGGACTATTTCTGTCATGAACTCAATGGCTGGCTCTTTGACCCTCCCCACTCTCTCCCCCAAGAGGGAGAAGCAGCCTTACTAGACTCCTGAAGATGGCATTGCAGCCAGCCCTGAAGAGACCTGATAAGCTAGGGTCAGATGGAAGGGAGGAGGACCTCCCTTATCAGAAGACTTGGAGGGAGAAGATGAGGGACGGATGGGGAGAGTGGAAGGGAATGCGGGAGGGGGCTATGCCTGGGATACAAAGTATATAACCTGTGATTAATATTTTTTAAAAAACCTGAACCTATTTTAAAAAAAGAAAAAAGAAGAGAAGAATGAGTGTGCAGGATGGTGGTCATGGTGGAAAAGAGTCAGAGAACAGAAGCAGAAACCAGCTGAAGCCCCAAGACACATATGCACAAACACCACGTTCTGACTGGAGGAGAGAGAAGGGAGATCAGAGATCCAAGACTCACTCTGGGTGATGGGAAAGAAGCTGATTTCCACTAGCTCAGTGGCTGTGTGAACGCTAAGAACAAGCAAAGAGGGAAAATAGCCACTGTCTCCATCGTGAGTATATAGGTATAAGCTAATGACACTTTTTTAAACCCAGAAATGGAAACAACCTAAATACCCTTCAGCAGATGAGTAGATAATGAGAATATGGTACATATACAGAGTGGAAGACTATTCAGCTGTAATGAAAAATGAAATTTGTAGGTAAATAGATAGAACTAGAAATCATATCTTAAGTGAGATAATCCAAACCAAGAAAAACAAAAAGCACATGTTCTCTCTCATCTGCAGTTCCTAGCTGCAAATCTTCAAGTATAAGAATATAACCTGATAACTTGGAGTAACAAAAGAAACTAGGAAAGTATAAAGGCACAGTAGAGGTGGGACGTTAGAGGGCAATGGCAGGGCAGGGTTGAGATGAAGGAGGACATGGACAAACGGGGAAGGGGGCACCAACTGAAGAAGGGGAAGGGAGGGAAATAGAAAAGGAAAGAAGGACAAATAACACCACGGTTGTTGACAAAGCCTTAAGGAATCATACTATTTTGAAATTGCCTAAAATTGTACACAATGCATAGGGCTTACAATGCAAAGACTACCAAAAAAAAAAGAATGAAAGAAAGAAAAAGGAAAAACGAAAGAAAGAAAGAAAGAAAGAAAGAAAGAAAGAAAGAAAGAAAGAAAGAAAGAAAGAAAGAAAAACTAGATCTGAGAAACATGTATTTGTGTGGTTCATGAGAGTAGTCCAACTGACTCCCAAAACAACACAAAGCATTTCCAAAAACAACCGTGCACTCACAACATAGGACACAGATGATCTGAGTTAAATCTAACCTGAAAGCTTCCTTCCTGTCGTCTAACTTTCATAGTAACAGAAACTACTGTGCAAGCTGTCAAAGGAGGGAAGCAATCAACAGACCAATCCAATTTGATACCTGTGAACCACAACAATGACCAGCATGTCAAGACATCCCTAAAGGCACAATAGTGGCACTGATATGTTGGTATGTCTTAGTTGGGGTTTCTATTGCTGCAACAAAACACCATGACAAAAAAGAAAGCTGGAGAGAAAGGGGTTTATTCAGCTTACACTTCCACTTTACTATTCATCATTGAAGGAAGTCAGCACAGGACTCAAACAGGACAGAAACCTGGAGGCAGGAGCTGATGCAGAAGCCATAGAGAAGAGAAAAAAAGGATACAGGAAAAAGGAGTCAAAGTTATTGTTCCTGCTGATTAGGGGCTTCAGGTTCCTTGGATAAAGTTTCATCTTCACCATAGGACATCTAACTTCTTCTCATTCCCTTGCACATTGACTGCTTGACAAACAGCAACCAGCATCATCCAACCACCAAACCAGCCAACAACAGCAACCCCACCTCTTGGGGTTCCTAGCACTTACATAGCCTCTGAAAAGTTCCCAGAATTCCAGACATCACACATTTGCAGAAACTAGCTGCAGCTGACAAAACCATGCTGCTGCCAGAGCACGAGGCAAATCATAGTCGCCTGCTGTGGGATTAAAAAGAAAACGTATTCCTGTAACATTTCTGTATTTTTTAAAGAAACCAAAATTATAAAATTCTCACTACAGGGAGGGGCTGTGGGAAGGACAAGTAGTGTGATTATATTTTCATTAAAAATATAATTAAAATAAAATCCAGAAATGTAAAGATCAAACAGTTTAGGGAATCCAAATAAGTTAGCATTTGTTCATAGCTCTTGGATGTTTAATGCAGAAATGTCCAAAGGTCATGCTAGGCAATCTAGACTGTAGGGGTACAATATGCCTGTGTCCCAGAGAAGGCAGTGGAGAGAACACAGCACAAGGCTGAAACCTGAAACCTGCACCCCTTAAAGTGCAGTCCTGCTGTGACAAAAACTGTCTGTCCTTCCCACTAAGCCCAGCTGGGGAGCACCCTCACATCACTGTAATTAAGCCTGACATGGCACACCACCTCCTCAGAGCACACATTGCTTCACATGGATGGTAGGAACATCTTATCTGAGTCCCATGAGCCTTGAGTCCTCTTTTCTATGAGCTTGTGCTTCTGGCTCACACCACCTGAGCTAGTTCTTGCACCAGGCTCCAGGCCTAGATCATGTGAACCTTTTCTAACACATGTGGTCCCCAGTCCCATAAAGTTGGTAGGATCATGAAACCCACTTTACAGATGGAGAAGCAAAGGCCAGAAGAAACTTGCCCAAGACTAACGGAGGTAGAGCTGGAGCCACACATACCTCTTTCCTAGGGCACTCACACAGGTTTCATCAGTTGTGCTGACTCATCTTATGTCAGCCTAACCCTGGTAGAGTTATCTGAAAGGAAGGAACCTCAATTGAGAAAATGCCTCCATAGACCCAGCTCTAAGACTTTTTTTAATTAACAATTGATAAGGATCCACCCCAGGGTGGGTGGTGCTATCCCTGGGCAGGTGGTCCTGGGTTCTGTAAGAAAGCAGGCTGACAAAGAGGACCTCTGGCGGTGTGTGTGTGAGGGGGGTTCAATGTAGCAATATATCAGAGCAGATATTAAGACTCGAGATCAAGCCTCTGACAGAGGGCGAGAAGTAATGATAGATCTGGGGGAGGTTGTT
This sequence comes from Pachyuromys duprasi, assembly GCA_028658305.1. NCBI lineage: Eukaryota > Metazoa > Chordata > Mammalia > Rodentia > Muridae > Pachyuromys > Pachyuromys duprasi. The sequence goes on along the minus strand of CM053743.1, from coordinate 73,409,679 downwards.
GAGACTTGGGGAGAACAAGAGCTCCACAAAGACCAAACTGAGCAGGGCACATGGGGTCTTGTATGAGACAGTTTCTACAATCAAGGACCATG
>CM053743.1:73303911-73409487 GCA_028658305.1 Pachyuromys duprasi | reverse complement strand
AAAAAAAAAAAAAAGAAAGCAGGCTGAGCAAGCCATGAAGGCGCAAGCCAGTAAGCCGCACCCTTCAAGGCCTCTGCATCCGCTCCTACCTCTAGTTCCCTGTCCTGTTTGAGTTCCTATCCTGACTTACCTTCAGCGATGAACAGTGACATGGAAGTCCACAATTTTCCTCCACAACTTGATTTTTGGTCATGGTGTTTCATTGCAGCAATAAAAACCCTAAGACATCAGTATATGAACAGTTTATATTTGTTCTATGAAAGAAAGTAAAGCAGAATTATGTGGAGAAAGATACATTATGAGGGTTAGCTAAGGTTTTTATTTTTATATTTTAATTGTGAATTGGAGGGTGAGTATGTGCACGTTTGTAGGAGAGTCCAGAAAAAGGATGTTTGGTGCTGGTTGACATGGTGATGGGAACTGAACCTGAGTCCTTTGGAAAGATATTACATGTTCTGAACCACTGAGCCCTCTCTTTCGCCCCAGGACACATTCTAAAGAAAATACATCTGTACTGAAGATGTACAGTGCTTTCCAGTTGAGTATGAAGCCCTGGATTAGTCCCCAGAATGAAAAAATAAAGTTGTTTTGAAGAAATAATAAATAACATCATCCATGCTCTTGCCTCATTTATACTCTCCCGACTTAGTTGGCACCCATCTTGGAGGTACAGGATTATGTTTCCTTTCAAACATTTTGTCCTATTCAGGCTGCTCTTTCCCTAAGGCCAATCAGAACTGAGGAGGTTTCCTACCCAGGGCTCTACAGCAGCCATACCGCCATGTGAGAGTGAAAAGTCTCAAATGCCTTGAACGTAAAAGCTGGCTCTGCCACAAATCCTCTGGGTGAGCTTGGGAGAGCCCACTAGCTGTTCCAACCAACTTCTCCTCATCTATCAAACCCATCCTTCATTGGTAATGTATAGAGATCATCTAGGTACAGGACTGACACAGAACAGACAAGAATTACCTATAATTATTCTAGGCCACATCCTCAGGATGCCATTCAAGGAAATATAAGCTTGACTTTGCTTGGTTCTTTTCAAGAAAGTCTTGAAAACATTGGAAAGTATAAAATAAATGAAATTCTATTCTGCCTCAGTATGGATGAGCAGACTTTCTATCTTCTTGGGTTCAGGAAGAAGGTGCCGTTGTGCATGTGGGCCGGGGCCTGTTACACTGACACGTGGCTAACAGAGAGAAAGATTAGGGCTCTAAATTCTGAATCCTTCAGACGATCCCACCAGTTTCCAAACACTGTATCAACATCATGAAATGCTCCCAAATCAATAAAAATATATTTGGCAGCATAAGGCAGTTATTCATACATTATCTGAAAACAATCAAGTAAAATATACCTTCCATTCAGTTCTCAGGGTAATATGCACTACAGGTGAGCATTTATTTTTAGCTGACTTTCCCCCTCTCCCTCTTTTTTTTTCTCTAGTTGTTAGTTTCTGGGGGTCAGAAAGAGTTCAGTTGTATAGAGAAAGTACTAACTGCTGAATGGCTCTGTCAGGCTCCTGTATTTAAGGAGACAGAATTGCATATTACAAGAAAATGATTGTTCAGCTACCTTTTCATTAACCATTTGTCTAAAAGGAGACAGACTGAACTGCCTCTATTGAAGCTGGGAAGCAACAAATTGAATGTGTTCCATAAGGATTATGTCATCCTTCAAGCATCTGGAGAGAGCTGCAAACACCAAGATGGGACATTTAGAAATAGTGGTGGGCTCGCTATCGTTGGGTGGCTGTTTAATTGAACAACCACAAATACTGACACTAAAAAGGAGGAGGAGACTCTTGGCATCATGTGCACCTCAGGTGAGACACTGTGATCATTTTCTTTCATCTACATCTTTTGCTCTCTGACACTCTGAAGAAAATTTTATTTGAGAGACTGAGAGTGGTAGCTACTAAGAAAAGATTAGCTGCAAAATACATCCCTGGTCAGCTTCTTGGGGGTATTTTTGTTGTTTTTGAGACAGAGCCCAAGCTGGTCTTATATTTGCAGTATCAACTATGAGGGAGTCCTTGAAGTCTTGATCCTCTTGACCCATCAAGATAGAAAAAGCAGATGGGTGCCACCATGACCAGATTATGGAGTGCTGGGGATTGAACCAGGGCCTTAGTGCAAGCAAGGCCAGGACCCTACTAACTGAGCTGCCAGGTCAGCTTCTCATACTAAACTCAGAGAAGACACCAAGGCTAGAGCCAGGAATCCTGAGTGAATCCTCAGTGTTAATACAAATGGGCTTCAATGGCCATATCCCAAGATTGAGGGACTGGGGCAGACAGTTCAACCAAGATGGTTTCTGCATCTGTCTACACAGCAAGCCCAGAAAGTCCACATCACCAACTGCAAGGTTCTAAACCCAATGTCCTGCACTAATAACATACGAATTCATACCACTGCCTTGTGTCCTTTAAGGAAGATACTAGGCTGTCCTGACTTCTAAAGCCCACAGGACAGCAGTAAAGTCTCTGGAGGAGCAAGTACGGCCCAAGGGGTGTAGATTTCTTCTGTGTGCCCTCAAGGCTAGTGTTCACTAGGAAACCCACTCTTGCCTAAGCATGAGGTAGTATCCACTAATGCTTGTGACCTATGACGTTCATAGACTTAATGACAAAACAGGTGTTCTATCCTGCTACTTAACAGAAAGATCACACATCACTCACACAGAAGAGGAAAAAAATTACTCCTACAGAGAAAAAAGATGCCTGTGGATGTGAGCTACATGAAGAGCAATAATATTTTAATATATATTTAATATATAATATATTTTAATATAACTCATTAAGACTATGGAGAAAGACATTAGTTTTCAGCATTCTTAAGCCCAATGCCCTCCCCCGTATATCACAATATCCCTTTACTATGTCTTGAAATGTAATTAATGAAAAATATAACCAAAATAATACACACTAGAGTAGCTACTATCAAAAATACAGAAAATATGGGAAGCAGAGGCAGGTGGATTTCTGTGAGTTCAAGGCCAGCCTGGTCTACAGAGTGAGTTCCAGGACAGCCAGGCTACACAGAGAAACCCTATCACAAAAAAAAAACAGAAAATAACAAGTGTTGACAAGAACATGGGCAAATTGGCCCCACTGTCCACTCTGGGCAGAAATGCCAAAGAGGCAACCGCCTACCTGTTCCATTAAAAAAAAAAGTAAAATAATGATCCAGTAATCCCACTTCTGGATAAGTAGCCAGAAGAATTCAAAGCAGGTTTACAAAAACATATTTATATAGTCACAGTAGAAGTTCACAGCAGCCAAAAGGTGGAAGCAGCCGAAACAGGCACTGAAAAGCTAACGGATAAACAAAATGTGGTAAATATGAAGATTGCAATACTATTCAGTTTTAAACAGGAAGGAAATTTTGTGCTGTGATGCAACCTGAATGAACTCAAGGACATGATCCCAGGCACAGAAAATATGAAGACTGCTTAAATCCTTTGATTCAAGGTCTGCGAAGCAGTCAGAGTCACAGAAACTGAAAATAGAATGCTGGACGCCAGGGCATGTTGGTGTGCAGCTTCACACTCACAGGTGAAGGTGTTTAGAGGTCTGCTAACAGCAGTGAGACGTGCTCAACACTACTGAGGTGCACACTCAAAATGGCTACAGTGGTCAGAAATGGTCAGGATGACATACATACAACTTAGCAAAAACATAACGTTAGAAACTGAATACAGTGCGCTAACTGTCTTAACACATAAAAGGGGGGGGGACACTGGGAGGGTGGGACTGGGAGGCGATGAGGGAGGGGGCTACAATTGGGATATAAAGTCAAATAAATTATAAAAAAATTAAAAAGTGAAAAGGGGGGAGGAGTGTCCATGTGGTATGTACACATCTCAACAAAGAGGCCCAGAGAACCTAGCACTTCAGAACACAAAACAGTGCCTGGGAATCTTAGAATCTTCAAAAACATGGAAGCTGCAGAGGCAGGAGGGAAGATGGCTCAGCTTCTCACAGCGTAGGCTATGATAATCCTAACCTATGTCTACAGAGAGCAAGCAGAGCAGCCTTGTCATTATCACAACCTAAGACGCCCCTCAAACAGCATCCCTAACGAGCATCGTCCTGGAGAGGGCAGAGTTATCCAACTAAACTATGAGCCTCAGAGAGGATAAGAGCATCAGGGGTAGGCTGTTCCTTTGCAATGCCCCTGTCCATCAAACAGCTCAGGCCCTGCCCAGACCTCTGCTGGGCATATGACATTATTTCTGCCATATCACATTATGGAGTCCATACTCGGTCCAGAATACAGCTCTTGGTAAACCATCTCAGGACACAATTTAGGTTTGAATTTTAATTTTTTATGTGCACTTCATCTTCTCCCCACTCACCCTTCCTCCTAAAGACCAATAATTTTTATTGTTTTCTTTCTGACATTTCTACTTTGTTTTGTTCTCGTGACAGTGTCCTTTGCTTTACAGAAGCTTTTCAGTTTCATGAAGACCCATTTATTGATTGTTGATCTTAGAGCCTGTGCTGTTGGTGTTCTATTCAGGAAGTAGTCTCCTGTGCAAATGAGTTCTAGGGTCTTCCCCACTTTTTCTTCTAACAGATTTAGTGTGTCTGGTTTTATGTTGAGGCCTTTGATCCACTTGGACTTTAGTTTTGTGCAGGATGATAAATGTGGATCTATTTGCATTTTTCTACATGTAGACATCCAGTTATACCAGAACCATTTGTTGAAGATGCTGTCGCTTTTCCACTGTATGGTGTTGGCTTCTTTGTCAAAAATCAAGTTTCCATAGGTGTGCGGGGTCATTTCTGGGTCTTCTATTTGGTTCCATTGATCCACTACTCTGTTTCTATGCCAATACCATGCAGTTTTTATTACTTTTGCTCTGTAGTACAGCTTGAAATCAGGGATGGAGACACCTTCAGAAGATCTGTTGTTGTACAGGATCGTTTTGGAAATTCTGGGTTTTTTATTTTTCCATATGAAGTTAAGAATTTTTCTTTCAAGGTCTGTAAAGAATTGTGTTGGTATTTTGATGGGAATTGCATTGAATCTGTAGATTGCTTTTGACAGGATGGCCATTTTCACTATGTTAATCCTACCAATCCCTGAGCACGGGAGATCTTTCCATCTTCTGATATCTTCTTCAATTTCTTCCTTCAGGGACTTGAATTTTTTTTTCCAAACAGGTTTTTCATTTGCTTAATTAGAGTCACACCAAAGTACTTTATGTTGTTTGTGGCTATTGTGAAGGGTGTTGAGATAGGGTGTTACTACTGTAGCTCCAGCTGTCCTGGAACTCACTTGGTAGACCAGGCTGACCTCAAATACACAGAGATGTATCTGCCTCTGCCTCCCCAGTGCAGGGATTAAAGGTGTGTACCATATGGCCAGCTGTAAAGTTTTATTTTCCTGAAGACTCGAAACAGAAGTTGCAGGCTCAGCGCAACGGGGCACGGTGGTAAAGATCAGAGTGCTATTGGAGCTTTGAAGATACTGTCAGGTCTTCCTATGGACTCCAAAGACCCCAGGACCTAGACAAACCCCTTCTGCCAAGGCTGGACATTGCTCCTGGCCTGAGAGCTGATGTCGGTGCCTCTTGGCTTTGTATTTGGCATCTCCCTCCTGCTTTGCTGGATGGTGCAGCTGCCTGGAGACTGGCTGGGACTGACACCGCTGCCCTGGCCCTGCAGTCTCCCTGGGTGTCCCTTGTCCACAATATTTACTAGTACTACGAGGGAAAGAGGCAAAAGGTCTAATGAGGAATTATGACATGGAGAAAGCAATATTCAAATGCCAGTCAGACACTAATTAGCACATTAACCACACGAACCCATGCTGTACAAATAGAAGCAGGGGCCTTGGGCTCCCTTCCAGGCCAAAGGCCACACCATGAAAAAGCTTTAGCGATTCTTATGCCAGCCAGTTCTTTTGCATTTGTGAAGTCCCCTGAATTCAACACACATATATTGAGTGCCTGCTGTTTGCTGGTAGCAACAGTAAACACTAAGCAAGAAGGAAAGACCCAATATCCATATGCAAGCCTCTCCAGCATGAGGAGCTCACTGCCATAGCAGAGAAACAGTATTTTCATGAGCACCGTGGAGAGGCAGAGGGGGGAAGAAGCTGGCAGTGAAAATGTTTCCAAAAGAAAATGCCCAAGACCCTGAGATGAAGGTGCCAAAGGGTTCTGTACCTGAATGACAGAGAATATTGAAAACAGTAAGTTCTGTGTCTAGACGAAGCCGAGTTGAGGAACCGTTATTTGATATGCAATTTTCTACTTAGCAGAGCAGGTACACAGAATTCAATTTGGGAGTGATCTGTATTCTATTCGGTCCCACAATAGCATTCAAATGTAGGCAGGGAACAGGGAATTTATCTTCCTGCAAATTCACTCTCTAGGGGTAGATGCTGGCTCACCAGTGGGATTCAGCACTAGCTAGGTGGGCGGCAGAACAGACAACAGCGAGAAATTACAGCCACAATCGCCCCTCGGGAGCAGTGCGGGCGCTGCTGGCCTCTGCCCACTCCGGCAATTGCAGAACCAAAACCACTGCCAGAAAAAGGGATAACCAACCTGCAGAAAACAGAAAATGCCTCTCCTGCTGCCCAAGAAACTGGCCTTGCTCTAAACTGGAGCAGTAAATCTTGTCTGTGAATGCAATTGCTCAGCTAAAACCTTTTCTCATTTCCCCCACGTTTATCATTTCAAAATTTTAAAGTGTGCTTTGTAGTCAAATTGCATATTTTAAGCAGTATTTCTTTCTCTCCTCACCCCCTCCCTACTGTCATTAAATAGATAATGTGTTTTACTATCAGCAACAGCTTAGAATCAAGGAGACTCAGTAACTGATGTGATTTAAAATGTCCTTTCCATAAAAAGCCACAAACCTGAGGGGCTGAGCTCCCCTTCCCACATAGGCCCGTGTAATCAAGAATCTTCTCCTCAGGTCCCATCAGCCACCTCTGGTTCCACCTGTGCTGTGTCTGTGGGGGGATAAGCCCTCCCATTGGGCCTGATCTCTATTGGAGCCCACGCAAGGCAAGCCAGCAGCCAGGCTGTCCCCAGACAGGAAGCAGCCAGCCTCCTAATCTTAGGGACCCTTGTAAGCTAAGCAGTGTGGTGTGAAGACTCCTGAACTCAACACCAGATTTGCTTGACCCCAATTTTAAGAAAGTGTAGCCCCCCATGACTTCTGTTTCTGATGCAGTCAGTCAGCCAGTGGAGGTGCAGAGGCTACTGATGGTTATAGTCTCCCCTCTGGAGCTGTAGAAAGCACAAAAGCAGTTGAGTTTCGTGAGTACCCTTTGAGATATTGTGTGTCTTAGAAGCAAGTGGCTGGGAATGCCAGTCCCGGGAAATTAGTATGGCCATGACCCAGTCCTTACGTGGAGCTAATTCACTACAAATTACTTGGCACACAGTTGGGTTTTACCCACCCTCTGCTTTAGTCATCTTGCCCTGCATTCCAATTGGAGTTCTCTACTTTTGGATCCCAAAGGGACTCACTAAAAAAGAATTCGTTAATGATAAACTATAAAAGTTTCTTTTCATAGTCTTGATTCTAGGGCCAGATCAGCTCCCTTTCTACCCACGGTGGGATTTTCATCATAAGCAGTTAAATGTAGAAGATGGTTCCAAGAGATTTGGAAAGTGCCAGGAACATCAGCACCCCAGGCAGACAAACTTGAAAAGGCCAGTTGGGGCTGAGCTGAGTCTTGGTGAGCCCATTTAAGGAGCTGTTAATAGCCTGAGCAGGAACATGAACTGCCAGGAACATGCGCTGGTTGGAGCCAGGCATCTGTCAAAACACCTGCAGAAGCCGGCTCCTAGCAGGGGAAACGGCAGCAGACGTTGTCGGAACCACAGCTTTACTGAAAACAAAAGGCGAAAGGAAACTAGAAGCCTAATACTTCAACTAGGGTTGAAAAATACAGTTTCCTGCTACTTCTTTGAAGTAGAATATTGGGAACCAAAGGCCCCACACCTTTGGTTTTTTATGAGCACTGTTGTTTTTAAAGTTCAGTTAATGGCCCAGCACATTAAGTCTTCACAAAAACAGATCAACACAGGCAAGTTCATGTGAAAAGAGGGATGGGCCTCTGAACTAATGAGAAGGCAACAGTCAGGTCAGGAAGCCACCTGGATGCAGAGGGTTCCGTGTCCATACAATGGAACATCAGAAGCCACCCACCAGCTAGGGCAATCCCAACTGGACTGACAAATGAGTGAGACAGCATGTCCATGTGCTGAGCTCTGAAACTGGAAGCCATGCTTAGTACAGCAACTAATGAGACCAGGGAGCCTCTGGCCCAAAATCAGCTTTTCATTGCTCTGGAATCTCATGTATTACTGTCCTGGGATTTAGCATGTGGCAGTCTTTAAAGGTTTATCGCCTTGTTCACTGTGACGGATGCACAAGGTTCCTTTTATTAACTTATATTCACTGTACAGTTCCGTTTTTTGAAGACATTTCCATCCAAGTAAAGCATAGTCTTCACTGGGTTTCTATTGCTTTGATAAAACACGATTACTGAAAGCAGCTTGGGGAGGAAAGGGTTGATTTCGTCTTCCAGCTTGGAGTCCATCATCCAGAGAAGCTGGGGCAGGAACTCAAAGCAGGAACATAGAGTCAGGAACTGAAGCAGAAGCCATGGAGGAATGATGCTCACTGGCTGGCTTCTCATAGCTTCCTCAGCCTACCTTCTTACAAAACCCAGGACCACCACCCTAAGGAGGGCATCTTTATGAGCTGGGCCCTGCCACATCAATCATCAATCAAGAAAATGTACTGCAGCCTTGCCCACAGCCAATCTGGTGTGATAATTTTCTCAGCTGAGGTTCCCTCTTCCCAAGTGACTCTACCTGATGTCAAGTTCACATGAAACTACCCACCATAGTCATGTACTTTGACCACATTCACCAGCACCCTAATTACTATCTCTTGTTCGCCTTCCCATTAATTTCTTCCTTTCCCCAGATAGCCTCCTCTCTACTTTCATGTCATTCATCTGTATGTAATCCAGCATCCATATATGAGAGAAAACACAAAATTATCTTCCTGAGTCTGGCTTATTTTGCTTAACAGCGTGATCTCCAGCTCTACTCATTTCCCTTCCAATGGTGTAGCCATCCCTCTTTATGGCATGACTCTCCACTATGTATACATATCGTATGTTCTTTATCCATTCATTTGTTGATAAACAGCCAGGCTGGTTTTGTAAGTTGGCTGTGTCGACTGATAGACAATCTCAATGAAGAGCCCTGAACTTTCTGAGCCTCGATGTCCCTTTCTATGGAACAAAAATAATAATACCATTTAACATGTATGTAAGAAGGGACCGAAATGCCAAGTCTTTGTCCCTGAAGCCTAAAGGTCAGAAAACGCCAACTTCCTTCTCTGAGAGCAGCTGCATGCACCTCTAGTGATGGCCAAGAGCCCTTCCATCTCAGGAGATGACTCACCAACCCACCAGACTCTGTCTATCTGGGTTTCATGTTTGGTAATAATAAAGGCAGGGTCTAACTTAAAGCTGCTTTCTCTGTGGTTTCTCATAAACAGCCAGTGAGAAGGGTCAAAGTTATGCCTGAGATAGGGGCACAAAGGAAATCCAGATATCCCCAACTGCCATCCCAGTTTCCCATGAACATGTCCCCAGTGTCAGAGCCAACACCTCAAGCATGAAGTGGACGTCATCCAGGGAACGGGAGCTCAGATCTTCAGGTTCATTCATTTGTGCCATGAGCATAAAGGCCATGAGGTCAGAGGCTGTGTGTCCTGCCACTGGGAAAGACCACAAGCTGTCCCAGTGCTTCCCCTTCAGGGCTGGCACACAGTAAGCCTGTAAGACCTCCTTCCGTGCAAAAAGATGTAATAGATATGACTTACTAAACGCTGTTCACATACCTACTAGAACATTGAATGATTACAACAATAATTACTAGTCCCACTTTTTGTATGAGACAGGAAGATTAAGAAACTTGCCTTCACAGAAGAGCCATTCCCAAAGAGACCTGATAAGCTAGAGTTAGATGGAAGGGGAGGAGATCCTCCCCTATCAGTGGACTTAGAAAGGTGCAGGAAGGAGATGAGGGAGGGAAAGGGCGGATAGGGAGGGAATGCGGGAGGGGGCTACGGCTGGGATACCAAGTACATAACCTGTGATTAATATAAAATAAAAATGAAAAAAAAAAAAGAAACTTGCCTTTTCCAGCCGTCATTGGTGAGCAAGAATAAGGTCAAGGGTGTCTCCAGTCCCTTCTTTGCTGGTTTGAGAAACCACATCAAAACCTATTTTCAGAGTCTTGAGATCCCTGGACACAGCTCCTCCCAACCTGTCAGAAATGTCCCTGCATTTCAGGAAACCCCAGCCAGCACCACCTGCCTCACAGGAGTCAGAGGCCAGTTGCAGATGTGATCTGCGTAATCCCAAGGAAGACAAGTTTTGCTTCTCGTATTTTGCTTTGAATCCCTACCACAGCAGAGGGGATTCACCTTCCTGGTTTCCTCCAAGTCTTCTCTTTTCCAGAACCATCTCACTGAGGCAACTCAACAAAGATGTATAGGAAATGGCTTCAAGGCCTACAGTGAATCTTGAGTAATCGTCACAACTGAAGGAACCCCTAGGGTCCTGCTTGCCTGGATAGGGGCTTTTGCAGCGTTCCTTCCTAAGATTTGGTCACAGCAAGGACAAACTACCCACAGTGCCCACAGTGACTGAAGCAGGGGCAGAATGCCAGCAGTGCTTGTCCAGGGGATAAGGGTATGTTTGGCAAGTCATTTCCCAAGAGGACTTGATATCAGCACTCCTTGGTATACTCTAGGGATTAAAACCTGCTCTTTATATTTGAGGTTTTTCTCTAAAAGTAGAAAACAATACTTCCTCATTATGAATATTTTGATAATTATTAATTTTTAAATTGAATAAAAAGCAAGCAAAACAGAAATTGAAAAGCCTCCAAAGTCTGCTCCCTCACCAAAAATAATAACAATAAAGTTTTAACTTTATTTATAGTCTAATCAATCACTTAATCAAATTATCCTTGTGTCTCAAATGTTCCAGAAATAACACGGTTTATAACACATTAAAGTGGCAATTGCTAAGTATCCATGAGTGGGTGAGGGTTTGGTTATTGTTGGTTATTAATTTATTTTTTTACGATTTTTTCATAGAATGCATTTCCCCTTCCCCAACTCCTTCCAGATTCTCCCCAACTCACTACATGAGTGGATAGGTCATTTTTAGCAACGAGTCTGGCTTCTGGTATTTTCCACATAGTTTGTGTTCTTCTACCTCCATATTGAGTAAAACCGTCCCTGTCCCCATGCCTCCAAGCCTTAGATTGCCAAATGATGCAGATTAAGCTCGCCCAGCTCCTAAAAGGCCAACGTTCTGGTGTAAGCTATCACAGAGTGCTTGTCCTATTGTGGTGTGACTTCAGGTTGATGGCAGGCGATGGTGCTTGCAGTTCCAATGAGCAAATGTTGATGCCTGGGGTAAGGGCAGTTCCCAGGACATAGAAACCGGGGGAAGGAACTCCTTCCCCCATTGAAGCTACAGAGAGTGGCTTGGGGAGATGGCTCAGTGGGTAAAGGACTTGCTTCAGGTGTAAGGACCTCAAGATGTGGAGAACATATCTGTAATCTCACTGCATTCACAGCCAGGAAGAAGCCACAACAGAGACCCTATCTCAGACAAGGTGGCCTGCAAAGAGAAACAGAGATTTCCCTCTGAACCTAGCTGCACATTACATATACACCTAAACAAAAAATTACAGATGTAAGGTATGCATGTGATGGCCCTGGGACCATCTTGGGAATTCTCTGTAGAGAATGAGACTCTTTTGGGGTGGCTTAAGAAACTGAAAATCCTCCAAAATCTGCTCCCTCACCTAATATAATAATAATAATTTTTTTTAATTTTGTTATCAATTTGGGAGGCAGCACAAGGTCACCTCACCACATAGCAACCCTGCTGCTACCTGGATTTGGTAGAGGGCTCCGCGTCCAGAACCCTGAGAATGAATACTGCCGCTAACAGGCTACTTAATCCATCATAGGTCATATCTCTGTAAACAAGCTATGGGCCTCTGGGCCCGTGAGACCCAGGTAAGAAGCTCTGTCCTTCCACTGAAGGAGCAGTAATGCAGCTGTGTATCCTCCTTCATGGAACGCACATGCCTGGAAATCACAAGAACCAAAGGGAAGACATAGTTGCACTAAAACACCAAGCTCACAGCAAGATGGTTCATTGTATGCCTGGCGTTCCTTTTCCTGTCACAGGCAATTCATATGAGCATATTTTCCCCTCTGCTCCCAGCAAGCTTATAAAAGAGGCTTTACTTTCATAATGTTGGGTGTTTGGAGACTATGGTAGACATCATTCTTGTGTGGAATCTTCTCCACAGTGATAAATCTGAGGGGAAAATAAAAGCAAGATGATGCATTCTATGGTCCTGGCTTAATGCATGACTTTTATGTCTTTGATAACATTTTTATCTAGATTCCTGAAAATAGATGTAAAAACATCTAACGCTGTACAAAAAACATATATAACTGTAAAATAAAAGCTTTGGGCAAAGTCATAAGCAGAAATAATCAGGTACAAAAACACCTCTCAAGTTGAATAAAATAGTTAAAAGTTTTAGCTAAATATCAATCTTGGATACAATTACAGCCCAGTAGTTAACAGATCACTCAAAATGGATATTTTAGTGTCCTACTTTTCAAATTACAGTGTGGAACTCACAGCAATAAAGGGCAGTCTGAAGGAGTGGAAAGTCATAAAGTGGAAACTGTAACACATCTAGCAAGAGAAGGGGAGGAGAGAGGAGGGTGTAGGGCATGAAATGGTACTGGCATCGCTACAGCCATGGCACGGCCTCTGATCAGAGAGCCTCCAAGAGGGAAAGCTGGGTGGCTTAAATTTAGAAAAACAAGAAATAGGGCTGAGGGGTATCGAGCAGTAGTAGAGTACGTGCAGAGCATGAGTGGGGTACCCAGCTACACAGACATGCAGACACACACAGAGAGACACACACACTAAGACCTGATGTAGGAATGACTTTTGAACTATGTAGTGCTGTCTGTGAGATCAGACCCTTAAGGAAAACTTCTTGTCAACTTGCCACAACCTAGAATCAGCCCAGAGCAGAATCCCAATTAAGGAAATTCCACATAGGGTTGGCTTGTGTATACCTACAGGTGACTGTCCTTATTGTTGATTGAGGTGGGAAAAGCCAACCTGAGCTGGGAGTCATCATTTCATGGGCTGGGCCCTGCAACCTGGCAAGCACAAGTTTCTTTGCTTTTGACTGTGGATGTGATATGACCAGCTGCTTGGGTTCCTGCCTTGACTCCCCTCAGTGACAGACTGTAACCTGGAAGTGTAAGGCAAATAAGCCCTTTCTTCCCTCTGTTGCTTTTCATTGGGATGTTCTATCAGAACCACAGAAATGACACTGGAACAGCAGCCCTAGAGCAAAAGTTGATTCACATTTCATACCCAAACAGAATCTCTCCATACCAGGGAAGTCCGCCCAGGATGCATCATTCTGCACAAACAAAGCCTGCTGACAGTGAACAGCATGAGTAGAAGGCAGAAAGCTGTTTAGTGGTATAATTTCCAAGAATGCACTGAAAATGACAGCCAAGTCATGCTTGCTTTACTTAGACAAGCTGAAGAGTGCTGGCTATCCGAAGAATCTGATGATGAGCCAAGGGTGTGCATTTATGACCTTTACACCAAGAGCCGTTGTATAGACAGATATCACAGCAAAGCACTAAACCACAGAGCATAGCTTCCATCCCTGGTAGTTAATTTTGGTGGTTCACAGAGGGACAAAGAACAGATGGGAATGGCCCAGCAGCTCTAGCAGCAGATGAGGCAAATCAGCATGGCACGGTGGGGAAACACTCCTGGTCAGAATATCCTTGGACGCCATCATTGAGCACCCCAGCAGACGGCCTCCCCTAGGAACCTCATCACCTGCGTCGCCTCCACCCACGGAAATGGTTAAAGGCGATACAGTTACTGAACTCCGCCAAACTGGCCTCTGCAGCTGACTCAGCTCACAGTGGTCCTGGCGCTCCCACAGTCCTCTCCACCTGCTCACCAGCTCAGCATCTTCGCCTAGCTCCAGCCTCTCAGAGTCCTGAGACATCAGCCGGCTTCAGCGCTGTCTCTTCGGAAGGGATGACTGCTTTTCTGTTTGCCTGGGCTGTGGTAGCATTTCCGGCAACCCCAGGAGCATCATGGCCGGAGGCCCTTTCCCAGGCATTCTGTGGTGTCCAGAAACATGCCTCCACAGCACTCTGTGCTCTACAGTTTGTTGACTCTGTAGAGTACTGATGCTGCTAGAAGCCCACAGAAAGGTCTGCAGGGAGCTGGCCTGCTCACCTATCACCCATCCTGGGACTTTGGAGCTCCAGACCCACTGCAAATGTTTGTGCCCTTTGGGAATTCTGAGTCTGCCAAAGTTTTTATAGACAATCAGACAGTGCAAGGACTGTTTGGTCTTGTAAATTATAGCAATTCTGTTTTAGCTCAAGTTGCCATGCAGCCCCTGAAGGGACTTCACCATAAAATGGCTTACCATGACACTCAGATGCTGAAAGGGGAATAGCAAGCCCCGATGAGCCAAGACTCGGCATGAAGAATTTTCTGGTCACTGTCAATTTAAAAAAAAAATTTTAAGTACCTAAATCCCAAAATAATTTCACATTTTAAACATTTTGTAAGCACCAAACTGTAAGCTGTGAACTCAAGTTGAGTCTTTATTCCTTGCCTAGTCAGATAACTGCTAGCAGAAATCCTTGAGGTCCAGAAGATGTGCCCTGGCCCTTCTCTCAATAGTTTTGTGCAGGAAGGAAAAGCCAGCGGAGGAAGAAAACCCTTGCTGACTGGGTGGGCAGCCCCGGTGCTCTTTGTTCAGTCACAAGTGTTCCAGGGACTGACTCTCTGTGCTTTCAGGAGTCTGAAGAGAGCCTGCTCCAACTACAGAATCTCTTCCCTGTGGTTCACTGGGCAAATGAGAAAGGCTATTCCAGCTGGTCTCTCACTCCTTGCTTGGCTCCAGGAATGCAGTGGGGTGTTCATCTTCTCTGTTCTTGGGACAGTGTCCCCGACTCGACCTCTTGGCCAGATTCTCAAGCACCCCGCACAGTTCTCCTAGATGTATGGTCCACATCTAGTCCAGAAAAATACATCTTAAATATCCTTTAACCCCAGAAACTCAGAGTGGACAATCTGTGATCTGCAACGTTTCAACTTAATGATTTTTCAGTTTTAGGATGGGGCAAAAACTATATGCATATACCAGAAACAAATGGTGAGTTGAGTCCAGTGGTGCTGGCCTGTAATCCAACGGTGGAGCTGGAGCAGAAAGAAAAAGTACAAGAAGCAAAGAAATGTGAAGATGCAGCCTGGTAGTACATAGATGCAGTCCCACCACGTGGGAGTCTGAGGCAGAAGAATCGCAAGTTTCAGGTCTGCTTGGGCTGCTTAGTCAGGGAAGGTTAGAGAGGGTGCACAAACAGTAGAAACGTTGCTGCAGATTTTAAGTTTGGATCTTCTCCTGGGCTAGCAATATGCATGGTGACAGTCTCTCCTGGTGGGCTCATTGGTTACCAGCCAGCTGCACACCATAAGAAGCCACCACATTCTTTAGCCACTATGTGATGCAGCTGTAGTAATCAGTAGCTTAGGGAGAGCAAACACATTGATGTCACTATATTTTGAACTCACAGGAGCTTACTGGGATGAAACCCCACTGTGAACTGAGACACACACCTTTCATGACCTTATAAATATTTAAGAGCCTTTTAGAGCTGTGATAGGGAGAAGGCATACATATGAGAACTGTATGGTCATACAATGTATCAGTCAGGGTTCTCTAGAGGAATAAAACTTATAGAATGAACCTAAATATAGAGAGAATGGGGATTTGTTAAAATGGCTTACAGGCTGTGGTCCAGCTGGTCCAACAATGGCTGTCTGCCAATGGAAGGTCCAAGAATCCAGTAGCTGTTCAGTCCACAAGCCTGGATGACTCAGCTGGACTTCTGTATACACCAGAATTCCAAAGAAATAGGCTCTAATGCCAGTGAAGGAACAGACTTGTTAGAGAGAGCAAGTAGGCATGTCCTTTCAGTTAGCTGCCAGCAGAAAATGTGGTCCAGATTAAAGGTGAAATTTTCCACCCCAGAAGATCTGGATGAAAAGAACACCTTCCCACCTTAAGGATCCAGATTAGAATTGGGTCTTTCCACTTCAAATGATTTAATTAAGAAAGGAATCCCTGGCACAGGGGCCTTTATGAGACTGATATTCTAACCAAGGACCAAGGTCCATTCATGGATATAACCTAGAACCCCTGCACAGATGTAGCCCATGGCAGCTCAGTACCCAAGTGGGTTCCCTAGTAAAGGGAACAGGGACTGCCTCTGACATGAACTCAGTGGCTGGCTCTTTGATCACTACCACCACCCTGAGGGAGGAGCAGCCTTGCTAGGCCACAGAGGAGGACATTGCAGCTAGTCCTGATGAGACCTGATAAGCTAGGTTCAGATGGAAGGGCAGGAGGACCTCCCCTATCTGTGGACTTGGAGAGGGGCATGGGAGGAGATGAAGGAAAAGGATGGGATTGTGGGAGAATGAGGGAGGGGGTTACAGCTGGGATACAAAATGAATAAAATGTAATTAATGTAAAAAGTAAAAATTTAATTAAAAAAGAAAAAAATCCCTCGCAGGTGTGCCCAACCATTTGGGTTTTAGTTAATTCCAGGTGTAGTCACATTGACAGCCTAGAATAGCCACCACATACAACAAAACTAAATCCAAATATTTCATTGTGTGTAATCAGCAGCAGTGAGAATTTCCTCTAAAGCTGAGAGGCCAAGAGCAGCAGCATGACCACCATATTTCAAAAGGTTTAATTTTGCCTCCTGGGAAAGTGGTAGAAAAAAGTGTTGAACAAAACCAGGCAAAGTGGTGCACACCTTTGATCCCAGCCCTCCAGAGGAAGAGGCAGGTCAGTCTCTAAGTTCCCAGCCTGATCTACATAGTGAGTTACAGGCCAGCCAGGGCTAAGGGTATTAAACATTCTTTTAAGTGCTTATTAGCCAGTTGTGTTCCTTTCTTTGGGAACTTGCTGTTGGGTCTGGTGGGCCCAATTTTAATCCAATTATTTGCTTTCTCTGTGTTTAGTTCTGTACGCTCTTTGGATGTCCTCTACCCTAGTCCTCTGTCAGATGTGTAGTTAGCAAAGATTCTCTCCCATTCTGCTAGCTGCATTTTCCCACAATTCATAGTTCCCTTTGCAGAGCAGAAGCTTTTTGATTCCATGAGGTCTAACTTGATGGTTGTTAGACTTATGTATGAGAAGGAGCGGGAGAAGAGAGGGGAGTAGGGGTCCAAAGTGGCCAAAATTAATTATATAAATGTATGATGAAACTGTCAAACAATAAAAAAGATACTTTAAAACACAATAGAATGCCATTTTGTTTTTTAACAGATTGACCAAAATGAGCATGCTTCCATCAGTACAGACAGGGATGTGATTTGTCATCTCATCAGGAGAGCAATTTCAAAGTAACAGCTGAAGATTCCTCTAAGACACACCTAGAAAACACTTTGCCTGTGTGGACCAGAATTATGAACAAGCGTGTGCTCAACGGTGTTGTCAGAAACAGTAAAGGGGAAGAACAACATAAATTTTCATGCACAGGAGAGCAGATTTCCTTCAGTGCGATTTCTCTATATTAAAATACTACAGGATAGATAAAAGGAATGAACTTGCCATTTAAGTGTCATATAAATCTCAAATGTAACATTGAGTCAGGAGAGCAAGATGCAGGTGATACCGTATGATAGCGCTCATTTGAATTTTTGAATGTGATGAGTATTTCAGCAGCACCATGTATTATTTATGGGCCTTTCCACAGACCGTGAGAGTATTACCACCTGTGAAAAGGAAACATTCTCTCCAGTGAAGAAGACAAAGAAAGAACTTTGGACTGGGGTAAAACTGGAGGAGAGCTTGCCTACGACTGGCTGGCATTCCTTCTAAAATAAGTAAATGAATGAAAAGGGCAGGAGGGAAGAATGGAGAAACACAGTATGAGTTCATGCATATAAAGGGCTTAAGTAATTGCATCCCTAGGTACAGAAGATGGTGGCTTCCAGGAGCTGTGGGCAAGATGGGTGGGCATTCATTATCTCTTAATGGCACGGAGTTTCCACTTTACGAAAAGGAAACTAGTCCTGGAGATGGGGGTTGGTGGTGGCTCAGAGCAATACAATGTAACTAATGACATACAATGTACACTTAAAAGTAGTGGAAATGGTACATTTTATTTTCCTAAGGAGACACGAACCAATGTCTGTCCACACCAAATAGTCTTTGATGACAGATGGAAGGAACAGTTCCACCCAAGTCTAGCTGGGTGAACAATTGAGTTGATCTGGATTACTTGCAGGAGGGTGGCTGAAGAGCTGCTTATAGGAACATGAGTAAATCTCAGGCCACTCCATCGCTGAAGCCCACCCAGTACCCAGCCTAGGTGATGATGACCTGTGAAGGCTTCACCCCAGAGCTTTCCCCACCACCAATTTGTATACACCTCCAGAGAAGACCTTCTCCCTAATGGCATAACAGTTTCTCTAAAACAACAGTTCACCGGCTATCCAATCATTAGAAGGGGCCTTGTGGGTCTTGTCACCTTCTGAGCTTCCTGTGTCTTATGGGCCTCACTCCTCCCTGAATAAGAGGATATTTCAGTTTGGGGGAACTGGCCACACAACAAATCACAATTAAAGGTCAAGGGGCTGGAGAGATGGCTTATTGGTTAAGTGCACTGGCTGCTCTTGCAAGGTCCCAAGTTCCCAGCACCCACACAGAGGTTCACAACTATTTCCTTTTTTATCTTTTTTTATAATTTTAATTTTAATTTTTATATTAATTACAGTTTATTCACAAAGTAACCCAGCTGTAGCTCCCTTCCTCATTCCCTCCCACCCTTTCCCCCTCATCTCCTCCCATACCCCTCTCCAAGTCCACTGATAGGGGAGGTCCTCCTCCCCTTCCATCTGACCCTAGCCTATCAGGTCTCATCAGGACTGGCTGCATTGTCTTCCTCTGTGGCCTGGTAAGGCTGCTCCCCACTCAGAGGAAGGTGATCGAAGAGCCAGACACTGAGTTCATGTCAGAGACACTTCCCTGTTGCCATTACTAGGGAACCCACTTGGAGAATGAGCTGCCATGAGCTACATCTGTGCAGAGGTTCTAGGTTATCTTCATGCATGATCCTTGGTTAGAGCATGAGTCTCAGAAAAGATCCCTGGGCCCAGATTTCTTGGACCTGTTACTTTCCTTGTGAAGCTCCTGTCCCCACCAAGTATTTCTATCTTCCCCTTCTTTCATAAAAGATTCCCTGCACTCTGCCCAAAGTTTGGCTATGAGTCTCAGAATCTGCTTTGATACCCTGCTGGGTAGAGTCTTTCAGAGTCCCTCTGTGGAAGGCTCCTGTCCTGTTACCTGTTTTTTCCCTCTTCTAATATCCATCCCATTTGCCATTCTGAGAGAGGATTGAGCATCTTACCTAGGGTCCGCCTTCTTGCTTAGCTTCTTAGGTGTTCAGATTTTAGTATGTTTATCCTATATTATATGTCTAATGTCCACTTATAAGTGAGTATACACCATGTGTGTCTTTCTGCTTCTGGGATACCTCACTCAGGATGATCTTTTCCAGTTCCCACCATTTACTTGCAAATTTCATGAGTTCCTTGTTTTTAATTGCTGGGTAGTATTCCATTGTATAAATGTACCACAATTTTTGCATCCATTCCTCAGTTGAGGGGGCATCTGTGTTGTTTCCAGGTCCTGGCAATTACAAAAAAAGCTGCTATAAACATGGTTGAGCAAATGTCCTCATGTACTTGATCACATTTTGGATATATGCCTAGGAGTGGTATAGCTGGACCTTGAGAAAGTGCCAGATTGGTTGAGTAAGTTTACATTCCCATGAGCAATGGAGGAGGGTTTGTTTCCCTTTCTCCACATCCAGAGCAATAGTAGTAAAAACTTCATGATATGGCATAGAAACAGAATGGTGGATCAGTGGAATCAAACAGAAAACCCAGAAATGAACCCACACACCTACAGATACTTGAGTTTTGACAAAGAAGCCAAAACCATACAATGGAAAAAGACAGCATCTTTAAGAAATTGTGCTGGTCTAACTTGATATCTACATGTAGAAGAACGCAAATAGATCCATATTTATCACCCTGCACAAAACTAAAGTCCAAGTGGACCAATGACCTCAATATAAAACCAGACACACTAAATCTGTTAGAAGGAAAAGTGGGGAAGAGCTTTGAACTCATTGACACAGGAGACAACTTCCTGAACAGAAACACCAACAACACAGGTTCTAAGATCAACAATCAATAAATGGGACCTCATGAAACTGAAAAGCTTCTGTAAAACAAAGGACACTGTCATCAGAACAAAACAACAGCCTACAGACTGGGAAAGGATCTTCACCAGCCCTACATCTGACAGAGGGCTGATATCCAGAATATATAAAGAACTAAAAGAAGTTAAAAAGCAACAAATCAAGTAATCCAATTAAAAAATGGGGTACACAGGTTGGGATGATCAATGCTCACTTAGATGGACAAATGGGATGGACATTGAATGTAGAAGAAAACAAGCAACAGGACAGGAGCCTACCAAAGAGGGCTTCTGAAAGACTCTATATAGCAATGTATCAAAGCAGATATTAAGACTCACAACCAAGCCTTTGGCAGAGGGCAGGGAATAATATGAAAATAGGGGGGTTACTAAGACTTGGTGAGAACAAGAGCTCCATAAAGACCAAATAGATCAGGGCACAGGGGTCTTTTATGAGACTGTTTTTCCAACCAAGGACCATTTATGGATATAACCTAGAACCCCTGCTCAGAGGTGGCCCATGGTAGCTCAGTATCCAACTGGGTACCCTAGTAAGGGGAACAGGGACTATTTCTGTCATGAACTCAATGGCAGGCTCTTCGACCCTCCCACACACACACCCGGAGGAACAGCCTAGCTTGATCCTAGAAGAGGATATTGCAGCCAGCCCTGAAGAGACAAGATAAGCTAAGGTCAGATGGAAGGGGAAGAGGTCCTCCCCCATCAGTGGACTTGGAGGGGGGACAGGGAGGCGATGGGGGAGGGATGGGGAGAGTGGGAGGGAATGAGGGAGGGGGCTACGGCTGGGATACAAAGTACCTAACCTGTGATTAATATAAAAATAAATAAATTACATTTTAAAAATGGGGTACAGAGCTAAACAAAGAATTCTCTGTAGAGGAATATCAAATGGCAGAGAAACACTTAAAGAAATACTCAATATCCTTAGTCACCAGGGAGATGCAAATTAAAATTACCCTGAGATTTCACCTTATACCCAGAAGAATGGCTAAGATCAAAAACTCAAGTGACATTACGACTATTTCTTATATTTATGGTTGTGAGCCTAGCCTTTAATAGTTGAGCCATCTCTCTAGCCCAAACTATTTCTAACTCTAGTTCCAGGGAGATCCTTCACCTTCTTCTGGCCTCTGAAGGTACCAGGCAACATACATTCAGGCAATCACTCACCCACATAAACTGTTTTTAATCCATCATGGAGTAATATGATACTGTACTGCAGAAGTATATAAAAGAAAGGAGACAGAGTGAGAAGCTATAGGGAGAACATGATAACAGAGGTCATCTGAGGACCCCTCCTACATTAAAGGACAGGCACTCAATATAACAAGACATCAAGCACCCCAAGGGCACAGGCTTACAGACTCTCAGAGAATAAACAAGTGCTAATTTGGAACAAATGTCCTGCCACACGCTTGTTTCTCCCATTTCTCTCTGCAATAGTTCTGTTGCTTTAATTACGATCTGTGGGTTGTTATGATCTGGGAGTGCACAAAGGTTAGAGAAGGGTTTGCAGAAAGATGAGGGCCCAATGACCTATGGAAAACTTACCCAACATGGCTCCTTGGACCAGGACTTTAGAAATTTCATCACCTGAGCTTAAGACGAAGAGACACAGTCAGCATTCCAAGTTTCCACATGATCTCTCTCTACATTGTTTCAGGAAGATCTGTTACATAATTTTCAGGACCCAGAGCAAAATGAAATGCTTGCCCCCCTTGTTCAAAGATGTAGAATTAGAGGAAACAGTAAGCAAGCATTAAATCAAGCACAGGGTGCTCACTGAGGCAGGTGGCATGCCTGCACAGCCAGCCTGACTTCCAGGTGGCAAGGAGGAAGCAGGATGTAGTGAAGCATGTGTGTGCTAGTGTGGTAGAAACTTCTGGGAGACTTCCTTTTACTTAATGTGTGTTTGTGTGTATGTGTATTATATAATTTTGTGCATGTCAGGGTGGGTTGTGCATTTGTCCATATGTATGAATGTGTGATGCTATAAAGGTTTGTGTGTGTTGTTTATATGTTTATATTGCGTGTATGTGGCATTTGCATTTGCATGTGCACACATACATGTGTGTATAGCATATACATTTATACATGCATGGTCTGAGAATTTGCATGTGTGTGTGCATTCTTGAGGAATACACCTTACATGTATCTGTGTGTGTATACACATGTTCACATAACAGTGAATGTGAGGGGTCAGCATGCTCAACGAAGTCCCTATTCTCCTTGAATATTCCAGAAAAGAGTCATCAAATCTCCCCTTCAGGTGTCCTGCTGAGAATGTGCAGGGCAACACGACACAAACAGCAGGCATATGTAGAGTTCTCAGCCCACTCTCAAACAAAAGCATTAACCTCAGACAGGCATCTCTGAGGGTCTGTGAACTGCGGAGACAGCTGTTTGGGAGGCAACGTGGGTTTGCCCGGAAAAACTTCCAAATTTCCTTGTGTCTGTGAAGTCAACTGCTTAGACTGGAGATATCAGAATCACTGTTGGGAAATCACAAGTTCTAGGCACATCTTTTGCTGTAACCCAACAGTTCACACGTGAACGTGGAGAGTTAGTCCTTTATCTAATCACATAGGAGAGGAAAACTATGCAGACTCCTCTCT
This sequence comes from Pachyuromys duprasi, assembly GCA_028658305.1. Taxonomy (NCBI): domain Eukaryota; kingdom Metazoa; phylum Chordata; class Mammalia; order Rodentia; family Muridae; genus Pachyuromys; species Pachyuromys duprasi. Next base: position 73,386,409 of record CM053743.1, on the reverse strand, counting down.
GTGGCTGAGAGATGCAGTCAAGCTGACTTCCCGGCCCAGCTCTGTGTCGTTCAATCAGTGGGATGGCCACAGCTTTACGCCTCAGTTCTCCTTATTCACTAAATGGGAATAATAGCAATTACAGAGTAATTAAGATGACACTCAGAAATCTCCCACCAGCAAACACATCACAGACTCCTCAGCCGATGCTAGAGCCTATTACTGAGCCACGTATTCTAAAAGGGCACAGGGCCTTCTGTGGCATCCCAGAGACCAGTGAAGGAGCAGAAGTGGGGCGCCTGCTCTGCCAGTCCTGGGAGCGACTATTCTGACTCAGGGATGCTGCCAATGGCCCTAGTTTGGACCCACCCCTCATCTGTCCCATAGGTCCTACCCACCCCAGCTGCCCACTCAGCCCTGAGGTCCAAGCAGGAGCATAGAGTGCAGACTGAAGAGGAGCAACCTTCCTCACTCTGAACGGGATGCCTGAAGGGGATATTTGATGATTGTTTTCAGGTAGAACCCTGACTCTACCATCTGCCCAGCCACCCTTGGCAAACCCAACTTCCCAAACACAGTATCAGCGTTTAGTTATGAAGTGACTCCCAGAAGGACACAGGAGCTTCGTGTTGGTGGCACTATTTGGGAAGATAGGTTGTACTTGGAGGAAGTAGGTCACTGAGAGCATGTGGGGTGGTGCTTTCTCTCTTTCTCTTCCTCCCCCGGCTCTGCCCATTTCTGTATACCATGTGGTCACAAGTTCTTGCTACCGTGATGTTCTTGCCTTACCACAGGCCCAGAAGCAAGGAAACCAAAGACGATACGCTTAACTCCCTGAAACCATTAGCAAAAATAAGTAATTCCTGCCTCTAAGCTGCCCTCTCGGGTACTCCAGTGACAACTACAGACAGCTAACTTCATGCACACAGGCCTTTGTCAACTACCCAAACACCTGTTCCTCATGACCTTGGACTAGATAGGAAAGCTCTTCCTCAGTAGACCTGTGCCCTACTGAATATCATTTTCCACACAGACCCCTTCCCTTCTCCACATCACCCAGCCTAGCCTCAGGTAAGCTCTTCTCACTCCCTGCTCTGTGGATGTGGCGAGCTCATTTCCACTGCCCAGCATCTCCCTGGGCCAAAAAGTCTCTCTGGCCCTCTGCCTGCCGAGTCTGACCTGGTAGCACAGATATTGAAACTGAGTCTGTGTTGTAGAAGTTTTGGTTTATAATATGTAAACATGTTTTTGTTTTGATCCCAGGTGTAGGATATGGGACTGACTCAAATTGTCCACAGCAGCAAACAGAGCAAACTCGTTTGGGCTCTGAGAGGGGCTCTTTGCTAGCTACAAATAGTTTAATTCTGAGGACTCTGGAGAGGGATTAAATTCCAGAGCCCAGAGAGTGTTGAGGGGCTCCAAGGAAGAAAAAGGCTGCTGCTACTCCCCCTTGCTGCTCCTGGTTGCTGTTGATGTAGTTTGCTAGAAGTCAGGGAGATCCTGAAACGAAGATTAGACTTGCCCCAAGGAACCCAATGACCCTAAACAGCAGAAAGTAGCTAAGAAAAACTATGCCCCTTTTCCCCACTCAACTTTCTCTCCTACCTGGTGTTGGCGTGTTAGAAGGTATTCGAGTGGAGAAGTAACAAAGAGGCATTAAAAAAACAAAATAGAATAGTTTTAAAGCTAATACCAACAAGTCTGGAGTGTTCTAGAAAGTTCTAGAAAGCGTTAGAAGTAATGAAATGTATGTGTTCCCACCGTGCTCATCACTCCAGAATATATTATCAGTAGGTTCAAGACATAAATGTTGTTTAACTAAATTAATATTTTAGTTGAATATACTCATTGGGTACAAGGCAACAGTTTGATACATGTATCAATGTAAATACAAAAGAAGTACAATTAGCCTTTCCACCCCCCTAGATACTTCTAAATGCTTATGTATTAATACAGAATAACTCTATATTTACAAAGTACAGTGTGATATTGAATACATGCATGCAATGTATATGATCAAATTCAATTGTTTCCTTATCATTTTGGAGCTCTGCTTTTAGTTATTTTAAGTATGTAATGGGTTATTATGAACTGCGTTATAGAATATTTTTCTTCTCACTGTGTTTTCCAACCCCCCTTTATCCTGCCCTCAACCCTTCCCCTTCCCAGGTAATCACTATTCTACACTTGGATGGGCCTTCTTAGAAAATATGGGCAAGTTTTCTTCTTAAAGCAGAAAAGTCCTTTCAAAGCACAAGAGAAAGCACCACTCCATCCATTTCCTCCCCAGGATGGTCTGTAACTAACATCTTGTCACCACCACTTTCTTCTAAAGTCTGTTCATCCAATAGAGGAGTAAGGAGCCACATTTCCCAGCACCCTCATCCCAGTGTGGTACTGAGTAGAGTCCTCTAAGAAAGAAGACAGATGAAAGGAGCTTGCATTGCCTTCTACGAGCAATTGGAGTAAGACACCAGCAAATATGATATGGCGGCTCCTAGAAAGCTCTGGAGAATCACCTGTCTTGCACTGCACCCTAAGATACATGGAACAAGCTGTTGAGGGACTCCTGAGAGCTGCAGCAGTTTCTATGAGTCATACAAGCCACCCACTTCCATGTCCTGCTGAAATTCCAGTGTCATTTCCTCTGCCTCCAGTCCCCTAGATCTTCCACAGTTGTGTGAGCCCATGCTGTCTTTACTAAAACAGTTAACATTAGAGTCATGTAGAGATCCCACTGTTTCCTGACCAGCTCTGTCTGCTGTATCTTTATGTATGGGATATATCATTAGGGGACATCTTGGAAGAACAATCAGGAAACAGGTCAAGAGAAGTAAGATGAAACACTGAGGTTTTTTGCTCTTGAACATTCTATCATGTGAATATATGTTTAAAAAACTGTATCTACACAGTAGAATATGAAAAGAATAAAATCCTTGGGAATCACAGGTCATTATGTCAAGTGAAATGAGCCAGGCACAGAAAGACTGCATGATCTCGCTCATGTGAAAAGTAGCTTTCATAGGAGTTAAGGTTAGAATGATGGTAACCAGAGTCTGGGGAAACAGGAGAAAGAGAAGTGGGAAGGGTTGGACAATAGGTACCAAGTTTGTCGGCTAAGAGAAATATATTCTAGTCTTCTTTTGTATAATATTGTGACAATATTTCAAAAAAGCTAGAAAGCAAGGATTTTGCATGATTTTGGTTACCAAGGATCCTTGTTTGCCGAGACATGTTGGCTTATCCTGTCTTTATTATTACATGCTGTGTGCAGATACCGAAACATGCTAGTCCATAACTATGTAATTCTATGTGTCAAAATTAATTTAAAAGAAACCACTTATAAGGTAGTGAGATTACCACATCATTATGAAATACCAGTGCAACACCAACAGAGAAGATATCTGCTCTCTTTTTTCCTTCTGTTTTTACTTCCTCATGAAATTTAAAATGAATTAGAAGTAGGGAGACACTCTAGAAAAAATGTATATATATTGCTATAATGTCTGTTGGTCCCTTTAAAGATGAATCCCCTACATCGACCAATGCTTTAAGCCAATGCCTGTTCCCTGTTTTCTCCCTCCTCTGATGTCCATCCTCTTTGCCTTTCTGAATGGGGATTGAGCATCTTAGCCAGAGTCATCCTTCCTGGTAAGCTTCCTTGGGTGTACAGATTTTAGCATGTTTATCCTATATTATATGTCTAGTATCCACTTATGAGTGAATATATACTTATGTGTGTGTGTGTGTGTGTGTGTGTCTTTCTGCTTCTGGGATAGCTCACTCAGGATGATATTTTCCAGTTCCCACCTGCAAATTTCATGATTTCCTTGTTTTTTATCGCTGAGTAATATTCCATTGTGTAGATGGACCACAATTTATGTATCCATTCCTCAACTGTAGGGGCATCTGGGCTGTTTCCAGCTTCTGGCTATTACAAATAAAGCTGCTACAAACTTGGTTGAGCAGATGTCCTTGTTGTATACTTGAGCATCTTTTGGATATATGCCTAGGAGTGGTATAGCTATACCACAGAGCTATACCACAGAGGGCATCTGAAAGGCTCTACCCTGCAGGGTATCAAGGCAGATGTTGAGACTCATAGCCAAACTTTGGACAGAGTATAGGGAATCTTATGAAAGAAGTGGGTGACAGTAAGACCTGGAGAGGACAGGAGCTCCACAAGGACAGTAATAGATCCAAAAAGTCTGGGCACAGGGGTCTTTTCTGAAACTGATACTCCAGCCAAGGACCACTCATGGAGATGGCCTGGAACCCCTGCATAGAGGTAGCCTATGGCAGTTCAGTATCCAAGTGGGTTCCATAGTAATGGGGACAGGGACTGTCTCTGACAGGAACTGATTGGCCTGCTCTTTGATCACCTCCCCCTGAGTGGGGAGCAGCCTTACCAGGCCACAGAGGAAGACAATGCAACCACTCCTGGTGAGACCTGATAGACTGGGATCAGAGGGAAGGGGAGGAGGACCTCCCCTATCAGTGGACTGGGAGAGGGACAGGGGTGGGGAAGAGTGAGGGTGAGATTGGGAGGGGAGGAGAGAGGGAGGTACAGGGGGGATACAAAGTGAATGAACTGTAATTAATAAAAATAAAAATAATTAAATAAAAAATAAACACCAAGATGGATAAAAAAATAAATAAATGTTTGAAACCTCTGCCAAAAAAAAAAAAGCCAATGCCTGGAAGAATGAGTCAGAAAGTGCCCTGAGCAACTTGTGCTTCTTCGCCTTCGAAGGCAGGGTTACTTATGCCTCAGATCCATATGTTTTATGGTACAGAGCTAAAGTGCCTAGTGATTCGGTTGATAAATTCTCAAGATTGATTTGGCTGCCCTTATATCCTCCCGCTAATTGAAAAAGAATTAACTGAAGGCAGATTCTTGGTTTCCTGTTGCTGTAACAGAATACCTGTGACTGGCACTTCATGAAGAGCTTTATTTAGCAGGTCTCTTTCTTCGTCTTCAGGCTCTGTGCCCATACTCATCTATTTCATTCTTCTCTTCCTCTCTGTAGACCTTCCAGAGGGGCAACACAGCTCTGCCAACAACTTCTAACTTGGGCAATTACAATCCTTGCCACTAGAGAGAGATGGGTTCAATTTTCCAGACCCTAAGTCCAAACTCCTAAGAAACATGTGAATTGAACCCCCTCCCCACAAGCCAATCAGTTATCAGGAAAATAGTAAGACGGAAATTAATCAGCCTAATTTTGAGAGGTGTTTTGGTGAAATGATTCTAGTATATTCAAGATTATTTGAGGCTTAGAAATGAAGTATTGATGAATCTCCTCAAGGTGTTAGGTTGCACAAAACAAAGCTTTTGGGGGAAATAGAAGTAAGAAGGGAAGAAGGGGCATGGTATGCAAAATAGCTTTTCAAGTAGGTGTAGCAGAAGACATCTGCAAGTTTCCAGAAGAAATGGCAATGCTTTGATTTGAAGTTTAATTCTACCCTCTCCCTCATGTTCAGTCCTTCTTAGGAGTCCCCTGAGGCTGTCCCCTTCCTGGCTCCTTTGATTCTTTCCTTGAGAGTCTCTGCTTTCTCAACCACAGAAGTCCATGGCATGTTCCAGTCTATAGACTGTTTCAAGCTAGTCTCAACTCCTATTACAGCAACATCAGAGTATGTGGATATACCTTATAAATGTCATTATTAATCTGACAACTATTGAGAGACCTGCATTATCTGACCCTGTTCCTGGCTTGTGGCTCACCTTTAACCTCAACAAAGTCCAGAGAATTTTGATAGCTGAGAGTCAATTCCTATAGTGTTGTTGCAGCCCAAAGTGAGTGTAACTGATCCTATGGGAATGAGTCCCAGGTTTGGCTTGGCTTGGTGATTACACACAGCCATCTGCTCAATACATGGAGGCAAGGAAGCAGAGGACTGTGAGTAGTGTTAAGATAACCCATCATACTTGGAAGGGGCGGGGAGGAGGGAGATGAGGGAGGGAGTGGGAGGGTGGGAGGGAATGAGGGAGGAGGCTATGCCTGGGATGCAAAGTACCTAACCTGTGATTGATATAAAAATAAATAAATTAATAAAAAAAAAGATAACCCATCATCACTACTGGCATGACTTAGAACATGTTCCTCTAACTAGAATTGGATAGCATTACCTTTCACTGCAATGCATACTACAATGAATGGCAGGTATCCTCTGTGGTTAGTTCTGTTTATCTAATTAATGAAGAACAAAATCTAATATACTGAATGACTTGATCCTATAAAGTCAAATTCTATGAGAATTTGGGAAATTCTCTACCTTCATTTTTTATTTGGTCAATCTAGACAGATTTGTTTGTACCACTGTCATAAACAGTCCCTATGATTTCAGTGGGAAATATTGCATCTATCTGTCCCCTTGACTATTGTGGATTAGCTGGAAATATGCTCTAATGTCTGGATGTCCCAGATTGCAGTTTTGAGGGAAATGGAAGGCAGCTAATGGCACTTCAGCAGATAAGATGGTCCATCTGCTGGCAGTAAATACCCGTAAGCTCAGCACTTGGGAGCCAAAGACAGACAAGGGATCAGGAGTTCAATTCTATGTCTACATGAGACCCTCTCTCAAAACAAAATGGGACACAAAGATTCTGTGCAGAAGAAGCATCCATCTCCTCTGCTCACATTGCTTTGGCCAAGTGAGCCATGTGGGATGGGCTCACGAAAGTGGCATGGAGAAGAATCTACCATGATGGAATACTGACACAAAGCCCTAATGATAACAGCAACCCACCTGTCTGCTCACCTGGGATTCAGCTCTTTTCATTCATTCTCTGCCCAAGAGTAAGACTTCAAAATCAAACACCTAGTCACAGGTTAGGAGCCCCTGGGTGATGCTCTTCATATCTCCATCACCCAAGTTCACTGTTTGCTACGCCATGACAACAGAATACCACAGGCTGGGTGGCTTAAAAAAAAAGATATATCTCACAATTCTGAAGACTACAAGTCTGGGGTCAAGGCCTCAGGCTTAATTTTTCCTGTGACCTCTCTCCTTAGCTTGCAGATAGCCATTCTTCATTGTGCTCTTGTGTGATGTGTAGTCTTTCCGCTGTTGGCTTTTATCTCCTTATAAAGCCACCAGTCTCATTGGTCTAACTAAGACCTAGTCTTACGACCTCGTAAAACCCTTTTAAAGTCACTACATCTAAATATGACCCAACTGAGGGCTAAGGTTTCAAAATAAATTGTGAAAGATGGGACGTAGTCCATAGCTAGAGGTGATGAAGGAGCTGAACGGGACCTAGATGGTTAGCTATTGTTCTGGAAACCATGGACTAAAAAGAGAGGTTATCTACATTCTATATACCCAATTTATAAAGGTGGAATAAGAAACATACACCTGCAAGAAGCATTCCTACTTGAGAAGAGGGAAAGAGGTGGGGATGGACAGCAACACTGGCTGGAAGCATCTCTGAAAATCCCTGAACAAACAGTGTGAGGTCCACTTGGATAAGGTCATTGGCCCTTAAATGTGCTCAGTGAGGAAAGCCTCATTACCTAGACTGTGGTCTCTGGCTTACTTTCCCATTATGCTTCATGACGCACATAAGCTAGGCATTTGAGAATACCCATAGCTCGAGTCTGCACAGCTCTCTCATTTCACCTCCTGCTCCAAATTGTTTCTGATCTTCAGATCATTTTACCTCCCTTATACTTAGCCTTTTTTCATTTCATCTGGTGGCTTCTTTTGTAGGACACATCTTGCAATGGCTTCATCTGCTGTGTATCAGCTGATGATAGTTCCGTGTGCTAACAACCACACCTACAATTTTCTTCAAAGACCTCCTTGGCCTTTACTCTGTACACTTTAGCTCCTTCATAGGCTTTGATAATGATGTGACAGCAAATGACATATAATCAGGTGAGCGATTTTTGAAGGCAGATGTACAGGTCATGCCCTTTGCTGCAACGCTCTGCTTTAATATATTTTTATTGCCAAGAGGCTCTCCCAATTTTATCCCCTACTGTTTGGAACCTGAAATCAGTCAGTCTTTCTGACACTGTGAAGCTGCACGCTTTCCATTAATTCCTGCTTGGAACCTAGCTAATTCTTTGTGACCTTGTGTTTTACAAACACATTGTCAAAGTCAACCAATAGAAACCAAAACACATTACTACTGCAGCATTTCCCTCCTCTTCCCCTAACGCTATCAGTTCTCATATAATCTGCTTTCTGAGTCTCTAGGGGCAATGCTTAACCAAGGTTCTTGCCACTATGTCACTTGCTATCCTCTAAAACTTCGCAATGCTCTCTCCACAGCCTGCAATTTGTCCTTCAAATCAGTGACGAATTATGCTTCTCTAATTATGTTCATACCCTGCTCCCACTAGCAAGTTTATGAACTCATCTGAATAAAACCAAATTCTGGAAAAATTAATAATGATTTCTTTCTCAAGTGACATCCTCTTTATGAATTAGCCTGAGTTGGGAGGTACAGACTTGGTTCCAAGTCTTCTTCACTTAGGGGTGGGTATGATCTGACAAAGCCCCTATCAATGGAACTGCTGTGGCCAGAAAGTGTGACTGCAATTGGTACATTAGACCCTACAAGCTTCTGATGATACTTTATTGGTCAACTCAAGTCACATGACAACCTCTAATTTGTAATAGGGGGATGCACTCTCATGTGCCCCTGGAAAATACAGTATCAAAAGAGTAACAAACAGCCTTATGTCTAGTGTTCTTTTTGGTGGTTTGTTTCAGAATGGGGTACTTTGGAATAATCTCCAAACAAACTTTTCACACACCTGTATCTAAAAAGGCACACCCATCTTCATCTACGCTTCTATACACTCCATTCCCAGCATGAGCTCAATACATAAGCCCCACTAGGTTTTAGGAGATTCTGTGTATAAAAAGAGATGTGTGTTGACAAAGATTTGTATGAAGCAGGATAGTTTTCTTCACTATAGATCCAGTAAGGAGTGTCTCATGGAGGCAGCCATGTTGAATTAAACACACTGCATGGGGAAAAAAACATGGTTTTCATCTTTAAAACTACACTTTGGTAAGTCAATTAAGTCTGTGTTGTGTTAGCTTTCATTTCCCAGGAAATGATTCTCAGCTTGATTATTTGGAAGATATGAACTACAGTGTCTAAAGGCTTATCAGTATCTGGAGAGGTCTGCTCTGTGCTTCTCTGAAGAAGGGAGGCAGTTTTCCGGTTGATACAAAACTGCCGGATGTTTCCATGTAGATAATTATCCCACCATGGGTTCTCTTCACTCTCCACTTAACTCACATCAGTAGACAATGTGTATTTGGTCTTTTCCCTTCTGCACAATGCTAAGAGTGCCCTTTTAGGAAACTGTTTCTCCCAAATACTACCTTTGAAGTCTGCATGGAGGTGATTTTACTCATTGAACATTGATCAAACCTGTATTCCTTAACATCCAGGGTGTGGCCCAAGCTCACCCAGTGGAACCTGTCTTCACTGGTGCTATCACTAGAATATACTATCACTGGTGTCCTTCTTGGTGTAAATACTGTGTCCTAGTTTTCCCTGTGGCGTACAAGAAGTCCTGTACATACTTGGACCTGAATTAACCTTAAATTCATGACTTAAGAAGCACTAGCCCTTCTCAGCTCTGCTGCAAAACGCATTATGAAAACGGAATGTTTGTTACATTGTCAGGAACAACTTCCCTCTCTGTGCTCTTGCCTTATTTACTTCAACAGCACTGAACAAACACTCAAGAAGGATAACGCTCAGTGGTTATGTCTTCTCTGGGAGTTGCAAACAAGACTCAGCCAGCCTGCTGAGCACAGGCATGTGAGTATTCCAATGTGAGACAGAAGCTGCACTGCTCAGTGAACAGAATGAACCCCAGCTGCTAGTCTAGTTCTGGCTCCAATCACAATTTGTGACTTCTGCCATCTCCAAGGGCTGGTTAAAGCTCTGATTCATGCCTGAACCACTCAGGCCATATGGAGTAGGCAAGGCAGCTAGGTCTAAGGCTTTCTATTCAAATATCATCAAGTCCAAGAAAACAGGCTTCTGCTACCAATCCATGTCCATTTTCTGATGATTAGTTAGCAGCTGCGTTTAAAGCCCCACATTTTTAATCTTCCAAAATACAATCTGAATTACTCATAGTAAAAGTTAGGGTTGTTAAAAAATTACCCTCCCAGTCATAGGCCTTAGGCTAGAAACTGATTCTGTTATTTTCCTAAATGGTCATGCTGTCAGAGCATCTTCTAAATATCTATGTATATGCCACAGACCTGGGCGGCTGCAACTCTCCTCACAGAAGCTTCTTTCAGCAGCGGGCAGCAGTCGATAGTGAGAGAGGAACCTGGTCAAAGAGCTGAGTGCCTAGGTCATCTCTCACACACACCAAGGTGGGGTACTATCTCAGAAGATGCAGAATGAACATGGAGCATGAAGATGAGAAGAGTGCTGTCTCCTGGACATGATGTAGCTGTCACACTCATGAACTCACCACAGTACAGTTTCCTGCATAAGACCCGCACAAGATCAAGCCAGCCAAAAAGCTTAGCATGAGTGGGGTAGATGATTTCCAGCCTTCGCCCCTTCCTGAGTTGATATTGGTAGCTGAGTTGATAGTTGATGGAGAGGAAGAATCACTCTTTGTTTCTTTGTTTTTCTTTTCTTTCTTTTTTTTTCTTTTTAGAATATCGCCACTGGACAGCTTCTCATGCCCGAGGATGGCCTCACACCCATGTGTGTATGGACAGCACTGGACTTAGTGGGTTATTTAAAAAAAACAATTTTTAAAAAGTTGGATAAAGGAACAATGAAAGGGATATGGAATGGGTTATAGTGGGGAAATGAAGGTAGATATGATAATTGTAAGCATGGATGAAATTCTCAAGAATAAAGAAAATATTTTTTTAATAATTCAGCCTGGCCAGTGAGACAGCTCATTGGGTAAAAATATTTACCAACAAACCTGAATGATCTCATTCAATTCCTGGGACCCACATGGTGGCAGGAGAAAACCAGTTCCCACACCTTCTCTGGCACCCACGTGCACACTGTGGTGTGTGTGTGTACGCGTGAGCAAGTTTCTTTCCTTGCCTCCGCTGCCCCTGGGGGCAAGCACTAAGCCTGTGCTCTCAAACCTTCCCACTGTGGTGCCCTAATAGCAGCCAGTGGCAGTGTCCACAGAGAAGGAAGACATTCTGCCAAAGATGTTTGCAGCTCCTTTCCATTCTTGTTCTCTTTCATATGTAATAAATCTTGTGCATGCTCTGCAGATAATTAGGACTATTGTAATAATATGGAGAATACTGACTGAAGTGTTTATATCACTGCGGACATGTGCCACCCAGATCAGAAACAAAGTGTTCCCATTGTTCAATGAAGAATTTAATATGAAAAGATGACAGTCCAATATCAGTTGCCTTTGAAATGCAGATAGTAACTAACACATCAGACCTGAGCAGCCAAAGGAAGACTTTAGGCTTATGAAACACCCAAAACTGAGAGAAGGGGCCTCCAAGAGCTGCTACAGAGGCCTCTGCAGGTGGTACTGGGAGGTCAGTAGTCAACAAGCTAGTTCTAGACAAGAGGAGAGACTGTAACATGAAAGTAAGCGTTGCTTCTGAAAGATGACTCCAGGAGTCGCCAGCCTCCAGGGTCAGGAACAGGAAATGGGGAGGAGGTGGGTCTTCCCACACCAGGCTTGCATCCTCTATCCAGCACTCATCTTGGCAGGATCTATGGGGAAGCAGCTGGCAGAGTTGAAATGGGTTTGCAGTCTCAGAGTGGGCATCAGCAGCCTGATCTGGGGCAGTTCGGAGAGCTGTGAGGCCACAACCGGCTAGCTGCCACACTTCCTCTCTGCCCAAGGCAGTTCCAGTTGATGTGCTAGGAAAATGGGCCAGGAATTCATTCCCAGGTTTTATATGACTCCACCAAGCAATTTAGAGGCTTGATTAGGCACTGGCATTGGCTGTAACCTGCCGGGGAGACATGAAGCAAACACTAGGACCACCGGCTTTTCGGTGCCAACACAACAACTTTCTATAACCTTGAACACACCACTTTTTCAGTTGCCTGTTATTTAACATGAAGAAATTGGATCAAATTTTCTTAAAACTCATTCCAATCTATAATTCTTAGAGATGAACTGGAAACATAAACATGTTATCAGCCTTGTTTTTATGGGAGAGGGGTCCCCAACACTGTGAGATGCTGAGAATAAGAAGAAACAAAAGGTGGGCTGTGAAAGGACAAAAGCCCTGACAATGGAAATGTAGGAGAAAGAAACACAAGCTAGAATAAGGTCATAGTGGTGTCTAACGCACCTAATCCCAGTACTCTGGAGGCAGTAGCAGACAATTATGTGTATTTGAGGCCAGCCTAGTCTTCACAAAAAGTTCCAGGTCAGCCAGGGCTACGTGTTAAGACCCTGTCTCACAAACAAAAATGAAAAGGAGAGGATGAAAAGGAAGAAAAGGAGGAGGAAGAAGAAGAGAAATAAAAGAAATACAAAGATGCCAAAGAGGAGCTATGAGTGTTTAAGGACAGGAAGCACACAGCAGGAACCTGGCATGTCTGTGACTCGGACCATTGGTGATGGCTCCTTAACGGCTTCTGGTGGCTGTGACTTGGAAGTTCTGCATGCACTGTAATTCCTGCACAGGCTGGAAGCAGAATGGGCACTAGCCCACTTCAAGGAAAGCCAGCCATCTGTAGGAGCAAGTTAGAGTCCTGGTGTTGAAACCTAATCTTCTCTTCCCCTCAGGGCTGTAAAAATGGAAGATGAGAGGCCCATGCATACAGCCATCTGCCACAAAGCATTCCTTGACATCCGACTCCCTTCATACAGATGAAATACTTTGTGCTTCTTGGCAGAATGGTGTTATTCCAATGTGCAAGCATAACTCACTCCCACGCTGTGGGAAGAATTGCTTCTAACTGAATCACAGAAAAGGCAGGTGACAGTGCTGTAACTGGACTTGGTACGTGTAGGGCAGACATCAAAACACTATCCACCATCACTCTCCCTTGAATGTGGTGACAAATCACCTGATAATTAAATATCCTCTTCAAGGGACCGTGGCTGATTTCATGAGGGCCAAACCTATAATAACAGATTGTTAATCTGAGCTGGAGGGTCTTTTTTTCCCTTTGTTTCATTTCCAAAGCTTTTTATTACTATAAGATATTTGGTTATACTCCTTATTAGGCTGATAAGTTTTGAATTGCTTTTCATTTTATTATCACATTAGTTCCTTCTTAATGGTTTTACTGGAACCCAGAAGTCTCCTGAGTTTTAATAACCTCTCCTTTTTCAGTACTTATAGTGATGGAATTAATTGTATAGAATCATGATCCTTCACTGACTATGTCACTGGGCCAAAAAAAGGAAATTCAATAAGAAGAATTGGACCTTGAAGAGTGATTAACGATGCATCCCACTGCAGATTTCTCACTTTAAGACTTTCACTGGCTTTGCAGGAGCAGATTTTCCTGTCTACCTTAAGAATTTCACTCAGACTAAGTACTTCAGAATTCTCTGACATAGGAACAGTACAATTAACTGTTTAGGCATCAGCAAAATTGTGTTTAACACATATGAAAGGACTTCTCTTACCTACCTAAGAATGTTCTCTTTGTTGCTGGCTTTGTTTAATGGGATGGTAACCATCATATGCATGGAAGGAAATTACCATGTTATCAGTAACCAAAGTTTCTTCGCATCTTATTTTCCTGCTAATATTCCTTGCTCCGTGATGATAATAATTCTCCCAAGAATAAATACCTACTGACTAGAACACTGAGGTCAAATCTTCTCTTTACTAAGTCACAATTTAATTAATATGAATTAATATTGAAAGAACAAATGTCAGCTGTAGCAGGTCCTAAAAGAACATAAAATTTGCATAATTTCTTGGATATTGTGAATGAGAGTATCAAGTGGAAATAGCCAAGTTTTCCAAAAAGAACAAATAATTAAACACCAGATCACAGGAATAAGAGTTGGGCAAATTAAAATTACAGCAGCCAAATAAACCTTCATCAAGCAAATAAATATTTTAATGATTAGAAGCCTTTATTTTTGCCAGTATGTAACTAGATATACAGACAGATAGAATAGAAGGTACTTCGGTTAACATATCTCCACCAGCAACAAATGAGAACATTACCTCATGTCAAAATCTCCCTTTTAAATCTAACCCATAATGGATGCCCAATAAATGTCTCTACTAAATGAGTAGGTTGTTCAATTAATGGATTTAATCGGATAAAAGGAACTGAGACCATTAAAAAAATAACTCCTTGGTCTGACAAAGCTAAAAGTTTTACAGGCAGTCAATTATTAGTGAAGTTTATCTTTCAGGATCTGAGCTATTTCTAAAGATAAGTAAATGAGCAAAGTATTAAAGAGAGAACCAAATTAAAACACTATTACTAACATACTCAAAAGTGCATGTAACCAAATGGCTTCACTGGATTTTATAAAAAGCTCAAAGAATAATTAATTTGAATACTTACAATAAAATAAGTATCAAGAATATCAAGAAGGCTAAGAGGGGTGACTTATGCCTGTAATCCCAAGCCTTGGGAGGCTGAAGGCAGCAGAACTACTATAAGTTCAAGACCAGCCTGACTACATAGTGAGTTCTAGGAAAGCATGAGCTCCAGAATGAAACCCTGCTTCATTAAACAACAGTATATCAAGGAAGCAGGTGCCTTCCCAAGCTCCTTCTGAGTCCAACATTACCCTAATACCAAAAGCAGACAAAGTCATCACAAGAATAGAAAATGACATAGCAACATTCACTATGACTACAGCCATGAATCCTCAGCTGAGTTCTAGAATGCAGGCACATGTTAAAATTACTCACCACAACCAAGTGGGATCTATCCTAGCAGCACAAGATTGATTCAATACATGAAAATCTACCAAACTAATACATTACAGTGACAGGTGGAGGAAACACACCACATACACATGGCATTTGATGGCATCTGACACCATTTCATAACAACAGTATTTAACAAAGAAGGACGAGGGAGGGCTTCCTTACCCTCCCACAAATAAAGACTTCATACAAACCCACGGCTGCAACTGTTGGAAAATGGGGAGCTTCCCCTGCAACTGAAGAAATCCTGAGAGCTCTGTAAACAAACTATCATATCTGATAAAAATACAGGCAAGATTTGTCTGCTAAAATCATAAAGTGCTGATAAAAAGAGTCTCAGATAGCCTAAAATTTATGGCAATCCTCCGGACTCCTGAAATGTTAGGATTATAGCATGTACCAGCACACTGGCCTCACCATTGGTTTTCAACACAGAAAAAATGGTAACTCAGTTGAGCAGAGAAAAAGAGAGACTGTATTCTACACTATAAATAAAAATTAACCCAAAGTGGATCACAGACCTAAAAGCAAAGCTAAAGGTATAAAACTTCTCCAATTAAATATACCAGAAAAGGCTGTATGACCTTAAGATTTCTTAGACACATCAAAGCACAACTCAATTATTTCAAAAACTTAATTAAATTGAACTTTATCAAAATTTAAGACATTGTTAAGTGTTGAAAGGGAACACCACAGACTGAGAGAAATATTGGCAAACTACAAGCCTAATAAAGAATTTGTATTCTAATTAAAGACCTATCAAAGATCAATAAGAAATAAACAATCCAAAATATTAAAGAAACAAAAGCTTTGCACAGATATTTCACTCAAGGTAGCAACACATATGAGAAGACGTTCCACAGTGTATGTCACAGGAAGTCGGTAGAACACACCAGGAAGGAGGGGTCAGGAGGGCTGGGATGGATTGCATGTGCCATTCTCGCAAGCAGCCATGCACAATCTGATGCTTTCCTATGAAGCTGGCCCGTCCTGAGTCATCCTGTACCTGGGTGTTTTACTTGTAGTCATCAAAAAAGGAAAAGAAAGTGAATCTCTTTCTACTGATGATTAGGTCAGCAAAGTGGGGTACATCCACACAATGGACCCTACTCGGTAATATTAAGGAATCTCAAATGCATGAGCATGAAAAGGAGCCAGTTCAAAGCCACATCTGATCACTGCCATCTTAGAGCCCCTGGGACGTGCAGCCTGGCCTTGCCCCTGCCACAGCGGAAGGAAGACGGATGCATCCAGTCCTGATGAAACCTGATAGGCTATGGTCAGATAGAAGGGGAAGAGGATTTCCCTCATCAGTGGACTAGGGAAAGGTCATAGAGGAAGAGGGAGGGAGGGTGGGACTGAGAGGAGACGAGGGAGGAAGTTAAAGCTGGGCTACAAAGTGAATAAGCTGTAATAAATAAACAATAAATAATAAAAAAGCTCTTCTCTGTGATATCACTCATATGATATTCTGGGCAAGGCATAGACCAGGCATAGAAAATGGACCAGTGGTTGCCAGGCAGGACCTGGGGACAGGAGACATCTTCAAAAGGACACAAGGAAATTTTGTGAATAATAGATTCATTCTGTGCCTTAATTGTGGTGATAATCATGTGTCTCTGAATTATCAAAACTCACAGTACTGTGGACTAAAAGGTGTGAATTTTTCCATGTAAATTACAGCTGAAATGTTAGAGTGTATGTCTTTTATATTTTACCATGAACACCTTCAAAGATGAGGTTACATTTCTGTAGTGTTTATATATGTTGCCATTATCAGTCTTTGCACAGAAGATATTCCAATTTCTTAGGACAGACTATTAGTTTTTCTGAACAAAGGACTGAAGAATGACAGAAAAATATCAAGCTTGCTTTGAAACCTCCTCCTGCTGTGGGAAAAGAATGTTCCGAAATTGCAAATCACTGTCCTTCATTTCCCTTCGCATACAAGCTGAGCATAAAACCTTTCTTGTTTGCATTCTGGCAATAGTTCATTTGCTTTGGGGAGAGACTTTATCATAATTCATGTGAATTGTTTCCTGCTTGCAAGCAGTTTGCAGGATCTGGCCAATAGTCATATGGATGATCTGAAAATTCTGTTTATTGATATCAGTCCGGACATAATCTACTGTATTTGATAGCAAAGTGATTCTTTCTGCTCGAAATAAAAAGCAGGACCATCTGTTTTCCCAGAAACTCTCCGTATGGTGGATCAAATTTTATGTCTTAAGTGGCACCAAATTTAAAAAAAGAAAAGAAAGAAGTAATCACCAAACAATTCAAAGTACAAAAATCCCTGCATATGAGCCAATTGACCAAGCTGAGTAAAATATGAATCTCCTGCACAGTTATCTTATCCTGAGGAGTGCTGAGAGCCTGAGCTTGCTTATAAGCACTAATGGGTGGAAGTGTTTTTCCTTCATTTACTAAAAACAACGAAGATGCTGCCTCAGCAGACAGGCCACGACACAAAACAGCACCAAAAACAAGATACGGCCCAGCAAATTGTCAGCAAAACAAAGAGGTCTCATTAGGGCCTGGATTTTGCAATCTGAGGGTAAATTCTGAAAAAGTAGATTATAGAAGAAAAATGCCTCTTCTGAGAAAGGGGGCATGGCACATACAATGGCACAGAGGAACACAGGTCTAATACAACACCAAGCTGAATGTCAGAGAGAGGAATATAATGGCAGCTTGATTTTCCATTGGGTGGAAAACTGTTAAGTAGGAAAGAATTAGTTACATATAAATAAAAACAGGAATACGGCAAATATAAAATCCATGCTTCTCTTGGAATCTACTACCCCAAAGTACATGTTTTAATTATCGTGACAAAGGAAAAATGGTTAGTAGAAAAAAATCATCTAGTTTGTCATTTGTTCAAAGAGAGATTTTTTTATTAAAAGTTGCAAATTTCAGGCCGGCAGGGTTATTCACTGTCAAAGGCGCTTGCTGCCAAACCTGCCAGCCTTGGCTTGACCTCCAGGATTCGAACAGTGGAAGAAGAGAACCAGCTTCCACAGTCTGTCCTGTGACCTCCACATGTTGGCATGCGCATTGCACACGTGATGATCAAATTCATGTGACTTAAAATTATAAAGTCCTAATTTGGATCCATCCTCTAAGAAGCTAACACTACTAGAATTGCAGAGTCATGAAAAGTAAAAGAAAGATTTAAAAAGCCGAACAAGGAGCAAAATGTATTCCAACTAGGGATTTTTAACCCACAGAGGGACAGCATTGCCGCCATCTACTCGGAAGGAACGAAGTCTCCAAGCACATAAGCATACACTGTGTTATCCAGAGACCTGGGCGCTGCTGTAAAGGAAGCAGGTAAATTCTTACTGAGGATGCCAGAGAAAGTGTATGAAACAAGAGGCGACAGAGGTGTGGCATGCCCCATGAAAGGAGAATCAGTACCAAAACTTCAGGCCAGAGGGAGCCTGGTGCTAACTTGGGGTGACAGTGGGACTTGGAGGAGCTCTGTTGAGGTGTAGTATGACAAGGGATGAGTTACTAGGGGCCAGTCACCATTAGCGTGACTATTTCATGTTTTTTTAAGTAATTTATTTATTTGTATATTAATCACAGGTTATGTACTTTGTATCACAGCTGTAGTCCCCTCCCTCATTCCCTCCCACTCTCCCCATCCCTCCCTCATCTTCTCTCTGAACCCCTCAAAGCCCACTGATAGGGGAGGACCTTCCCCTTCCCCCGCTTCCATCTGACCCTAGCTTATCATGTCTCTTCATGGCTGGCTGCAATGTCCTCTTCTGGGATCTAGCAAGGCTGCTCCTCCCTGGGGGGTGGGGTGGGGGGAGTCGAAGAGCCAGCCATTGAGTTCATGACAGAAATAGTCCCTGTTCCCCTTACTAGGGTACCCAGTTGGATACTGAGCTACCATGGGCCACATCCGAGCAGGGGTTCAAGGTTATATCCATACATGGTCTTTGGTTGGAGAAACAGTCTCATAAAAGACCCCTGTGCCCTGTTCGATGGTCTTTGTGGAGCTCTTGTCCTCGCCAAGTCTTACTAACTGCCCCTTTTTTCATATGATTCCGTGCACTCTGCTGAAGGCTTGGTTGTGAGTCATAATATCTGCTTTGATACATTGCTAGTTAAAGTCTTTCAGAGGCCCTCTGTGATAGGCTCCTCTCCTGTTGCTTGTTTTCTCCTACTTTCACTGTCCATCCCGTTTGTCCATCTAAGCGAGGATTGATCATCCCACCCTGGGTCCTCCTTCTTGCTTATCTTCCCTAGGTGTATAGATTTCAGCATGTCCATCCTATCCTATACATCTATATAAGTGAGTATATACCAAGTGTTTCTTTCTGCTTTTGGGATACCTCACTCAGGATGATCGTTTCCAGGTCCCACCATTTGCCTGCAAATTTCATGATTTCCTTGTTTTTAATTGCTGAGTAGTATTCCATTGTGTAAAAGTACTATAATTTCTGTATCCATTCCTTGACTGAGGGACATCTGGGTTGTTTCCAGGTTTTAGCTATTACGAATAAAGCTGCTACAAACATAGTTGAGCAAATGTCCTTGTTGTATACTTGAGCATCTTTTGGATATATGCCTAAGAGTGGTATAGCTGGGTCTTGAGGAATCACTATTCCTAATTGTCTAAGAAAGCGCCAAATTGATTTCCAGAGTGGTTGTACAAGTTTGCATTCCCACCAGCAATGGAGGAGGGTTCCCCTTTCTCTACAACCTCTCCAGCATGTTGTCACTTGAGTTTTTATCTTAGCCATTCTGACAGGTGTAAGGTGGAATCTCAGGGTCATTTTTATTTGCATCTCCCTGATGGCCAAGGACGTTGAGCATTTCTTTAAGTGTTTTTCTGCCATTCTACAATCCTCTAGAGAGAGTTCTTTGTTTAGCTCCATACCCCACTTTTTAATTGGATTACTTGATTTGTTGCTTTTTAATTTCTTGAGTTCTTTATATATACTGGATATTAGCCCTCTGTCAGATGTAGGATTGGCTGCAGAAACAAAACCACTAGGATTAAAAGTAAACAGCGGCTCTGGGAATATACCTCTCTCTCTCCGTGGTAGAGCCTTTGTCTAACAGGCATGAGTTCCTGGGTTTCAGCCTCAACACAGAAGAAATGAAGCAGTCTAGTAACGAAGCAGTGAGTAAGACATGGGATCAGCTCCCCCTTGACCACCCCCTCCCACAAATTTAATCCAGGAACGTCTGCAGACTGCCTAAAGACAGAGGCAGGCATGATGCTTCAAGCTGACCATGTGAGGCTGGCATCCTGGTAGCACTCTTGCCTGCGTGGCCTTCAGAGTCCAGATGCCCTGCAAGGAGCACACTGAATAGATCCTTCCCTGGAAGAGCAGTCTCCTACGGTGCCGTCCACTGAGCCAAGCAGGAATGGTGGGTACGAAGTCCTGAGATCCCATGAGCCCTGTCTCCTTCACTCCGAGACTATTTCTTTCCCACAGCACAGATGAGAATCTGCATAGGTAATTACAGTTCCAGAGGCATAAAGCACACAGGCTTCTTATACAAAAAGAACTGTAACCAGGTCACAACCAGGTAACCAGGTATAGAAGGTGAGCTGGGAGGCAGCATTACATCATTCTGGCCAGCTAAACAGAATTGATTTTGTTCCAAGCGTGTTGTATCTAGGTAGCTAGATAAAGCATTTTAGGCTCACTGACTATATATAGGCTTGGGGGACTTTCCAGTCGCCCCACCCCAACCCCATTTCTGAGGCAAAGGAACACAGCAGGATGTTGTGCTCTTAACTCTAATAGAACATATATTTATCTTTAACTCAAGCAGAACATGCATCATCTATTGTTTTATCCTAAGCAGCAAATATTGAACTCTTGAATTTTACCCTGGTCTCAGGCATGTAGGGGCCTGAGAACTTGAACTTAATTGGCCTTATAATCAAAACAGAGACTTGGAGGCAAAAGAGCTTCTGATATGCTGGAGTCAAAGGCAGGTGTTAACAGAGGAGCTACAGTTATGCTAATAACTAAAGTAGTTCTCAACAGAGGGGCCATAGAGTTTAAGCAGGGCAGAAACCTCTTGAGCAGGATGGCATAAGGTTAAGGATAGTCAGCACCTGAAGAAGTGGGAGTAGGAAAAAGAGGCACTGAGGATAGGAGGGTATCCGCTGGCTGTCTGAAGTCAGCCTCATGAAGACAGCATTCCATACCTTCTAGGTTGCTTCGAAGGTGAAATTAGGGCAGTGAGCAGTGTCCACGTAGCAGGTTTCAACCAGGTGTAAGTCCCAGAGTGGTATGAGCAACAAGGTGAAATTTCAGTGTAAAACTTGGTGTGGTCAGCAAAAAGAAAAAGAATTAGTATGAGTCAGGCATGTTGGAACACACCTTTAATCCCAGCTCTTGGGAGACAGAGGCAGGCAAATCTGTGAGTTCAAGACCAGACCAGTCTATGCAGTGAGTTTCAGGCCAACTCAGGCTATATCATGTTGACTCAGTCTCAAAAAAAAAAAAAAAAGACTCAGGATGAATTGTCCAGTCCTGGACACACTTTCACAAGCCTCTGAAGTTATGTAAGTTGTGCTTCAGACAGGCATTGATGACTGTTTACAGTCTGTAGCCTAAAGTTTTCATTCAGTACTCTCTGTGTATGACACTTTCTCTTCTGCCCGGCAGATTCCGTTAGACAACCAAAAGGCCGAGGAGCCTCTTGGCTTTTATCTTGCTGTCAGGATTTAGTACTGGTCAGAACTAACTCTGAAAGCACAGAACTTTCAGAGAAGGTAAGCAAAGACAATGACGAAAACGTACCATTGCCGGAGGGTGGGCATGGCCCTAGGGATATAGAGTGTAAATCAGGAAGAACAGAGGGCACCCAGAAAGAGGTGTCACACCAACATTCTCCTCTGCCTCCTTGTTCTCTGAATGCTGCCAAAGTCTGACTTTTGGTTTCTTTGGGCTGCTGATTAAATCTCAAAAGGTTTCTTTATATTTTGTTATATTTTCATTTTGTTATGAAGACAAAGCAGGTCAAAAGGGAAGAAAGATTCCGACAATGTCAGGAGACAGGCAACGTGGTTCAGCAGGTAACGGTCGTTAACCGCACAGGGCTACTGACAGGAGTTTGAAACCCACGTAAGTGTGTAAAGAAAGACTGACTCTACAAAGGCATATTCTGACCTTCACATGCATGCTATGGCATGTACACATGCACGCACACACATTTCTTTTGAGACGGAGTTTCTCTGTGTAGGCCTGGCTGTCCTGTAACTCACTCTGTAGACCAGGCTGGCCTCAAACTACCTGCCTCTGCCTTCTGAGTGCTGAGATTAAAGGTATGCACCACCGTCACCCAGAAAATTATTTTTTAATGATGAAGGAATGAATGAATACTACTTACCCACTGGTCAGCATAGAAACTCAGAGCTACATCTTCATGAAAGCCTGCATGCTGAAGGATTTTGCCTTGCTGAACTCCAGCTCTCTGGTCACCAAAGTATGATCACCAATCTCATGGTCACAGTAGCTTAGATTTATTATGGCTCACAGTTGGAGGGTGTAGTCTGTCACTGTGGGGACAGGGAGCAGCAGGGGCTTGAAGCAGCTGGTCACATCATACCTGCAGCACCAAGCACGGAGAGCTGAATGCTGGTGCCCACTCACATGCACCTTTTGTTTGTCTTCTCAGCAAGGGCCTCATGTCATGTACTAGTTCTGCTCACAGTCAGGGTATTTTTCCTTCCTCAGTTAAAACTCTCTGGAAGATGTCTGGTGCTGTCATACCCCTTTATTCCCAGTGCTTGGGAGACAGAGGCCAGTGGACCTCTGTGAGTTTGAGGCCAGCCTGGGCCACAAAGCGAGTTCCAGGACAACCAAGGCTGCACAGAGAAGCCCTGTCTTAAAAAACAAAACAAAGAAACACCTCTCTGGAAATATCCTTACAGATATATCTAGAGGGTTTTTCTCCAGATGATACTAAATCCTGTCAAGTTGACAATGAGGCTTAACCATCATGCTCCCAGAAGCACATGCTGACCTCTCGACACCCAGAATCTCAGCGTCTGACACTATTTGGAGATAGGGTATTTACAGAGGTGAATATGGACTAGGGAGATGGCTTGGTGTGTTCAAGATACAGTGTTGCCTGAGTGTTAGCATACATGTAAGACTAGACATGACAGTGGACGTCTATAACACTAATGCTAGGGAGGAGGACTGACGTGGGAGGGCACCTGGGACTAGCTGCCACACTTACCCAAACCCATGACTGAGGTTCAGTGAGAAACCTCTCAAAAAATAAAAAAATGGTGAAGAGCCATGGAGGAAGAGACTCAACATTAACCTCCATTTTGCACTGGTGCGTGCACATGTACATAAATTGCACATACCAGCACACAGGCATGCATACCTCAACATGCACATCCCGCCCCTCCACACACACACACACAATGAGTAAGTTTAAATGGGGCTAGTGACTCTGGATCCAATCTGTCTGGCTTCCTTATTAGATCAGGCTAGGAAGAGGATACAGCAAGATGCTACCTATCCACAAGCCTGGGCGAGACGCCTCTGGAGAAACCAACCCTGTCGGGATTTGCACCTTGCTCTCCAGCCTCCAGAGATGAGGGATATGTCTGTGTTGTTTAACCCCAGTCTGTGTGTGTTGTCATGGCAGCTGCAGCTAATACAGACCTGTGCATGCAGCACTGACTTTCTAATGTGGGTGATGTTTTTGCACTGCAGTGTCTGAGAGAGAGGGAAAACTATAAAGCAGCTCTGTTCTTAGAAGATACTGCTTCGCTAACCTTAGTTAAAGTGGGTAGAGGAAATCTGTTAGCTCCGAAGCCTTATCCTGCAGGCATATGCCTTTATCAAGGACCACCCTTTGCCTACCCTTTGCCTACCAAAAAGAAGCCTGATTCAAAGAGGCTCAGAACCCAAGCTTCCAAGCTACTCAGACGCTGCTAATATATGGGCTCAGGCAGTCAAAGGGATTGGCTCATGGCAGCAGTGTCTTCTCCACGCCCTGAAAGTAGAAATAAGGAAAACACACGTGTATCTACTGTCAGGCACAATTTAGAGATTGAGCACTACATGTGCCTTGCCAGATGTGTCACTGACTACATGCCTTAGTTTATCCAAAAGAGAAACACCATGCCTCCACTGCAGAGTTCACATGATCACTTAATTCTTCTCTGCTTTTTCTGAAACAAGGTTTCATGTCATCTAGGCTGCCCTTCAATTTACTATGTAGTTGGGCATGACCTTGAACTCCTGACCCTCTGCCTCCATTGCTCAAGTGTAGAATCACACCTGTGAACCACCACATCTGAGAAGTTTTCCTATGTGTATAAGGCCTGTGGCAGACAGTTAACATACAACAGCAGTCATTATCAGAGGTTCTCAGCTACAGACTTCTCGTCACTAACTCCCGTGGGCCAGCTTTGCCTCTCTCAGCCGCCATGGATGTGCAGTGCGGTATGTGGGGACTGCAGAGGTGAAGAGCCTACACTTCTCCATTACAAATTGACTTTTTTCAGTCTTACCAAAATCAAATTTATGTTAAAAAGATTCTTTGACAAAATACAAGAAGATAGCAGTAAGTAATCTAACACTTAAGTGGATATGTGAACAAAAGGCCATGTGATAAAATGATCTGTAACTTACTAGGGACATAGGTTGGATGAGAGAGTTTAGATCACAAACAAGCAGCTTTGCCTGCCTTGAGATTCTGCCAACTGCTACTTACCGGGATTTAGTCCAATGCATTCTGCTACACTGTCATTCTGTTAACTGTCACGCACGCACAACAGGGTTGAATTTGAAACAAACCCTACAAGACCCCACTTCCTAATGTATACAGCAAATTGCAGAGAGTTGTGCAGTTTTCTGAGACCATTCAAATACTTGGACCTGCTGCTTATTTTCCATCCTGCAATACAACAGAGAAGGAATCTAACTCAATGTCTCCCTTCCACCCTTGGATTAAACCAGGAGATCAATGAGCCATTGTTTGATCAATCCTTCCTGGATAATGTTCACACCATAATATTAAATTAGAAAAATAAGACATCTAATTTCCCCACCTATAAAGGTTATGTGGTCCTTTTGTTCATGTTCAATTTGCATCAGTTCATTGAGTCACAAGTGTGCCGCTTCCAAGAGACTCATAGTGTGTCATTATTACAGAGCACCTCAATCTAAAGGAAGGTGCTCTCCCTAAGAGGACTCTCCAGCCACGACAGGCTCCAAGCCGAGAGCTGCCATTGCACTATTTAGATGCAGCTGCCCTTCATTTATGTAACTATCCACCTTTCTATTTAAGTAGATGGTCCATGCTGTCTTTAGGGATAATAAGTTCCCTGTGCTTATACCTGCTTTTCATTGGCTCTAAAAGTTACCTATTTTATAAATGGAGTCCGTCCAGGAACAGTTCACTCAATCTGAGCAAAGAAGGACAAACTGGGCTCTGTATCCAAGGACCTCTGGTCCTGTGTGCTAGATTCTCCCACTTGGGGCCATGACATGTTTAGAAAGCTGTTGACTTGTCCTTCCAGTGAGCACTGAAGTCCCTCTGGCCTCAGCCTCTAACCCTTATCTCTGATGTCTCTGCCTAATCTTCATGTTCCCTAATCTAATATGGAGTCCAAGTAGCTGCTTGATCCTTTCTGCCAGCAAACAGTCCAACCACCAACAGTATGCACAGATTCAGATACTCAGTCCTGTTCCAATCAACTGCAGGAAGTTTGGAAGGATGCTTGGTCCCCATACAACATGGTTGCTCTCTTGACAAGATTGGGAGTGGACAATGTCCCTTAAGAGAGGATGAGGAACCATTAGTAACCTATACTGACAAGAGGCTTTAAGAGCTGTAATCATGGGCCAGCAAAAGGCTGAGTAGGGGCCCTGGTCACCAAACCTGATGATCTGAGTTTGATCCCTAGGATCCACATGGTAGGAGAGAACTGATCCTATAAGTCGTCCTCTGCCCTCCACATGTGTGTAGTGGTAACCCCTCACTCCCCTGAGGCTTTCCTGAGGTGTCATCCTTCATGGCCATTCTGGTATAATTTAACTTAATTCATCAGCACCCCAATATTCTGACCACTTTGTGAAATTATAGTGAAAAACTGTCATGAGCAACTTACATTTGTGGGGATAGGAAGTTCTGCCAGAATTAGACCCCATCTTATTACAGTGACCTTTGAGGACTGTTCAAATGACTCAGGAGGCCCTATGAGGAGTGGGAAAACCCCCATCATTTTGTGACTGCAGGACAAGCCTAACTCAGGTGACCTCGTGAAGTGCACTCTTACTGGACTTGGACTCCTTGCCTACATCTTCCCGAGGATCCTCAGTGCTCTCCACAGCCAATCAGCAGAGCCTAATGCCAGAGTCAGATGAGCACAATGAGCTCATTTAACAAAGACCCCTTGGACCAACACATGTATAAATGAGAAGTAACACTCAGCCTTGCACATATTAGGCAAGTGCTCTCCCAAGAGCTCCTCCCCGGCTGCCATTCTGCCTTCTTTAGCTTTGAATTTTATCAAGATGGCACTGGCCCCTGGTTACAATCTGTTTAGACATGAACCCTATTTTTGATATTCAACATATTAGCTCTCATGAGTAAACTTGATCAGTGTCCTTAACCTAATAAACTAATAAAGATTCAACCAGCCAAAGAGGATAAGCTCTATCTCCTAGCAGGGAAGTCCTTGTTGCACTGTTTCCTTAACAAAGTATCATTTTAAAGACTTAACTCTTGACCCCACAGAAGGTGGTCAGTACACTTCCATGAAACTCTGAGGTCACAGGACCTAGCATCTACTAATTCTTACCATGGTGGGGGGAGGGGGATCACTGCAGTTTTATGCCTTTACAAACCCATCAGAAACATATATAGAAAACTGTGGAATACATCCATGGTCTGAAAGACCCTACATGCACTTACTACATATGTGTGGCAAGGCGCAGCAGCGGCCCCTCCCAAAGTGTGTCCAGAATATTACAGCAGTAGCTAGAGCAGGGGGTAACAGCAAGTAATGGGGACCAAGATCTGTGCTCCCACCAAAACCACCCATGCACACAGAATGCACTCTCCACGGGAAAATCAGAGGCCTGGAAAGTGAAAGAGAGCAGCAGTCAACAAACTATTTAGTGCCCACACCCTCTGTGTACTCCTCACAAACACACAAAGCTTCTATTTCATCAGAAAACCTTACACACCCTAACATTTGCTATCTGTTTCTGCATTCTCCAGAACTTCTGGAGGTCAGGACCAGCCATGTCTTTTCATCATGAACCAGCAGACATCATGTGTGTGATGAATGAGTGACAGAATGCATGTGTCCCCAGTTGGTCCTCACAAGGAAACTATCAGATGTTCCTATTCTCATCAGTTTAGCTAAATAGTCAGACATCTTTTCAAATTAAATTCCCATCAGAACAGCTTGGTATTTAAGTCCCAATATAGGAGTGGAGCTTGATCTTTTCTCTGAGAGGAACAGATGAGTTGAACAGCCATGCCACCAGTTGATAATCATTTTTCAGATCTATACAGCCTGTCTACACACATTCAAAGGTTTTCCTTAACTTGTCTTCTATCTAAACCAGTCAAGTCTCTTCTCATAAATGAGAAATATTAAATAAATGTCTATTCTCATAAGAGAAGTGACTAGCTTTGAAAAATCTGTGACTTCCCTACATAAGCTTTCCCTCAGTGTCTAAAACATAAATACCACTGGCAGACCAAAGACTGTGCAGTGAGTTTAAAAACTGATCCCCAGACCTATGTTCCTTATGTCACTGTCCTGGTAGTAAGCAGCAAGGCTCAGAGACAGTCAGTCACTGCCCAAGGCCTCCTGCTCAAAACAGAACCTCAGCTCAGATTCCAAAGCTCAGCCACTCACTTGTTGGTTTGTTTGCTTGTTTAGTTGCTTCGTTGGTTACTTGGTTGGTTTTTCAAGACACGGTTTCTCTCTGTAACAGCCCTGGCACCCAGGAACTCAACTTGTAGACCAGGCTGGCCTCGAACTCACAGAGATTTGCCTGCCTCTGCCTTCCAAGTGCTGGGATTAAAGGCTACTATTAACCTCTTACTAACTGCTGCACAGGCCCCAGCCAGAGCTCACAGTCACTCACTGTTAAGCCCTTACTAACATCTCCCTGAGCCAAGGCTCTTCTTTAAAAGCTTCATCAAATCTACGGCTACCCATGTAACACAATGATAACAAAACTCATAACCCTGCCAATTAAAGCCAAATGCAATTTATCACAATTTCCCCAATGTTAAAACATGAGCATTACATACTCCATTTACACACATTTGTATACATACATATACATATTCATTCAATATAGTACAGTAAGCCAACAGCCTTAGGGGGAAAAATATAAATGTCACTCTGAATATTTCAGAAAATTAATCTAGCTACCAACTGCAGAAAGGAGGTAAGTCTCACTTATGGACAAAACTATAGGAAACTGCAGATGTGTGCATAAGGGCCCCTTCCTTCTCACCCCTAAAACATGAGATGACAACTGCCGACCCAGTCTCTTCCTGCATCCTCAGTGCGGAAAGGCAGCAAACCATCCAGTACAGTCCACTAAGAGCAGACTTTACTGAGGAGGTCGAGGTGGGCACATCGGAAGTTCAAGGTTACCCTCAGCCAACTCAAAGCCAAGCCAGGCTACATGAAACTGCCCTTTAAAAAGCAGCAGATTTTAAATAAACCTCAATGTTTTTCTGAGCTTCTGTTCATTTTCTCGAAGAGGAAAGGAAAGCGCAGTGACTTCTTGTTCGGTGTCAAGGAGAGGTTGCTCTGTGTCAGCAACTGCATCTCGGGCATGAAGAAGCACACTTCTCAGCTGCCTCGGCGCAGCTCTGCTGGATGAGGCACGCATGCTCTGGCCCTCTTGCCCCGTCCTCTGAGAGTGCTGACGTCATATGCCCACACAGTGTCAATGCCCTCTCCAGCAGTGTGGTCTGGAGTCCAGTGCGGGAAAGGGAACCGGCAGGCAATAACTCTAGCATCGTCCTCAAGTTCAAGCTCAAGTTTCCTCTCCAGCTGCAGCATCTGTGGAGAACAACAGCCACGAGGCTCCCTGAACACTGACAAAGGAGATGACTTCAAAATGCCTTTCTGCACCCCAAAGCCCCTGAAAATCCTACGAAACACATCAGGCACAAACACTCATCAAGCAATCCATTAACACAAGAAGACACATTAACAGCAGTTGCAAAGACACCTAGTACCAATTATAAAATAACCTATTTCAGCAGATATGTATCATAACTTCTGCTTTTCTGATAAAAACCATGATGCGGCAATAATTAAAACTCTATTTTAAATGATTTACCTACTTAAGCACTTCCACATAGCATAGGTCATGTATTTAAGACATATTTTTCGATACTTTTAACATCTCTAAATTGGTACACATCATATAACTGATATTATCCTAGAATTATGGAGGCTGGTTTTTTTTCTCTCGACAATTAACAGTACACTGTAGCACCAACAGTTAGAGTCTATAAATATTGTTTAATCAGACCCTGAGAAGAACACACATTCTACAATTAGGAATAATTTTTAGCTGTGTTTCTAATATCCTGGTGATCGTGTCCACCCTGAGGGGTGTTTGGTTCTACAAAGTGCAGCTAGGACCTCACACACGGTAGGCACCCCTCTCCCACTAAGCTGCACCTGCAGCCACAGCAGTGAATTTTTAGCAATATAGAATATATCAATCTTGTATTAATTTTATTATCAACCCACCAATAAAGTGTTTTTAATATTTGCTGAAAGCATTGACATTTAATTACATCAACAAAATTAACAACTATGTAAAATTACCTGTAGTTTGTAAAAATGCACTAACACCCTCATATTCTAAAAATGTTTGTTTCACTTCCTACTTTCAGTTTATTTTGAGATGGTGTCAACTTGTAGACAAGCTTGGAGAACTGAACAAAGAATCCATATGCAGTCCACCCAGGGCGGAGTTATAGCATTGTCCCATTGCTCACCTCAGCCCTCTACCTCTATCAACTGCCCTAAACCTTTGAGAAGACACTGCACACAACACTCCTGTTTCTTATACACTCCATGTGAGGACTGCCTCAGGACATCTATCACGCTACCAACAGTAACCCCATTACAATCCAGTCTCCTCCTCGCGGTGGTATCCTGCACCAGCCAGGAAGGAGCCAAGATAGCGCAAGGCTCTGTGCTTAGCTGTATGCTTTCCTTGGTCTCCTAGTTTCACGTTGTTGTTGTTGTTTTGGTTTTTATGGTCGTAAGGAATGAGCCTATGGTCATATGGATGCCAATCCTGGCAGCGCTCTAGCGCCAGGCTATACCTCCACTTCAGTCTCTTCTGCTCTGGAACAGTTCCTGTCTTTGTTTCTTATAACAACAGACCAAATGATCTTCACCTCAGGTTCCTCTGATACTTGTTCTTGACAGCTCAGTGCATGGCATGTGGGTCTCTGAGCAATGCCTCTGCTGTGATCCCCAGAAGCCCAGGAGGGCCTTCTACCTCTGACAATTCCACTAAACAGGTTCAGGATGGACCTGCTATCCCCATAATGTACGTGCTATATTCCCTTTACTGTTAGTGACCATTGTAGAAAACTGTAAGCATTTTTACTCATTGAACATCTTCAGAAGTAGCCTACACTGAGGATTCTGACTAAAATCAATTTAACTATAAAGGCCGCAGAGGCAATGGGCTAATGCATCTTTCCTCTCAATAGACAGTATTGTTACAAGGACGTGCTTTCCCTTCCTCTGACCCTCTGTCTCCCTACCTGTAACCTCTACCTATGACAAATATGAATGTCCACATGCTAATGGCTCATTCAGTGGCTCATAAATCATTGCTGGCCTTGCTAAGGTAATGTTCAAACTGTCCAAATCTTGCCATGGATTCTCTCCAGCATTTGGCTTTTCATCCTTGAAAATATTCCCATTAAATATTTTGAGTACTTCCTTATGTTTTGACTCAACAAAATCCTCCAAGCTTTTGTACCTTCCCTTTTGCAACCCTAGATCATCGATTCTCAAGGATTCCTAGTTCCCTGTAGTGACAAATGATACTCAGAAATGAAGATCTAAGCAAAAACTACTCCCTCTAAAAGTAACTACAGCAAGACAGAGAAACCAGCAGGGCTCTTGTGAAGGTTTTATTCTTGACCAGCATCTTATAAAAATGGCTTTGAAAACTCCCAAGATATGGATGGAATAAGTCAAAATTTTAATGCATCATTAGAGTTAATAACAGAAAATAAATCCCATTAAGGAGAGAAGATTTCTATCCTTCTAATGGCAAAGAAAGAATTAAAAAAAATTATTCCATGAGGGAAAAATTAAATAAGCAAAAAATAAGACAACACGCATTTCTCAATAATCAGGTTTCTTATGGTAATTTTGTTCATAAAAAGATAATTGTAAATGTATTCACATTACTATTCTTTTTTCTTTTATAGTTTCTTTAATTTTGGAGTGACTGTCATATGCTAAGTCAAGATAAACCTAAAAATGAAAGAAGCTATTTCAATCATGAGAAATTAACTGACTAAATTACACATAAATATGCATCAAATCTGTCCTGATATCACACATGAAGAGAAGCAGTGATGTGTTATGCCTGTCTAATAGAATTCAAAATTATTCATACAATTATGGGTTTCAAAATGATACAAACTCATCATATTCTAATCATATCTTCAAAACTTGGAGCACACATTGAATCAGCAAACAGCATAAGACAGACCTGTGGCTGACAGGTCATGCTGGCCCATGACCTGGCAGCCTCCTGCATCTTCCACTTGGACCCAGGAGTGGGGACATGCATACCAGGAGGGTCTACCAAAGCCCTGTCTGGCTACTCACTTCCCAGACAAAGCTCGGGCCTGGGGCAGCTAGCTCCTCCCTGAGATCTGCCTGCCTCCTGACTTGCCCATGATTGTGCACACCTGAGCACCAGAATCTCCCTTACTCAACACTGCTAGTGTGACTTCAGAAGCCCACACTGAACTGCTACAGATGGCTCTGCCTGCACCTCCCTCTCCCCCAGCTCAGCTTCTGGCTACTCAAACATCCAGGAAGCCAAAGACAAGTAATTGGCCTTGATTCAGCTGCCTTTCACCAATGCTGGATATGCCCACTGCTGCTGCTGAGCTTCTCTTTGCAGCTGGAATCTGACATCTTCTCACCAGCTAACTCATTCGAGCCTGAGCCTCAGTCTGGCTCCAGGACATCCAAAAGAACACATAATGTTTCCCAATACTAATGTCTCGGGTCCGACCTACATGAAGTTGTGGTCTCTTCTGCCTTAGCCAGTCCTTGGACCCTCTGCTTAACTTCCACAGCTCCTTCCCTCAGAAGGACCAATGTACTTTAGGTACCAGTTCTATTCCCTGACTCCTCTCAAATTCCCATCATCCTTATCACTTGTACTTACTTATTGGTCTCCAACCAACAGGCGCACACACCATTCAGCACTGAGCAATGCCAGTCCTCAGCCTGGATGACTCTTCCCAGGTGTAGAGGACGGGAGTGAGTTTATTTCACATTATCGCTTACTGTTGTTATTGAATTAAATGTTTGAACTATCCTTTATAAGCTTCTATGGAAAAACATGTTTTGCCACATGTGACTTGTCCTGGTGATCATATACAGCATGAATTTATGAGAACTTTACTCATGTGGCCTTTCTTAAGCCTCAGAGTATAAACTGTCTGAGGCTCTGAACAAAGGTAGCCATTGCATGAGACTTCAGTCCACCTCATTTCTTGGCTTCATTTGCCCAGGTCCACCTGCCCCTAGAGCAGTGACAAAATATCTCAGGATATTCGTATTTTGTTACTCAGTGATGTAGTCAAGTGATAAGAAGCGCCTGTCTACTATGCAGCATCCATACTCACTTTATGAGCAAAGCCTGTGGGCATAGACAGGCACATTGTACAGTATTCACTAAAGGACAGGATCAGGGTGCTACAGAGTAGAAGGTAGGAGCACTAAGACCCACTTCACAGGCACAGAGAACAGCTTCACAGAGGAAGGGCAGGAATTCACTAGGTAGGCCCAGTGTGGAGCAGGCCCGAGGTCAGTAAGAATGGATGGCTCCAGGCTCTAGGAGAAGCACAGGCAAGTCCATGGACTGACACGATGAAGAACTGTGCAGAGAATAAAATTTAAAAGTGACAAGACAAGGTCACAGGTGGGCAAGGGCCACTCCATGCCAATCTCAGAGACCCACAGCAGATTCAGACCTTTTTCCCAAGTTAGCAAGAAGTCACAGAGGATTTGGTATTTGGTGTTTGGGTTTTTTGGTCTCATGTAATTCATGCTGACCTCAAACACTATGTAACCAAAGATTTCCTTGAACTTCTAATCCTATGCCTCTATCTCCTAAGTGCTGGGACTACAGGTGTGCACCAACACATGTGGTTTCTGTAGTGCTGGGGACTGAACTCAGAGCTTCACGCATGTTAGGCAAACATGCTACCACCTGGGCTGTATTCTCCAGTCTCACAGAGGGTTTCAAGCAAAGATCCAACTGTTCCACAATTTAAAAAGAGCATCTTGGTACGTAAGCTCAGGCTACATATGGGTATTTGCAAGCCTCTCCATGCTTACAAGGTCCAAATGGGACTCGTCACCGTACTCTGGTACATACTGTATACTGAAGCAGTAGCACTAATTTCTGCTCACAAATGCACTGTGCCACTAGGAATAGTCCAGGTGACATCAGAAGCAGGGCTGAGGATCTGTAACGCAGCTGTCGTCAGTACTTTCCTAAGGCTCCTCCTGACTCTCCAAGTGCCTATCAGTGCATCAACTACTCTGAGACACTGTCCATGACGTGCTGCTTTAGAGGGTCATCTGCCCATGACAGGAGTACTAACCTGTGCTCAAGAGGCTGGGGTGCAATCTAACAGCATCCTTACATAGACAGGGAAAGGGCTTTCCCAGGGCCACACAAGTACCAGAGGGCAAAATGTTCTCCAACTACCCAGTCAGCATTCTCTCCTGCCCCTCACTACTTCCACTTGAGCAAAGTTTGATGGCAGCTGAAAGTGGGGGTTCCACACACGAACCTCAGCCTTCCAGCTTAACAGAAGCCAGGTGAGTTTTCTGTGCACCTCACCAATCCACCATACACAGGCTGTCTCAATGTCCTTTTTAGAACATGAATACTCTGTGAATTCCCGCTGTTCCTCTTTTTCCCTGAGAACAGTGAAATGCTGAGATTTGTCTGTGTGCAGAGGCATAAGCAATAAATGCAAATGTATTTTTCAAAATAGCAAGACTCACACTGCTCCTAAGGAAACAGCCCCAACACAGTATGCAAGCCAACCCTGACTCAGGTGGCAGAGCAGCCTCAGCCACATTACAAAGGCCGCTGCTGCCCCCTGCTGGGATAAGAAGGCACGTCTTCATAGCCTGCTCGCGCTCTCTCCCTCCTTCCCTCTCTCCCCAGACAGCACAGAATTCCCACTCAATCTACTTTCTACTTTCCTACATTAAAGATACTTGTCTCCAATATGTGAATAGTTACATCTTAAAAGGAAAACCCAAACATCAGAAGTAGTAAATCACCATCAAAATTCCCTCTCTAGTCTATGATCCCAAATTATTTTTATTTATGGGGTAGGAGAGTTGAGACAGGGCCTCACTGTTTAACCCAAACTTACAATAACCATACTCCCTTGGCCTCCTGAATGCTGGGATTGCAGGTGTGATCCTAGGCCTGGCCCAAGCAAGTTATTAAGTGACCAGAGACAAAGACCTCACACCTGCCTTCACTTTTAGAACAAAAGTACAGTTACTCTCAAGTCCCATAACAGACATATCTATAGTCACTTTTACAATACTATCATTTCTGGTTTGAAAAAACAAAGAATGTACCATTACATTAAAAGTTCCGATGTGGGGATAAATTTCTCAAGCAGTTAAACACTATGTATAAAATCCCCAAGCAAACCTGGGCATCACAGCACATGCCCATAACCGCCACACTTGGGAATCAGAGGCAAGAGAACCAGTGCAAGTTGACAGCTAGCCTGAGCTACATAGTAATTTTGAGGCCAGCCAGGGCAACACAGTGAATCTGTAGCGCAAAAAGCAGCAACAAAAACCTAAGGGATCAATAAAAAGTAAAACAACACAAATTAAATTTTCTCATTTTTAAATTAAAAACCATATCAGTTATTATAATGTCATTTCAGCAAACATCCAATTCTGCCAAGATTATTATGGCTACAATTACAGACTTTGAAAAGTAAAAAGGAATTGATGTCTCTGGTCTCTAAGCTAGCAATGACATAACACACCCTACCCTGACTCTCTGAAAAGGCTGAAGAGGCCCATTTGTCAGTACAATAGTGGCATTTTCACTTTGAAAGTACATAATCAAAGTTCAATACTCAGTTCTTTGGCAAATCTGCGAATTGGAGGAAATTGAAACCAGTCAATGCTCATCCACCCTGAAAATTATCTCCAGCAAAACTGGAGGAATGATCAATTCAAAGGAAACATCCCATTAACTTCCCCGAGCAATTGCGGTGGGGTGTGAGTGAGCAGCTGTGAAAATCACCAACTGTACTCAATGCTGGAACCTCATAAAGCAGTTTTCAAACTGCGATTGCTAAGCTTTGAGGTTTTCTTCTCTGAAACTAAAGTTTTAAATTGTGGCTGAATCCTTAATGATTAAACTTTTAAGGTCCATAAGTATTTTATTAAAGCAATGAACTGAAATCCAGTATTCCCTCAAAGTCACTGGGAAGCCATCACTGCACATGTGTCTGTGAGGTGATGTGTCACATGCAGTTGACACACAGATCATAGGGAAGGGGGCAACTCACCATCTGAGGCACACCAAAAATGACAACATTGGAGTACTGTGCAAAGGAGACCTGGATGAGATGGAGAACAAAGGTGGGTCAACGCTAAAATGTCATGCATCACAACACACTTATTTCCCAGGTGGCAGATTTCACACACTCCCCAAAGAAGAGCCCCCTTACAAGGCACAGCAAAAAGAACACATTGCCAGTCAAATGCATCAGCTTTCTAGATGCATATCCTGGGACTCGTCTCCTTATCCTCACAGGGACTCCGTCAGGACAGGATTCTGCCCTACTGCTACTCAAACCTCCTAAGGCCACCTGCCTCACAGTGCAGCGGCTTCATGCTTCTAATGCTCTTACTCTTCCCTAAAACATTACATTCAAAATACAAGAAAATGGTTTTTGCAGTAGTTGAAAAATGAGGTAAAAGTGCTTTGCCAGTCAAAATTCTTATTGCCCAATAAAAGTCCTATTTATTCCAAGGAGACCGTTTAGTTATATACAGCCTGAGAACAATGCAAGCAAAATTCAGGCGTATTTTTATAAGCTGCTGAGGACAGTGTTACAAGTGGGAAATTCTTATTTAAGAAGAAGCATTTTGTGTGAAGCTTTCCTAACTCAAAAGACAGGTTTTGTTTTTGTTCTTAGGAGTGCAAATACAAGGATACTAAGTGTAGCTCTCCACAGCTAAGGGCTTCTGGTAGGGGCCTGATAGGGAAGGACTAAGCTTTCTTTAAGGGACTAGACACTGGGCATTTGACCATGCTCCAGTGAGAATTCGGCCAACACAAACTGGACTTGTGGGGTATCTCCTCCTCCCCTCCTTCTCTCCCTCCTTCTCCTCCTTTCCTTCCTTCTCCTTTTCCTCCTCCTTCTGCTCCTCTTCCTCCTTCTTTTTGAGGGGGAGGCTCACAAGGGTAAAGGGTAGGGCTGGGAAGTGACTGTGATCAGGGTGCATGATGTGAAATTCCCAAATAATCAATAAAAATGTCATGGAAAAAGAGTACAAATATATTTAGAAAACCCTCATACTTTTATGAGGACAAGAAAGAACCGTCATAGCATGGTCCTTACGTTGTTCTCTCTATCATCCATCTTTGTCTGTCTCTTAACATGGAAACACACATACAGAAAAGCCAAATATTTTTCAAGAATAATCTATGATTTCCAAGTGAGATGAAATATCTCGTTATTTACAAGAAAAAAACAAACAAAATGAAAATGCATTAATTTGGTCAATAAATTCTTAGCATTCACATGACTTTTATCAAAACTTGAAGCTTCTATATTCAAGTACAGCCTATTGTAAACTCTATCAGTTTACAACGCATATACACTTTAAGATGCCAAAATATTCATTTGGACTTTCTTTTCCTTTCAACACTCTTGTCAATCACACTAATTATAAATAAAGGTCTGTTAGCTTTTGCAGCAGCATCTTCCGGAGGCGTCACATACCTTCCACAGATCTGAAATATAAAACTTGGCAGAACCATGTACACCTTCCCTCCAGGCACGGCATCTGGAGTACCACACCAGCCATGGATTCAGCTCATAGCCCACAGCTGGGAATCCCTCCTTGGCAGCTGCGATCACCTGGACAGAGGCAATGGGTTAGCAAAAGAAAGAAGTCCTTTTGCCAGAGAGTTCACTATTTATGGTTTATAACCCTAAAACATCCCACTAAAAAGTACTTCTTCTGGGTTATTGAGGAATGGATCCAGGAGAGGAGAAATATGGTAGTTTTAGTAAGAATGGCCCTATAGGCTCAGATAACTGAATACTTGGCCCCCAGCTGGTGAAACTGTTTGGGAAGGATTGGGAAGATTGGCCTCATTCAGGGAGGTGTGTCACCAGGGGCTTTGAGGGTTCAAAAGCCCCTGCCGTTCCCAGTTAGTGCTCTCTCTGCCTTTTGTATGTTGATCAGATGTGAGCTCTCAGCTTTTGTTCCAGCGCCCTGCCTGCTGCCATGGACAAAATTTCACTATGAAACTTATTATTTCACATAATTAATATAGGCTCAAAAAAGGCTACTACTCCCTTTGATGAGAATGCTATGTAAAAAATGTTATATCTGAAGTTCTATAGTTCGTGAACAAGACAATAGCCAACACAAAACTTTCTGTATTTTGTCAAAGATTTCGCCTTGTGGATGAGGAGACAGACATTCAGGGTTGTGTTAGACAACTATATCCCTGATTGTGGCTTAGCTAGCTCTAAGTGGTGACAAACAATGGCTGAAAGTCTGCACATCTCTCCACCAGAGGCTGGCAGTGCAGAGAGCAAAGTGAAAATAACAGATAACATGCACAAAAAAAAAAATAACCTGTCTGAGACCACAGCATTCATGAACTCCCAGCAGCCGCGGCTACCTGCACAAGACCTGCACAGGATCAAGCCAGCCAACCTTCTAGCTTGGAATGGAGAGGCACACACAAGCCCCATCCCAAACCAGCTAAAAGCATTCCTGTGATGGGCAGTGATGACAACTTAGCAATGGAAATCTGAATATCACAGAACTAAAAATGATTAAGATGGTAAATATTATAGTTGCTAATATTTTGCAACAGTGTAAGAGATGTTTTTAAAGTGGAGAGCATTTTCAGTGTCTCTGTCATGATTCAGTCTCCACCACAAAGCCAGTGTCCATGGGACTACTGAAGGTGTACAGTTCTGCAGTCTGTGCACCACATGCTGCCAAACACAAGCCTTTCCCCTGCCGTCTTCACCCCGGCAGGATGTGGCCACTGTCAGCAATGAGGATCACCTGCCAGTCAGAGACCTTTCCTTTGCTAAGAGTTCAGGCTGGGATCACAACCTGTTGAAGCCACTAAAATTCTGATTCATTCTCATTCTCTCTCTCTCTCTCTCTCTCTCTCGATAAGGTCTCATGTAGCCCAAATTCTCTCTGTATAAGAGGCTAGCGTTGAAGTCATGATCCTCCTGCCTCTACCTCCCAAGTACTGGGATCACAGCTACATGAATGTGTCTAGCCTCAATTCCTATCTTAGTCAAGCAAGGCTTCAGCAATGATTTTTCTTATTTTAAGTCTCTATCAACTTCTAGGAGTCATTCCTTACTCACATATCAATACAGAGAAGCATAAAGCAAGCAGCTAAGCTGCAAGAGTGAAGATGATTACACCCCATGACTCAACATGTTTCTTGTAATCATGCTGCCTTTACTGAACCAAAACTTCTAATAGACTATTTGATAATTAGCAATTAACTGCTCCTTTCTATCTGGCATGTTTACAGAGTACTGTTCCTCCAAGGGGAATAAAATCAATCAGAGAAAAATGAACTCTAAACACATGCTGGTGGTCCAATAGTTTAGCCAAACACAAAATGAAACACACACTTTTCAGACTGTCACATATGGCAAATCTTTGCAGAAGCCTCATAAGAAATGTTAACAATTTCTGGTTCTGGTTCCAAACCTCCAC
Organism: Pachyuromys duprasi; assembly: GCA_028658305.1. Classification (NCBI taxonomy): domain Eukaryota; kingdom Metazoa; phylum Chordata; class Mammalia; order Rodentia; family Muridae; genus Pachyuromys; species Pachyuromys duprasi. The sequence goes on along the minus strand of CM053743.1, from coordinate 73,347,291 downwards.
ATGTTTGACATAACTCACAATCCGCCCATCGCCACTGCCGATGTCCACCAGGGATCCTCTTCGGTGCTGCAACATCTTCACGACATTTTCAATCTGCTTGGAAGTTGCCGGCACAAACGGCAAACAAACCTTACGGAGGGCCGGCGTGATGAATGGGGTGGCCACAGCATACACTGCCACCAGTGCGCCACCAATGATCCCAGTAAGCAGGAACCCCCAATCGCTCTTCTTCAAACTCTCTGATTCCAGACTTGTAGGAAGAACATGGCCCGACTGTCTTTCTTCCTCAGGCGTTTCTAGGTATGAGCCATTGTTGAGAGAAAGTGGATAACACATTGAGTACGCATTAAAAACCGAGGCTACACCTTCTTATCAACACTGACTCGTCCCTTTTATTATGGTTCTATTCATGCATGCATGTGTGCATGTGCAGATGCCCACAGAGGCCAGAAGAGGGTGTCAGATTCCCTGGAGCTGACTCACATATGTGCACAGTACACCCAATGCACACTCACACCTGGTCACACTTACCCGGGCACATTAACAGCCAGGCACATTCACACTAGGCCACACTCACACCCAGACACAATCACACCTGGTCACACTCACACCCGGGCACACTCACAGTTAGGCACACACTCACACCCAGTTAAACTCACACCTGTTCATACTCACACCCGGTCACACTCAGGAAGTGCATACACACCCGATCACATGGAGGTGTCTGTGGCTGCCTGACATGGGTGATGGGAACCGACCTTGGGCCCTCTAACCTTCAACTACAATGAAATGAATATATCTTAAACACCCTCCTTTTCATCCCACCTTCTAATGCGTCCTTAGTACAATGCAGAGCTGAAGGGAGGAGAAGCTAATTAATGACACACAAAGCACAGCTAAGAGCCAGGGGGTGTGATGACAGCTCTGTCAGTGCTAAAAGCGTGACCTCACAGGCCTCCTGATGAACCTCCACCTCCATATGGGCCCCAGAGCTGCTGGGAGAGTGACTGAGTGCAGTGCAGGTAAGGCACACAGGAAACAAGGGCAAAAGGAAACAGGCACATAAGAAGAGGCACGCAGGAAGAAGACACGCACCGGAGGCAGAAGCACACAGGAAGAGGCACACAAAAAGTAAAGACAAATCGGAAGAAGAGGCACACAGGAAGCAGAGGCACCCGGTTTCCACTATTTATACATTACTGGAATAATGTGGAACCCCACAGCAAACAGACCATTGCTATGGGTAAGACTGAAAACACGAATCCATTGGAAGCAGGAAAAGGTCAGAGGAGGGACAGCAGATGGCTGCCATTCAGATATGACTGATCAGGGCTATCTGAAAGTCATTCAAAAGGCCTGCAGTGCAGGTGGCTGTAAGAAGTGAGCACAGCCTCACTGACTTATGGCGGCACACATTTCTCACCATAGACTGGAGGTCAGAAGTCAGCTGTGGGTTGGCAAAGCTGCATTCCTCCAAAGCCTTTAGACTAAGGAGCAATTCCTTTACATTTCCAGCTTTCAAAAGCTACCTACATTCATTTTAACCCCTTAGCACTCCAACCTCTGCTTCCATCCTGATCTCTCCTTTTTTTGACAACAATGCATCCACCAAGATAATCTCTGATACAAGATCTTCAGCCACATTTGCACAAGTTCCATTCTACACACTATTCTACACACACCATTCTACACACTACACTCATGAACTGTGACAATCTATTCTGCCAAGTTAAAACTCTGAACATAGGACACAACAGAAGCTGCCACACAGGCCATAATCCAGGACAGTGCTCAATGGCATAACTTTACTCTCCTTCACTTTCAACACCCTTACAGTGACTTTGAAAAATGTGTTTTTGTAGTAGAGAGCCAACTTGAGGAGGGGGAGGGAGCCTGCTGCTGAGGCTGCCTTTTGGTGTTTGACAGTACCTTTAGGTGTCTGTTAACAGAAACCATCAGTAATTTCAGTTACAATTCTGACATTGTGTAGGATATGCTAAAATCATTGCACACTGACTTACTTGAGAAACGCAGGGCTCATTTGCTGCCTTCATGAAGTGGTCTCCTATGAGCACCACAACAGAACACAGCACAGGTTGGGAACACATTTTTCATCCGGGAGTCTCAAAACCTAAGATAGCTGTTTAACATCTGGGAAGCTGCTACTGTAGTGTGGCTTAATAATCACAACTTTTTAATTTTTTTTCCTGCACAACTAAAACTTACAAAAAAAAAAGAGTCGAGAACACTACTATCCTTCTCTGATTACCACGTTTACATTAACATGTACATGTTAGACTGACTAACAACTGTTCACTGCCATCCTGAGACTGCCATTGGGAGGAGTGGAGGCTCTACTGTTTCTGCTTTTTGGGACCGTCTTGGTGAGTAGCCCACAGTGACCTTGAATTTATACTGATCCTCTTGTCTCAGCCTCCCAAGTTCTGGGATTCAGACATGCACCACCACTCAGTCCAGAAACCCAGACTTTTAGGCTTTACTGGGACAGAATATGAATACAATTTGAATACCACTTAATTTGTACATTTCAATGGGTTTTAGTATAGACATAAACAAGCCTCAACAGTCATTTTTATTGACCAAGAACCCCTTTATCCTTCAATGTCATCTCCCCACCCACCCTCTACTATCTGTCCTAAGTAACCATTACTTTTACTCTCTATATCCTCAACTTTGAACTTACATAGTGACTTATATCAACTAGCTTTCAAAGGCCAGGGAGATGGCTCAGTGAGTGAAGTGCTTGTTTTTCAAGCATGGTGACTTGAGTTCAGTTTCCCAGCACCCACGCAAAAGCCAGGCATAACCACAGCACTGGAAGTTGAAGACAGGTGAATCTCCCGGACTGGCTGAACAGCCTGCCTAGCAAAAACAGGCGAGTTCAGTGACCTTGTCTCCAAAAAAAATGAACTGGAGTACAACCGATGGGTAAACATATGGAACTTCTGTACACAGATGACTATACAAATACATAAGTATTTATACACACACATATAAATAACAGTATGTGGTCTTCTAACCACCTTCTAAAGGACATCTAAAATGTCCATGCTGTTCCTTATCAGTACTTGATTCTTTTTTGTGGCTGAACATAATTCCATCATAGACAGATGACACTTTTTAATCAATTTGGGCAATGACAGTTAAATACATATGTCAGACGGCCCAAATTCTACCTCATCTGTATACACATATACCCTTCCACAAAACCAGAAGGCATACAATAATGAGGTGCTGGTCTCCGGAGTTTTCCAGCTGGTCTGTGGTAACAGTGAGGAACCAACTGAGGCAAACAAGGGATACGAGAAATGTTATACTATATACAAGCATCTGAAGGAACATAGAGGAAATAGAAACTATAAGCAAAAAATTTAAACTGAGGGCAAAAGCATCAAGTCTTGGGACCAGGCATGGAAAGAGACTGGGAATGGAGTGGAAGCCTAACAGAAGGACAGGTCTGTGATACAAGTGGGAGTCCATTCTCTCCTTCACCATAAGAGACAAAGATCAAGCACAGGTGATCAGGCTTGGCAGCAAGTGCCTTTAATTGCTGGGTCATCCTTAAAGTCTTTCTTGAAACCAGCTTCATCTCCACCAACTGATGAAAGAATAGACTGTGGTTTATACACACAAAGGAGTTTTATTCAGTTTTTAAAACAAGAATGACTCAAAAAGGCAAATATCACATTTTCTTTCAGATGTAGAATCGTGTGTACGTGTGTGTGTGTGTGTGTGTGTGTGTGTGTGTGTAGGAAGAGCTTCAAAGGGAGGTGGAAATAAAAGGCAACAAGAGAGACACAATACTATGTTTTCTCCTATGTGAAACCTAGATTTTACAATATATAATGTATGCGCAACTATTTGAGGAACAATGGGCACCACCAAGTGGGAAGAGTGGGAGAAGATAATGGGGACAGAAAGGGACAATGACATACATGAAAATGTTATGATGAAACTTTATTTTGTATGTTAACTTTTTAAGAACCCTTTCTTGTACTGGCATAATGTCAATCTGTGTCTTTTGGTTACATATCCACTATCGATACCAGGAGCATTTACAGACGGCGTTCTGCCAGGAAAGATGCAGAGGATGCCATTATATATTTCCCAATCTTCTCAAATTAACAACATGGATTGAATTTTTTAAAACCCCAAAGACACTAGGAGCATCACTGAGTCTAGGAAACAGAGGGCTAGACATTAGGAAAGATTAATAAATCAACTGTATGACAGCAGGCTGGCTTTCGGGTCTGTGCTGTTACATGTGTTCTAATTCTGAGTACCTAATAAAAACCGATAATAATACAGCAGGGACAGCTTCTGTTCTGTGGGGTACCGGTGGAATGGAAACTCCTAACAAATAAATCCACGCTTATAAACTGTATCGTGATTTCGGGCAGACATACAATACAATTAGCGTTACGGGTAGAGCAGGCCGCGCTACTCTGTCTCCACCTAGCATTACACGCACGGGCAAGTCAGGTTCTCCGCAACCTCGGGAGTTCAGAATACTGCGTGCTGCCCACAGGTACTGCTCTCCCTTAAAACCTTCAGCAACCTTGTGAAGTAGGCATTGTTATTACTACTATTTTTTTGCAGACAAGAAAGTAAAACCGCAGGCTCAGTAACTTCAAAGCAGCATCTGGTCTACGAGAGGGCTGATTCCAGCAGTCCTGGGAACCGGCTGAGGGTTGAGTCGTGCGCACGGAAGGGCGGGCAGCATTACCCTGCAAGCACTGTGGCTGCAGCAACCCAGCCAAGAAAACACCGGCAGAGGCGTGGAGGACGGCGCCGGCGGAGAGCTCCGCACCCACCCGAGCCCACACCGGCGGCCGGCAGGGCGCCCCCGGCCGCCCATGCCACACAGGAGCCCGAGCACCACGCGCATCCACGCCGCAGCCAAAGGAGACACACCGCGCCCTGCTGGTCAGACCTCACCTCCTCTCTCCATTGCGCGAAACTTCCGGGGAGACCGGAAGTGGAATCTACCAACGTCTCAGAGCCGGGGTTGGGGGGAGGAAAGAAAGGAAAAAATGTCTTAAGGAAATTAGCTCCCCGCTGCGACCCTGTATTCAAAGATTTCAAAAAAATCAAAACCTTTACTCAGTGACCGAGTTAGATATCGTGATAACATTTGGGTTATAGACGTTGTCTCCTAAGTTTAGAATACCCCCTAGCTTCCCGGATGATGAACGTTTCCAAGAGCGGCGGGTTCCAGAAGGTACTCTGTGGCGTTAAAAAAGTCACGGTCGGAAAGTAAAACCCCCACGCTGTCTGCACTGCGCACGCGCGAGACCTTGCGTCATCTCGCGAGAAGGTGCCGTCTCTGTTCCGGAGTGGTCCCAGCCGGTTATTGAGAAGCGCTGGTTTTCGTTCGTCCACCATGGCGTCCGTGGGGACCCTCGCCTTCGATGAGTATGGGCGCCCCTTCCTTATTATCAAAGACCAAGATCGCAAGTCCCGTCTCATGGGGCTTGAGGCCCTCAAGGTAACGGCCCGGAACGCGAGGCAGCGGGATGAAGGGAGGCGGCCGAAGCGCTCCTGCGCCTGCGCCGGCGTGGGAGCAGTGTGGCCATGTGCTGGCCCAAAAGGTCGAGAATCTCCGGTTCCGGGGAGCCCCTCTGGGCTCAATGTGCACAGCCACTCTCTGGGTGCGAGAGACGGTGTAGAGGCCTTAGCCTAAAGGTGGTGTTAGAAGGGGCTGTCTGGCGCTCCGGAGCTGGGTGGGGTCTCTCAGCTCCCCTGGGGGCCTTCCAAACGAAAGATAGAGTTGTTCGCCAGTGCACTTGTAAATGGCTTGTCCCTTAGACACGGTGCCATACAGAAAGGAAGAAAATGAGTGAGAAGCGTGAAGAACGTGCACAGAACAGGCCCTGTGCTTGCTACCCGAATGGCTACTAGTCGGAAGGTTGACAAATAACAGTGGAGGGAACTCTTCCCAACTTTTTATAGAAGGAACTATCCGATACACCCACCACAAACACAAATTTGAAAGGTCCAGAGCGTTGTATTCCGAGAAGACCTTAAGTTCTCTTGGGCCAGAAAACGCGTGGTAATTTTTGGAGTGGAACGAGACTATTTCATTGGAGCGCAGTTGGTTGCAAATTATGAGTTTCATCAAAGTAGGAGCTCTTGAACCTCATCACAGAGAAGTGAAGTTATCTTGAGAGAAGGCCGAGCCGAATTGTTAGGTAGGAAGGAATGTCCTGCAGAAGGAAAGAAATGAAAAGGGCCAAGACCCAAATACTAGAACCCTGGGAAGAAAGGAATGCCGTTCACAGGTGTTGGGAAAGGAGGGAGCCCCATCTTAAGTTTTATGTGTGCCAGTCACGCCTCCAGGTTTGAGGTTTCCTTGTTGACCCCGATGCGAGGGAAGTCTTCTCTGACTCCAGTTATACAAGCCTTCTGGACCTGGTTTCTCACTGTGGATTTTTAGTTATGCCAAGGACTTGACAGGTGTGTTTGACTGGCTGAAGAAGTGGACACAGCGATTGAGGCATGGTAGATGCTGGGTTCTCTTAACTTCCTAGGGAGAATTTTTTCAGTTTATATGCATTTATTAAGTTCCACTTCTTTTTCTCACTTCAGGGAACTTACAGATAAAGTAGTATTTCAACAGAAAGGAAATTTACCAATGTAATTCATATTAACAGTTCTGTTGTGTCAGCCCTTTGTGCTGACTACATGGCTTGTTGCATGTGGTCCTCACTCGGGATAAGGTACTGTTTACAGAATTAGGTACTTAGAGACAGAGTCATGGAGAAATTACCAGAGATTTCCTAGCTACAGTAGAAAAGGGCCATGACTTCGGGCTACCTCTAACAGTCAAGAGCAGTGAGCTCAGCCTTGGCATTTGGGGCCAGATTATTTGTGTTGGAGGCCTATTGTGTGTACGCTGTTGAGCCAGTTCTTTGGCTTCTCCGCAGTACATGCTAGTGTAGCCAACCAAAAGTAGGTCCAGGTGTCCAGTATCTTTGGACACAAAGAGAAACATTTCCCTGTGGAAACACCATTATGAATACATACTTTAAGAGCATTTTAAGAGTCACCAGAGTTCACAAAGACTGAATGAACTTGTTGTTTTGTCACTTGCCATTGAGGGTGACAAGAGAAGTTACTGAACACGTGTACTTGCAGACCTCTGAAAACGCGCAGTATTTCTTTGGTTAGAGATGTTTGTATCCATCTGCACCTTAGGGAGGAGAAGATGAGTTGGAGAAAGCATCAGAGTTCATGTTCATCCAGGGAGAAGCAGGAGTGCTCTGCAGAAGAAGGTGTTGAGCTTTAATACTAAGGTTCCAAGAGCCAGTTTAAACCTTTGGAATTGATAAAGGACTCATTAGAAAATAAGCTAATTACCAAAAGAAAGTGGAGCAGGCATGGTTTTGGAATTCTGTAGGGTAGTTTTGACCTGAGTTAAGATTGTGATGACAAAAATAAAAAAACATGGCATTCAAGGAAGTGAGAGCCAGATGTGTCTGGGAGCAGGAAAGGGCCCTTTCAGGCTTGTTCCTTGGATACTTTAATAACATAAATGTGAATTCTGTGTGGGATGTCAGATCATTGGGAAGATGGTTGTAATCTGCACCTCTGAGCTAAAAGAATGTCAGTGAAAGCTAGTAAACAAGAGCTGATGTTACAGCGAGGCAGTGGGTTGCAATACTAGAGTGGGGAATCAAGATCTTAGGCCCACTAGTATAGTGTTAAGTGTTGGCTGCTCTGGGTCAGCCCCCATGAATATTGAGGTTCCTTTGTTTAGGGTCATGTAATTGGCCCTTGATCTTATAGAACTTCTGGCAGACCGCAGGAGCCAAGATGACAAAGTTTCATAGAAGATGTAAATAAAAATAGGCATATATGCTGGGTGTTATAGCACACATTTTTAAATCCCAGCACTCAGGGAGGCAGAGGCAGGCAGATTACTATGAGTTCGAGTCCAGCCTGAAAAGCCAAAAAAAAAAAAAGAGGATATCTTCATCAAATCTTTACTAAGACTAAATCATAAAGAACCTTAGTGTTAAGCAATGTTTTTTATACATGGAACTTTGCTATTTATTAAAGGCGAAAAGCAGGTTTGCATAATAATGATGTGGGGGTGGTTTTTATTTTTTTAGATGTATTTCTTTTATGTGTATGTATAAGTAGGTTCTTGTATGTTTGTGCATTCTGGTGCCAATGGAGGCCAGAAGAGGGCATAAGGTCCCCTGGAACTGAAGTACAAGCCATTAGGGGTTGCCTGGAAACTGAACCTAGGTCTTCTGCAAAAGCAGCAAATTCTTTTAACCACTGAGCCATCTCGTGTGCATTCTAGGCAGTCACTCTTGTCAGTGAGCTGCATTTCTAACGTATCTCTCACAGTTAAGTTTGGTCTTTCACTTGTTACTAGGATCTCAGACAGGTGCAAGATTAATTTTAGAACAGTTTAAAACAGAGCTGTTTCCATGCCTGGTAGGGTTTCTGTTACTAAATTCTTAGCCATCATTTTCCTTTTGAAAATGTTTCCTAAAAATGTTAACAAAGGTCCGTGTGTAGGTTAATGCAGTATTTTTACAGTAAGTGCTGGTGAAACCAAAGGTGTTATGTGTTTTATAGTTGGGCTTTGGTGTTCTCAGAGTTTAATAATGGGGACAGCCTATTTGCCTTCTAATTGTTGAAATGACATGTAACTGGATATTTGCTTTTTCTGTTTCATTTAGTCTCACATCATGGCTGCAAAAGCTGTAGCAAACACAATGAGAACATCACTGGGACCAAACGGTGAGAGAACCATTGGTGTTTTTAATAAAGTTTGAAATCTTAGTACAGTCAATAACTTCTTTAGAAATTTGGTGGGTGGTCCTCCACTTGGGACAGCCAAGAGGCTGAGTGTCCAGGCTCCTTCCAGTTACAGTGTGCTCACAGTGTTATAGTAAATAAGGAGTGTGGGGCTATATGGTATTATTATCCCCAAGATTATCACAGCGCTATTATTTAACCCACTATTACAAATAACAAGACAAAGACACCTGTTGAATTTAATTGCCTTATTTACCTTGGGCCTGGCAGATATTTCACTTACACTGTCTTAGTATCTTCACCATCCCATCTTCTAGCCCCTATCCAATGCCATCTGCCTTAATACTCTTCATCTTGTCTACCTTCCATACATAATCCCATGGTACTTGGTATTAGTCTTCATCTGGGCGTGAAAGGTCACGCCATTATTGGAGTCCTTCCTTCATGGTTTTTTTTTTCTCCAGTCATCCTCTTCCTCTTCCCATTTCTGTCTCTTAATTCTTGTGATTCTTCTGTCCTCAAAAGCCCAGGAACTTTAGCCATGCCTACCTCATTTTGTCCTGCCCAGGTGTAGGCCATTTGATAAACCAATCGGGTATAATGTTTTAGGCAGGTTTACACAGACAAGACTGGGTGTATCCAGCGGGCAGTAACCAGATGTTGAGGGTCAGTAATTAGGATTAGACCAACCTCCAACATCACAGCTTTAGCTAGAGGCTTTCCCTCTCGTCATTTCATTGGCACCTGTGTGTGTCTTGAGTTACTACTGTATGTAATGATGATCTATATGTGGTGGTTGGTCACATTTCTCACTATGGAGACACTAAGACACTTAGTGTGGAGTTTGATTAGTAATTCACATGTATTAAATTATTTGTTGCTAATGAATTTCATGGTGTGATCTGGTAAGATGCTCTAACCCCGTAGTATTTTTCAGTGCTGGGTACACTTTATTTTGCCCAACTTCCTTCTGAACTCTTGTCTTTTAGGGTTGGATAAGATGATGGTTGATAAGGATGGCGATGTGACCGTAACAAATGATGGTGCTACTATTCTAAGCATGATGGATGTTGATCATCAGATTGCCAAGCTGATGGTTGAACTGTCCAAATCCCAGGATGATGAAATTGGAGATGGAACCACAGGAGTTGTTGGTAAGAAAAGAAACAGCCTTTCTAACTTAAGAGGTTGTTTAAAAGTGTCACAAGAGCTAATGTTTCTGCACCAAGTCATGAAGACAGTGGGATAGACTGAAGTTGGGGGACATATAGCACAAGTGGGCAAGCCTTTGAAAAGCGAGTGTTGGGAAAGAACAGGTGGCAGACAGTTGTAATCTGTGTGTTTGACCGATTTGTTTTTTAAACTACAAAGATTGTTGAGGTGGGGGCCCATATTTTGAATTATGGATGGCATTGTATTGCTGACACTACATTTTGGACATACAGAGAATGCCCTGGTTCTCATACCAAAATATGTTGATGGTGGGGGGGGTGGATTTTGACATGCCCTAATTCCTCCACTAATTCAAAGAGTTAACTAGAAAATATGTATGTATCTAAAGAGGAAATATGGAGTATCGTGTTTCTTTTACCATTCTTAGCATATTTTCCCCCTGAAATTTGAAATCTTGAGATCTTCCCAGAGTTTGAGGGCTGGCAAGTGGCTCAGTCAGTCAGTAAAGTCGCTTGCCTGCAAAGTCTAAGAACCTGAGTTTGATCCTGGTGATTCATCCCTCTCCTCCACACCTATGGGTGCTTGTGCATATATTTTAAAAATGTAATTTTTAATTGCTTTACAAATGAAAGGAAATGAAGATACATTAATATATGAAGGGTTACCTTTGCTGCAGCTAAATTAAAACCATTCATGCAATGCTCTTGGAGTTGGCATATCCTGGTATGGGGTTGTGGAGATATAGGGCTGCTTTGGATTATTTACAGCAGCTGACTATGATTTGCCTCGTGCTGTAGAGGAGGAGTGCTTTTGCCAGCTGCCAGTAGTCTGTGATTGTAAGACTTTGGAATTCTGGGAACTTTTTAGAATGCTTGAGCCCCAATATTTTAGGGGGGGGTGTGGTTTTTCAGTAGCTGTGGTCTAATGATAGGAAAAAGAACCTACAAAGTAGCAAAGAGCAGCATTGGCCTACATCTTTCTATTTCTATATTTATTGTGGGAGGGTCTATGAAGATCAGAATATAACTTTTAGGAGGCAGTTTCCCTGTTATGTGAATTCCAGGGCTGTAAGTACCTTAAATCACTGGTCCATCTCTCTGCCTGCCACCCCTCCCCCACCCATCTAACTTTTTATTCTCCAAGTCATCTTTAAGGGGCAGCCTATTGGGCCATGACTATGATCAAAGCTAAGAAGAAGGACCCTCTTCCCTTTCAGAAATAGCCCTGGCTTCTAAGATTACATCCAGCCCAATTTTAAAATGTTTTTATTTTCAGGGTAGCATATAAGGCTATACTAAAATGTGTATCTTAAACTGATAGTCTGCTGTATTGCTTGCAGTCCTGGCTGGTGCCTTGTTGGAAGAAGCTGAGCAGCTGCTGGACCGAGGCATCCACCCAATCAGAATTGCTGACGGCTACGAACAGGCTGCCCGGATTGCTATAGAGCACCTGGACAAGATCAGCGATAGTGTGCTTGTTGACATACATGACCCTGAACCCCTGATTCAAACCGCAAAAACCACGCTGGGCTCCAAAGTGTGCGTGTCCTTTCAGTAGAGCACTGTGGTTTGCAAGCCTCCCCTTTGGAGAACTGTTTGCCTGTTCTAAAAGGCAGCAGTGTGATTTCCTGAAGTTTCTATTGGTTTTGCTTCTTTTCCTATGTTTTAGTTGGAGGCTGGATTTGCCAGTTGGGTTATTAAATCACCCCAACTCTAAGATTCTTCTAACATTTCTTCACCTCATTACTAGGAAGTCATTCTGGGGAGCATTTGTATTTGTATTCAGTTAGCAAATGTACTAATCTGATGTAGTTAGCAGGATGGTTTTAACATTGACCTTCTGTGTGAACTTTGCTGTCAACATTTCCTAATGTCTGCTCTTGCCCCTGAAGACTAGCGACCTCAGCCAATATATGCCCCTCTTTACAGTGGCAGAAACTTCTAGGCTGCTGCCATAAAGTGCTATTAAAACCCAGCAAAAACATTGCTACGCATAAACTCCTTTTAGTTGCACATAGTAGGATTTTTATTATGACATTTCATAAGTGCTTCCTCTTACTTAGCTCCTATTTGTCCCCCTTCTATTTGATACCACTCGATACCACTCTTTAAGTTGGGTTTTTTAATTTATTCATCTATTTTATGAGTGTTTTACCTGCAGGTACACCTGCAAGTTTTTTCGTAACAGAGACCATGTGGCTAAAATGTGATTAGAACAGGTAACTGAAGATCATGCTTTAAGGTGGACCTGGCCACCATGAGGGGACTCCTGTGTTGTTTAGGGGAAGTCAGCATACACTTGGGTTTCAAGACTTTCACAGCTCAGATTTATTCTGCTATGCCTAGGCCATTACTGTCCCTGGTCTGGTTTTGAACTTTGAAAGTTGCAGTGGTCTTCCTAGAAGTGCTGTTGAGTTGCGTGATGGTGGTGGTTTGATTCCTACGGTCATGTAATTAATGTAGAACTTGTGTGTTTTCATCAGGGTTAACAGCTGTCACCGACAAATGGCTGAAATTGCTGTGAATGCCGTCCTCACGGTGGCAGATATGGAGCGGAGAGATGTTGACTTTGAGCTCATCAAAGTGGAAGGCAAAGTGGGTGGGAGGCTGGAGGACACCAAACTTATAAAGGGTGTGATTGTGGATAAGGACTTCAGTCACCCACAGATGCCGAAAGTGAGTGAGCGCTCTTGCACTTTTACACCACTGTTAACTGAGACCCTCCGCTTAGTGTCTTCCTTTCCCCATAGAAAGTGGAAAACGCTAAGATTGCAATCCTCACATGTCCATTTGAGCCACCTAAACCAAAGACAAAGCACAAGCTGGACGTGACCTCTGTGGAGGACTACAAAGCTCTTCAAAAATATGAAAAGGAGAAATTTGAAGAGATGATTGAACAGGTGAGTCCTTTGCTGCTCCGTGAACCAACTCCACAGGTTACTAAATGCCAGGCACTAACTGAATTAGCCTCTGGGGGTTTGTTACATGGCTATAAATGACATGCAGTGTTGCCTGTGTTCAGTGTCAGTCATAAAAACAAGCACAGTAAGAAAAATCAAATTGTTAGCCAGGCTCTGTGATTTTTGTGCTGGCCTGCTGTGAATTGCTTAGCATCTCAGCTGTGCCTTTCATGACCGTTCTCCTGGGCTCCCGTGGAACAAACGAGAGCTGTGAAGTGACAGGAATTGAAGCATTGTTTGAAATGCAGGGTGGTTCCCATTGTCACAGTTTCAGTATCGGGTGGAGCAGACAGTGGTATATACTTTTCTTCTGCCCTTTCGGTGCACAGGCTTCACAAATAGCTGTGCATCTCCCTTTTTCTTCAGATCATGTAGCAAGGAACAAGCATCTACTTGTTACTGAGAGAGTTGTGGTATTTCTTTTCCCAGATTCAAAAAACTGGTGCTAACCTAGCTATTTGCCAGTGGGGCTTTGATGATGAAGCCAATCATTTACTTCTTCAGAACAGCCTGCCTGCAGTTCGCTGGGTAGGAGGACCTGAGATTGAGGTAGGAGGCCTGCATTCAGAGCCCTTGCTTGGGTGTGGGTTGAGCCTGCAATAAATGCTTGTATTCAGTGTCACTTTGACAGCACTTGACTGAAACAACCACAGCACCCCAAACAGCAACAGCTCAAAGGAAGAGGAACTGTAGAAGAACATTCTAGAATCATCTTGGCTTACATAACAGTGCATTGTATTTCTAGTGTTGCACAGTCAGCTCTCTGGGCTTCCCTGTTGGCTTTCAGAGGCAGGAAAGCCTGGTCCCAAGCCCCCCTGGGCAGAATAACAACAGCCCTCCTAAGCATTTGTTTGGACAAACCTTGCTTCCCTTTTTCTTCTGCAGCCTGCTGTGTTGGTGGGAACATGTGAGCTGGGTTCGCACACAGGGCCACCCAGACAGTAGGAGACTAGGTTGAAAGTTGACAATGGTAGAGCTAGGTAGCACCAACCACTTCCTAAGATGCCAACTATCCATAGGCCATTGGCTTAACGAGACACTTTGCAAGAAACTTTGCCTACGTGGAGAACAAAATGGTCCTAGGTCAGATGTAGTTCATTTATGATCCCATTTTGGAAGTTCGCTGGCATTGACCACATCTGTTTGTCCTCTCTGCATCCTGATAGCTGATCGCCATTGCAACAGGAGGACGTATTGTCCCAAGGTTCTCAGAGCTTACCTCTGAGAAGCTGGGCTTTGCTGGTGTGGTGCGGGAGATCTCATTTGGCACTACAAAAGACAAAATGCTAGTCATTGAGCAGTGTAAGAACTCTAGAGCTGTGACCATTTTCATCAGAGGAGGAAACAAGATGGTAAGACTTCCGTGCTTGAGCTGGGGAGATGGCCCATTGGGTCCCGGCGCTTGCTCTGCCAGCATGAGGGACTAAGATATGACCTTTTCTCAGATCATTGAAGAAGCAAAACGATCCCTCCACGATGCCCTTTGTGTCATCCGGAACCTCATCCGAGACAACCGTGTTGTGTATGGAGGAGGGGCAGCTGAAATATCCTGTGCCCTGGCAGTTAGCCAAGAGGCAGACAAGGTAAGGGGCAGCATTGAGAATTGCTGGGTCTGAAGTCTCCCCACTTCAGTCTGTAGATAAAGTAATCAAGGTGTTTTAAGCTTGCCCTGAGTGAGTTTTTCAGTGTGTGCTTATGAATGGCTGTTGGGTTGGTCTTGCTGAGTGTACTCACTGTCTCTGTGCCCTTCCAGTGCCCAACTTTGGAACAATACGCCATGAGAGCTTTTGCAGACGCCTTGGAGGTCATTCCCATGGCCCTTGCAGAAAACAGTGGCATGAATCCCATCCAGACCATGACTGAAGTTCGAGCCAAACAAGTGAAGGAGTCTAACCCTGCCCTCGGGATCGACTGTTTGCACAAGGGCACCAACGGTGAGTTGCTTGTTAGGGCTGTGAGTGGAACAGGCTTCTGTTGGCTTGGAAGGTGATGTATTCTTGCTGTGCAGAGTAGTACTACATGCTACAAGACTGTCCTGTGTGAGCTCTTGAATGCACTTGGTACGGTTGCATTCTGGGTTTTAGTGTCTGAGTTAATTGCTACAGGACAACTCATTTTCACCACAGTACGGATGTTGATTCCATGCAAAGTAATTTCCTGTCACAGCTTGCCACCTGGTTATCCCATGGCTGTGGAATATTTGGGAAACTTAACTCTGTAGCAGCTTGGCAGTTCAGATTGAGAAAAGGCCAGGCATTTAGCTTGTTGAAACTTTGCTGTTTCTCTACTGATAGGCCAACCATACCCACATTCCTACAGTGAATTCAACTACAGAACTTGACAATTTATAAAAGCATTCTGACAATAGTGACTCCAGCATCCAGGATTTAGTCTACAACAGCATCCAAAACAAAACAGCAACTCTTAGTGGTTTGTGTTGCTGTTCTGACAGGAAGTATCTGTTGATCACCGTTGAAGAGAAATGCATTTCACTGCTGTCTCTCTGGGTGCTTTGAAATGTCATGTCTTTGTTTAGCTTCCTTGTCATCAAGAGCCCTGGCAATTCTACCATGTTCCCACTTAGGCATGTCTTCAGTACTTAGGAAATGCATCTGAAAATGACATAGGGCAAATGATATCCAGTTGACTGCTTCAGCTTTGAGGGTTTTTTTGTTTGTTTAGGATTTTATTTGTTAAGATCTATTTTATGTGTATGAATGGTTTGCCTGCATGCATTGAAGTGTATTGTGTGTCTTATACCCTTGGAGGCCTGAAGAGGGCACCAGATCCCCTGGACCTAGATTTAAATGAGTAGGTGTAAGCTGCCATGTAGGTACTAGGAATGCAGGTCCTCTATAAGAGCACTGGGTACTCTTAATCACTGAGCCATCTCCAGTCCCCCTTTTATATGTGTTATTTCTTTACTTCGTTATTTGACACTTTGCTAGATAGATGGTGTCTTCTGAATTCTCTTCTTTCCACACCCTGTTTCTGCCCTGTAAGTCTGTCTCCTACATTCCTGTCTTGTTCTGTTCGGTATACTACTTGGTTTAACCAAGATTGTATGACCACAGGTTTGTAAAACTGCCTGCGGGAGCCTGGTGGGCTCAGCCATGTGTACAAGTAAAGACAAAGATCACCCAGAGTCCACCAGGGACAAATAGTTTAACACGGAGAGGTAGGGCCCCATGAGGCACTCTCCACCCATGACTGACTAATAGCACAGTGTTGAACCATTTTTGTTTGTGTTGCCCAGACTGACCTTGAACCCTTCAGCTCCACCTCAGCCTCCTCAGTAACTGGGAGCACAGATATGCATATGACAGCTGCTGCATTTCCCAAGCTTTATTGTGACTATATAAGTTGAAGCTGCTTGTTGGTAGTACATTTGTATGCTTTTGGATCACTGATTGCTGTGTTTGTTTTTCAGATATGCAGTATCAGCATGTCATAGAAACCTTGATTGGCAAAAAGCAGCAGATCTCTCTTGCCACACAGATGGTTAGAATGATTCTGAAGATCGATGACATCCGTAAGCCTGGAGAATCTGAAGAATAAACTGTACCATCTACCACTGTGACTAAATAAAGGGTGTGTCGCACTGCATCTGGTAGTCCTGCCACAGCCTGTAGATGCTGGAATAAAAGCAGCTATTTGGTAACTTACTTGGTTTTACTTGGTTTCACTTATTTAGAGCATGGTGGAGCTTCCGCAGCCTCTGTCATTGGATATCTTTTAAGCATCCGCCATCTGCAGAGTTACTGTGTAACAAGGCAAAAGCACTACAGAGACTCTTTAGCAGCTCAGATGTCCTGTTGGGTTTTATTTCACAGCTGAAAGCAGAGGCAGGGCAGTCCTGACTGAAGAGGTCCATGATTGTATTTCTGGGTTGTACCAGCACTTCCAGGGCTGATGAAACCAGTGCCAGAGGCTGAATCCTCATGTTCCCCCTGACTTACTGGACAATGGCCAGCTAGCTCAGGTGCCAGTCAGAACTGTCTTGGGCAGCCTGTGCCTTTAGTATATGCTTAGAGGGCAGTTGAGGAATAGGTACCTTTTTGGCTAGGGTGGTATGGTTTGAGCCTGTGGTGTAAGAGCCAGCCCATGCACACTGGCAATTTCTGGTCTCAATAGATGCAGTGAAAAGCAGAACATGGCTGATTAAATCTGGAGCCTTGTTCCTTGCCGCTGCAGATTATGGGCTCTCCCTCCACCTCTACCAACTTGATGGTCACTTGCAGCCCAGTCTGGGACACAGTATTACCATTTTCTGTTCAAGAAAAAAGCCTCCAAGATGGTTCAGGGTGAAAGTTGCCACCAAGTCCAGTAACCATGAGTCCTCAGACCCACTTGGTGAAAAGATTTTCTCAAGTTAGATCTGACCTCCACATGTAGCACTTGCAGGCACTCATGTGTTTGTTTAAAAGTAAAGCTACAAATGCACAAATTTAAAATATCATTTTATTGGGTTGAATAATTGGATCTGGGAACTAAGTTCAACACTGCTCACCAGAATCACCAAAGCCCATAAACTACTTGATGACTCATGATCCTCCTGGCTTTGTATATGAATTGCTTTAACAGTGTTCACTACCAGCATAAGGCCATATCTGAGAATGTAGTTGGTCCCTGAATGGCCCCAGATTCCCCTAATAATTAGAATTATGCTATCATTTGAGTTCTATAAGTATTGAGCATTTATTAGTTTCTATTGTATTTATGTTTCAGAAGAACTCTGATTCCTATATTTTACATAAAGAGATCCAGGCAAATTTTGATAACAGCTGTTTTATGCTTAAGTGGTATTAAATGTACTTGTTCAGCCATTCAATGAGATTCCTCCGAGCCTCCTCAATGTAGGGCTTGTCAGCAGGGGAACAGTCTTCTCTCTTCCGATGCACAAAGCCATGAGTTTGCCCAGAAAAGGTTTTTACTTGGTAATTAACTTTGCAGTGTTCTTTCAGTTTCTGGATCAGCACAGAAACCTAGTACACCAAAAAAAATTATAAAGATGTGAGGATGACATAAATTTTAACCTTCCAATAGCATCTTCCATTCCTTTTGGTTTTTTACTGTTTTGAGACAAGGTCTCCATGGGATCCTGGCTGTCCTGGAACTCCTTATGTAGACCAGGCTGGCTTCCAGCTCTGCTTCCCATGTGCTAGAGTCTTCTATGTAGTATATGATCATAGGAGCCAACATCATGCTTTGCGCAGTGAACAGGCTCCACAGTTAGTGAATTAACAGTGCCTAGCTGCTGTTAGGAGTTGCAGACCAGCATAATGATGTCATGCCAGTTATAGAAGCTCCTGCATTTACATCCTGGGGCAGAGACCCAACAAATACACTGTGAGTTAAAATACTGTAGGTCAAAAGTGGACTGGGCACGTTTTTAACCCCAGCAGTCGAGAGATAGGCAGGTAGGTCTCTGTCTGAGACCATCATGGTCTATATAATTAGACCTTTGTCTGAAAGAAATGCTCAGTGGTGGGGCACATGTGTGAAGCCTGCTGAGTTCAATCCCCAACATGAGGCAAGGTGGCCATTCAGTGTAGCTGTCCTACTGGCCATCCTAGCTTAGCACAGCACATTGACCATCACTGGTTTCCCTAATGACTGTCTGATGAAAGATACCTTTTGCCCCAACACTGTGAGACTGTCCACATGGGTGGCTAGGCCAAAAGAAAAGGGTCTCAAATTCAAAGTTGGTCTGTGTGTAACTGTTGCACATAGTAAACTGAAACAAACCAAATGATCTTGAGAACTGCTGAAAATCATTTGTGTGGAGACCTTTTTAACTTATTAGACTTTTTCCTAATCCACGTCCTGTGCTTATATGTCCATCTCAGACTATGGTAACTGGTAGGTTACCATGGAGATCAGTCCTCAGTGAACAGGCTGTGTCAGGAACATATTCTGAACAGAAACAGACTCAAGCTGGGCTTAAGTTCCATTCTTAGTAAATTTTTATCATTGGAAAACAGTCAAAAGTGATAAATTAGTTCTTTGAAACTTTCTCCCAAAAATGTTATGATATGCTATTTAGATATGCAAATGAAAGGCTGCCCACTCACCTGCTCAAGTGGAATCACAACATCATTTTCTGCAAAAATGAACAAGGTTGGGTTCTTCAAATTATAAACATCTTCAGAATCCCTGATGATACCTGGAAAGAGTTGAGGAAGATTGATTTCTGCAGAAAGCTGCCTGGATTTGGTGTGGTTATCCGAAGTAAACCATACGGTTAGAATCTTCATGTGTGGGGAGAGGGGCATATGCATGTGTTCATGTGCATGTCCTCTTGGGATCTTGTGTACACATATATGTAAATGTAGAGGTCAGGAGTCACTCCATCTTATTTTTGACAGTTTCTCACAACCTAGAGCTCAAAGATTTCTCTAGACTGGCAGTGAACCATCTCAAGAGGAAGCGTCTTTCAGACAACTTTGTCCTCACACACCAAAGGACAAAAAGGACCCCTTCTGTCTCCACCTGCCAAGTACTGGGGTAACAGACATGTGCAACCCTCCCCAGCAGATTTTTATGCAGATACTGGGGTTCTAAACTCAGGTCTTCATGGATATGGGGCCGACATGTCACTGCCTTAACTATCTCCCCAGCCCTCAGTTTGTTTTATTTTTAGCAATTCCACAGCAGCCTGACCTGTGAGATTCTGTAGAAGTTCAATTGGTTTAAACAAATCTTTCTACTCTGCACCTTGTTCAGTAGGAACCAGTCCAATAAACTTGGCTGTGAGCTGCCCACTGTGTCTGAGACACATCAGGTCATAAGTTTCAAACCACTCTGAAGTTTCTACAAAGGCCCCACATGTTCAATGAACTAGATAGTTATATTCATAACAACATCCACTGGACCAGGTTACTATTCAGACAAGACCCCAAGAATACAATGTCTGCTCTGCGGTTACTGTGTAACATTCAGGGTTCATCCTGGTCTCTGCACTGTAAAGGTTAAGTAGTGCAAAGTATTGCTCTGGCAGGCCCAGGGCAACCCATGGGTGTGCTTGCTTGGGAAAAAGCAAGTCCATGTACTGGTGGAAGAAAGGGCTAGTGAGATGGCTCACTTGCCACACACACAAGCCTCGGGGTCTGAGTTTGATCCTGCAACGGCATAAAGTTGTTCTTTGGCTTCCACACAGGCATTGTTGCGTGCAGGCCCACGCATGAGCTATACATACATACACATGACCATGATTTTAAAAGACGAGAGGAAACTTTTTCCCTGCTCCCTGCCAGTGTGATAGCAAAGCTAAGTGCAGCACAGCATCTCTCCCCCTGACAGTCCTCCAGAAGGCAGCAGCCCCAGGAAGGATGGTAGTGCTCCCTGCCCAATTCCTGCCACTCACGTGCTACTAGCAGCAGACAGCAGGTGGCGCCAAAAACTCATGTACCCAAGCGGGCCTTGGCCTCCTACTAGTGATTCACTGCATTTGTTTTGTTGTGTGAGACGCACTTCCAATATGTAGCTTGTACTAGCCAGAAAATTTCAGTCCTGCTTTAGCCTCCCAGGTACTGGGTTACCAGTACGCCTCCACTTGATTTCCTTTTATGTAAGGAAATAGTGTGTTTTTTTTTTTCCTTAGTACTAATAGAAGATGAACTGCTATGTCAAGGAGTTCAAGCGCCAGATAAGAACAGCTTGTGCATATGTAACTTTGAAATATTTATTTTTGACATATTTTAATCTGGGTGCCTTTAAATTGTATGTTCAGTTTGCTGTTTCTGTTAACAGAGAAAGGTTTTTTTTTTTTTTCTCATGGTTAAAATAACTTTTCTTTTGGTTAAAATGTAAAAGTTGAGGCTGAGGAGATGACTCAGCAGATATGAGTACTAGTTATTCTTACTGAGAACCCAGATTCAGTTCCCCGCACCCACATGGTGGCTCAGAACCATAACTATAAAGGGGATCTGACAACCTTCTGGCCTCTGTAGGCACCAGGCACACACAAGTGCACATACATACAGGCAACATACCCATACAAACTTTTTAAAATCTACTAACTTAAAAAAAAAGGTTAAAAGTTGCTGTTTGTACTTTAAAATGTACTTTGCTTTTTCTTTTGTGTGTATGTGTGTGCGCCTGCGGGTACACACATGTGAATTTGCTGGTGCACAGGTATACATGTGGCGTCAGAAGACAACCTTGGATGTGTTCCTGGGAGATTTTTGGGACAAGAATTTAGAACTTAGAGGTAGGCTAGACAAAGTGGCCAGTAAGCCAAAAAAGAAATCAGCCATCTCTACCTCTCTTAACATGGATTCTGGGGAACAAATTCAGGTTCTCATGCTTGCAAGACCAGAACTCTACTGACGGAGCCAACTCCTCCGCTCTATTTTCAGAGTCTTAAAACCATGGTAAGCTTATCTATCTCATGCCATCAGGTTTTGTATTGCAGCGTGTGGGAGAGGCCTGTCACTCAGCCATCCTCCTGCATTCACTGAGTAAGATGCACTGGGCACTTACCATAGACAGACACCCCCGCCCTGACTTCTGGGTATGTCATCATCACCTGGTGCACAACAATACCCCCCCAGCAGAAGCCTACAATGCCAATCTTCTGGGCATGGCACTGTTGTTTCAGATACCTCAAGACAGCATCGACCTCTCTAGAAGAGAAAGAAAAGGCATTGGCAATGGCTGGTTTGTGACCCTTCGAGGTTGCTGGTAACTGGAATGTCTCAGTGGATGGTACTTGAAGTTTTTTGTTTGTTCAGTGGTGGGAACCAGAATTCCTAGAAAGAAGCTGTGACTTCGAGGCCAACTCGCTGCTTACAATTCAGTGGCTGGAGGGAGTCTGAAATGCTGCAGGTCTAGAGCCTGATTATGATTTATCTTGAGCTGCTGTTAGCCTACTAATGAGCCATTCCTTGCCCATCTCTGTGTTGGCTCTAACTCCTGTAATTAGCAGACAAGGCTGAACCTAACGTCCTGATCAACAGATTAAAAAAACTTTACAATCAACAACTCAACAAAACCCTATTCACCACCAAACCAAGAGCTAAGACTGCTATCAGATAGCACCAGGGTCCCATAGCTGAGATTTCTGTGCTATGTTGTAACCACCTAATTAATGTTTCCACCAGTGTATTTAAAAAATGTCTTGATTGAGAATCTGTCTTTGTTCTTTTACTATATAAAAACTTCATAACACTGTCTCCATGGTGGAGTGTGGAATCTGGGGTAAGTAAGTCTCTGTGGCTCATACCTGGCCAATCAGAGAAGAGCAATGTCCTGGTCAGAATGATGGGTTTCCAGGGTGGACTGCAGAGCCCTTGGGGGTGAGGTGGGTGATGCTGCTCTCCAGGTTGCTGGGAGAGAGGCTATTGAAAAATGGGCTGCCTCTGAGGTGAGAGCTTTCCTGAGAATGAAGCCAGCACACAGGAAATGAGGCTGAGCAGCAATGAAGAACGAGAGCTGGAGATATTTTAAAGCTGTGAACTAATTCCTACTTAAACCCCAAACTTCTTTTTTTGGGTCCATAAACCAATAAATGCTGATCCATTTGAGATAGATATTCTATCACTTGCAAACAAGCACCTAGGTGGACGCAGGACTTTGAACTCATAATTTCTCAGGGAGGTGAGCAGCTACGCTGGGGCAGTGTGGCAGCCTCCATCCTCAGCTCATACAGTGTGCTGGAGCAAAACTTTCCCATCACGCTGTCAGAAGGACTTTGTCTAGGGCCAAGCGAAGCCTCACAGAAAGAGGGAAGGAAGGAGATTGGGATGGAGGGAGAAAGAAGGGGGAGAGACGGATACAGGGAGGGAGAGAGGAAGGAAATCTGTGGTTTTGAAGTTCAGCTCATCTGTCCCTCCTTGAGCTACATCAAATACAAAACCAAGCCTGTTAATAACTTACCGATTGATTTTTCTGGCATTTCTTGATTTCAACCACTCAGGGAAAGTGGACTGGTCACCAGATGGGTCCCATGGCTCTTGCCCCACAAAGAAGTCTGGGACAATAGTTCTGTAAAAACATGGGTGTGAATCAACCTTTGAGTCACCTGGACTCAATGTTTGTCCTGGTTTATTAAACGCCTTGTTAGGTTGCCAATTCAAGGCAGAGGAAAGGAAGAGCCTGGGCTATGGAGGCCACCCCTGATTGCAGCAGAGGTCCCCTGGAACAGGGCCAGATTGCCTCAGATCCTACAACTGCCAAGTACATGCACAGCTTCCAGCAGCTTCGGTGTGACCATGCTCCAGCAAGTGAGAAGGCCATCAGCGGGGATACTTCTCAAGAGCTATTCCAGTGCAGGAGGGAAACATGGACCCATGGGCGAGGGGTTGGTATCCTCAAAGGTTCTTCCTGCCTCCATGGAGTTAGTTGTTCCCCAAAGCCAGCCCAGGACTTTCCTGGCCTTGAACACTGGCTTTGGTGAAAGGGTACCCACAAGGAATATGAGGACACACTTAGTCACTGTGACCAAGTAATGTTCCCCAGCCTCGGCACAGGCTGCCAGTTTCTTGCCCACAGAGTAAAGTCCACAGCAGGTTCTAGAACAGGCCACAGAAAGAATAAACAAGTAAAGACTAATACCTGGGGTTGTCCTCTGACCTCTAAATGCTCACCATGGTGAGCATGAACCTGCAGTTATAATGATGTATATACATCATTGCACACACATACAAATCATCTAAAGGATCAAATGATAGATTACCCAGCTACAGGCAACTCACAATTTGGAAATCATGGACATTACTAATCCTAGTACTTGGGAGGACAGAGGCAGGATTACACATTGGAGTCCATGTCAGTCTCCTAGAAGCCAACTCTCAAAGCCATGATCTCCCAAAGTAAAGAATTACCTGTAGCTGTGACTCAAGGGACCAATCCCTCTGCTGCACAGGTGGGGAGAGCACCAAGGCCCGGGCCAAAAAGTTCAGGTCCAACTCTTAGTTTCACCCTGTACTGTAGTAAGAACTTAACAAGCAACTGACTACCCCCCTCCCCGCCACCTTTTTGGTTTTGAAATTTCTAGACAGGGTGGTTTTTTTGTTTGTTTGTAGCCTTGGCTATCCTGGACTTGTTTTGTAAACCAGGCTGTCCTCAAACTCACAGAGATCCACCTGTCTCTGCCTCTTGAGTGCTGGGATTACAGGTGTGCACCACCATGCCTGCATAACTGACCACTTTTATCCCTCACATTTATCTTAAGATTTATTTATTTTTTATGAGTATGCATATTTGTCTACATGTATCATGTGGACTATGTACAAGCCTGGTACCTGTGGAGGCCAGAAGAAGGTGTCAGATCCCCTGTAACTAGTTACAGATGGTTGTGGGCTGCTATGAGTGTTCTTGGAACCAAACCTGGGTTTTCTGCCAAGTCAGCAAGTCCTTTTAACCACTGAGCCACCTCTCCAGCCCCTGGACTCACATTCTTGACCAGACAGACAGAAGTGTGCACTGCCCAGCCTCAGATTGCTTGAAGTTCAGTAAAATGAGTGGTGTAAATAAGACAGAGCCTTGTTATCTCTGCTCATATTATCTATTCTCATTGTAACCAAGGACTCACCTAAGACAAGAGGCATGGTCCCATTCAAGCAGCTGCTTAGAATTCACCCAGAGCAACTAAGAACCTCTGTCTTCTTTCCCAATCTGCAACATGAGGACAGTAACATCCATCCTTCCCAGGGCTGCTGTACCATATTGGCTATTATAGGTTTATTTATAGGCTTCCCTCAGGTAATCGTCCAGTCTCCTCAAGGCCACCGTCATTTTATCCCCCGAGAGGTTCGCATCACATCTCAGTTCAGGAAAGAAGACAGGGTCACCCTGGACTTCCATCTTTCTTTGGACTGTGAACTCAAGTTCCCAGAAAATAAGCCACCTCACCTGTGCAAAGGACACTGCTAGGCCAATGAACCGACTGGAATGTCGTCACTGTACAGAGTCTGGAATGCTGTGGGTCCAGGACCCAATTCTCCTGAGTTGTCTTTATCCTTCACTACCACTCTGCACTTGACTAACACCCCTGTGACCATCAGCTAAATCCTTTTGGACCATACTAACAGAGCAGTAGCGCCCACCAACACAGGAGCTGAGAAGGTCATCAGATATCATGTGACCCCTACAGCAGAAGGAGTTGCTCCTTCTGCTGGCACTCACCTATCTGAGTCACCTTCCAAGAACACCTGTGAAAGCCATCTTAGGCTGAGATGCTTCAAGGTCAACAGGGGAGTCCAATGAGCGTGCACAGGTATGCTGGCCTGTGCCTGGTTGGGACCCTTCATGAGGAGAGAACCCTCTGTCCAGCACATCTGTAGGGCCAGGTACCCCTGGGGACCTGATGCCTGGAGATCCTATTGTGAATAGTTGGCTCCACAAGGTTGGTGTTAAATTTCAAAAGACAGTTCCCACTTCCTACCACTGATCACTGAGATAAAAAAAAAAATAGCTAATGTAAATGAGACTATAACTCAGGATGTGTGGGGGTTTTGGTTTTGTCTTTCTGAAACAAAATGGAGCACAGAAATTCACATGAATTTTAAGCAAAGAACAGAACCTCATACGTACGTGTATCCATTTCCAGCAATCATGTCAGCCATATACCTGGTGTTGGGCAACTGCCAGCCATATACATCCTGGACGACAATCACAGCTTTGCCTGCATCCACAGGGGATCGGGTGACATATGCCTTGATGTGCTCAACCTGAACTTCCTGGCCCATGCCACCATACTCCAGCCTGTGACCAATGTCACATGGGCAAGGGTTAGCTTCATTAGCCATTGGGGTCTTGACGTCAGGCTACAGGGGGAATAAAATATTTATTACATGCTGAGCGGTACAGATCTAAAGATAATCTATAATTTAAAAAACTATCAGGATTACTGGGAAAAAATCTAACTCTACCTATGCCATTTATTCTGAACTAATTTAGTGATGGCTAGTGTTGACTGTGATTGTGATGACTGGATTAAGAGACACCTTGGGGTTTAGTGAACCTGTTGTTTCCAGAGACAATTAGATCAAGGACAACAGACAATTAGGACCTGTTCAATGGCTTAGTCCCTTGACAGTTTCATATCAGGAATATAAAAACAGTGCTTTCATGAAGCATTGGCAGGGACAGTGTTTTCAAACACAGGTAAACAAACTTCCCATATGTTAACTTTGGTGTAAATCTCAACAAATACTTTATATAAATGGTGTAAGTGTAATAAAAACTCAAATAAGAAACACAGCTCAGTTGCTAGAACACTCATCTATCATGCCCAGAATTAGATTCCTAGCACTTCATAAACCAAGTGTGGCGTACCTGTAAAACCAATGAAGTCAGGCAAGCATAGGGAATAGTTTAGCAACTTAGGACTCCACTTGGGTTAAGCTGTGCACACACTTCTCTTCTGATAACATACCTAGCAGCCTAGAAAGCTTACATGCATATACTTTGCACATACATCTTCTCCAGACAATGTGACCATTACCACCGAGGACTCCCACTGGCATCAAAGCTATATGCACAACCTCTCAGAACAATGGAATAAGTTTCTCCTCTTCTTAACAGTTTTCAAAGTTGGATTCTAGTCAATCATGGCCCAGTTGTGCTACAGTAGGAGGGGATGATCTGGTTCCAACTGGTTTGGGGGCATTTGCAATAAAGCAAACTGTATCCTCTAAGTGAAGTTTTAGAAAGAATCCTGTTTTCCATCTTGTGCCTAGTCATATTTGAGCATACATGAGATTAAAATTGGGTGCATTATGAGAAGAGACATACACAATAAATAAAGGATTATATTACTAAATAGAAAACCACTAAAACAATAACAACAAAAAAACCCACAAAAAAAAAAACAAAAAACAGGCATAGTTGCACATGCCTTCAATCCCAGCACCTGGGAGGCAGATGCAAGAAAGTTCTCTGCAAATTTGAGAACAGGCCTAGTCCATGTAGTTCCAGAACAGCCAGAGCTACACAGTAAGACTCTGCCCCAAAAACAAAACAAAACACAAAATGGAAGACCACCCATATCATCCCCCTATTAGCCAAATGTTCCCTCTTTTCAAACTACAAAAAGAATGCCGGCCATGATCAGAGCCCTTCAGCCCTTTTTTAAGCCCTATGCCCTGGTGTCACTCTTGGATCTGATCTGTTCTATTGCTATGTCTTAAATAAGATTCCCTTGATACTTGGAAATTGTGTGAACCTTTATTTCAGTTCCTTGAATAAGAGACAGAGAGCCTGAAAAAAGGCAGACCCTGACCAGTTACCCTGGTTGGTAATTCAACATCATTTGGGAGATAGAGGCAGGTGGATGAGAAGTTTAAGGTTATTCTCAGCTACACAGGAAATTTGAGGACAGTCTTTGAACAGTTCTAAACCAGGCTTATATACAGCTAAGCTGGGACAAAGAGAGAGAGAGACAGACAGACAGAGAAATCAATAAGCACAGGCAGGGACAAAGGGGAGCAGTGGGTACGGAAGACAAAACTTAATTTAAAAATATCTTTAAAAGGTATCCAGCACCTGAAAAATGTTACCCACTGTTGTCTTCTGGCCTCTCCATGCATGTATATATATGTGCACATGTACCCCATACATATGTACACCCACAAACAGATACACATACACAGAGAAATAAAGTAAAACATAAAACATCTGAAATTAATGAGGATATTCCATGGAACCAAGGAGGGGTGAAAAATACAGGAGGGAGCTAGGCGTAGTGCACACCTTTAATCCCAGCACTCAGGAGACAGAGGCAGGTGTCGCTCCAGGCCAGCATGGTCAATGTGAGTTCCAGGACAGCTAGAGCTGTTACACAGAGAAACAGTATCTTGGAACAACAACAACACAGGCGAGGGTGTCCCCAGGCCAGAGCTGCTTCATTTGTGCACAGAACTGAGGACTAAGAACCAGATGGAGAGAACTAAAGCCAGGAGAGAGCTGTACTCACACCCCGCGCCTTGCCTTTCCAGCAGGGTCCTGGAGATGGGCACAGGTGTCAGGTGGGCAGAAAGGCACAGCAGGGCTGTTAGATCATCCCAGAGACCATCAAGTCAGGGTCAATCCATGTGGGAAGGACATACTAACCAAGGAAGGAGCAACATAAACCATTCAAAGCAGCCCAGCTGAGAAAACAAGTCACATGAAGCCCCTCCCAGCACAGCAGAGATCCTAGCCCCAAACTCAAAGTCCAAGTGGAGAATGCAGCTTTAGCCTGCTCCATACACATGCAAGGGGGGGAGGGGAGACAGCTTTCCTTTAACATTGGACTATGATGGGATTTCTTAAATGAAACTCCAAAATCATAACATCAAGGGAAAGATTAGTAAACTTTAACTTATTTAACCAACTATTAAGAAAAGAAAAGAAAAAAAAGTCAGTGCTGGAAAGATGGCTCTGCAGTTAAAAACACTTACTGTTCTTGCAGAGGACCGGCGTTCAGTTTCCAACACTCACATTAAGTGACCTGTAACTACAGTTCCAGGGGATCTGAAGCCCTCTGATCTTTGGGATACCAACATGCATGCAATAAACACATGAGGATATTCACATAACACACATGAGGATAACACACACAGAGATAAAAACAAGCCAGGGGGTAGTGACACACACCTTTTATCCCAGAGGCAGGTGGATCTCTATGAGTCTGAGGCTATCCTGGTCTACAAAGCAGGTTCCAGGACAGCCAAGGCTGCACAGAGAAACAAAACAGAACCAAAACAAAACTGAGGAGGGTGGAGAAAACTACAGAAAACAGAGTGGCTATGTAAAGATGTGGAGGACTGCTCTTATAGTGAGTGAAGGAGAGTTACTATGTTGCAGAGTCCTATCTTTCATAAACAAATGACATCTGTACAGATGAAGTGACCAGATTTGGGACTTGTTACCCAGTGTAGTGGGGCTAGAAGGGGGAGATGTTCCATGTTTCATCAGTCTTCAGTGAGTTCAAGGATGCCCAAGTCTCGCTACTTACATATCCTTGAGCTTGTTCACAAGTTTGTAAATGTTCACTATAAATAAGATGATAAAGTTACTAATAATTAAGGTGAATAATAAGATCAAAAGGCAAAGGGTTTGATAACACACACCTTTAATTTCAGCACTCAGGAGCACAAGGGAGCAGATCTCTTGAGTTTGAGGCCAGCCTAGGATACATAGCAAGTCCCAGGCTAGCCTGGGCTATATATTAAGATTCTGTTTAGAAAAAATCAAAAGGCTCTATTAAAAATTAGATGTGTGTCCTTGAGAAAGTCACAGTGATGTGTGAACACTACCACACATTAGTGAAGAAACAATATTCTTTTTTTTCTGAAATAGGGTTTCTCTGTGTAATTTTGGCTCTCCTGGGCTCACTTTGTAGACCAGGTTTGCCTGGAACTCACAGAAATCTGTCTGCCTCTGTCTCCCTGAGTATGCCACCCCACCTAGCTGAAACAACATTTTTGATAGCACTCAAGGTAGCAACAATTGGACACATGTAACTACATACCAAAAAGAAAATGTATTTTTTTTTGAGATAGGATTTCTCTGTGTAGACCAGGCTGACCTCAAACTAAGGGACCTGCCCGTCTGTGCCCCTGAGTACTGGGTGCCCCTGAGTGTGCACTACTTTACTGGGCTCAATTTTGAGTTTTTAAATTGCTGTAAGTTAAAATGTGTCCTCAGGTATTGAACCCTGAGACCTTTATTAAAACTAGGGTGCTGGGGCTGGAGAGATGGCTCAGTGGTTAAGAGCACTGTCTGCTCTTCCAAAGGACCCAGGTTCAATTCCCAGCACCCACATGGCAGCTCACAACTGTCTGTACTGTCAATTAAAATAAAAAAACTAATTATTTAATATATATATATAAAACTAGGGTGCTGGCAGATGTACCACACCAGTGGGGTCAGCCCTAAAGCCAATGGTGGTTCCCTCACAATAAAGTGATTTGTCCATGCACACAGACATTCAGGAGAGAAGACCATATGAAGAGGCCGACCACTAGAAGCCAACAGCAGCTGACACAGGAAAGGCGCCCCTCCTACATGTTGAACATATTTTTGTCAATGTCTTAGTTTTGGAATTCTCACCTCCAGAACTCCAGAAAATATAGTGGTGACAGAAAAGAGAGCAGGGAGAGGGGGGAAGACAGTATATATCAATATTGGACTAGACAGCCGTGGTTCTCAACCTTTGTAATGCTGCAGCCCTTTAACACAGGTCCTCATGTTGTGAACCCCCAACCAGACTTCAAAGCTATAATTTATTATGAATTATAATGTAAGTGTATCGGATACACAGGATATCTGATACCCAACCCTAAAGGGTCTTGACAACCACAGGTTGAGCTATGTGTTGGGCTGATGAAGTGCATGGATGTGAAATAATTTGCTACATTCTACTGAATATTCTTAGTGTTTCAGAGGGCAAGTGAGAGTTTTAAGAGAAAAGAAATTAAGATGTTGTTCAGTCAAGCAAGATGAGTAATCTCCTTGTTTTGCTTTTATGAGCTACTTAGAGAATGATTACCAGTCAGACATGTCACAAGACATGTCACAACAGCTCTGCAGCAAGACCCATGCCCACTGCACCAAGAAGACTATATACATAGGGAGGCCTAGGTAGCTCAACTGATAAGGCTCCTGGGCCTGGATCTGAGAGTCCAGGGTTCAATTCCCTGCTACCTTTACAGGCCGCTTCTGGAAGTTTAAGAGTGGCTCAGACTGTGGCTCAGAATTCAGACAAAAGAGAGCATCAAGACTCTACCTAGCAGGGTATCAATCAAATATTAAGAAACATAACCAACCCTTTGGCAGAATGCAGGGAATCATATGAAAGAAGGGGGAATTAGTATGACCTGGAGAGGTCAGGAGCTCCACAAGGGCCAAATATGTCAGGGCACAGGGGTCTTCTATGAGACTGTCTCTCCAACCAAGGACCATGCTGTTTGTATGTAGCAAATGGTAGCTCAATATACAAGTGGGTACACTAGTAAGGGGAACAGAGACTATTTTGGACGTGAACTCAATGGCTGGCTCTTTGACCTCCCCACCCCCAGAGGGAGGAGCAGCCTTTCTAGGCCACAGAAGAGGACATTGCAGCCAGTCCTGAAGAGACCTGATAAGCTAGAGTTAGATAGAAGGGGAGGAGGTCCTCCCCTATCAGTGGACTTAGAAAGGGTCAGGGAGTTGATGAGGGAGGGAAGGGAGGGATAGGGAGGGATAGGGAGGGAATGTAAGAGTGGGCTACGACTGGGATACAAAGTCCATAACCTGTGATTAATATGTTAAAAAAAAAGAAACATAAAAAAATGAAACAAGGCTAGACCTAGGGTGCAAGCCCGTGATATCATCATTCTGTGGTCCAATGCAGGGTGTGTTGCTTAGTTTTTTGTCAATTTGACATAAGCCAGAGTTGTCTGGGAGGAGGGAACTGGAGTTGACAAAATGCCTCCATCAGATTGGCCTATAAGCAAGTCTGTGGGGCATCTTCTTGACTGATTGATGATGTGGGAGGGCAGGTGTACTGGTTGGTTTTGTGTCAGCAACACAAGCCAGAGTCATCAGAGAGGAAGGAGCCTCAGTTGAGGAAATGCCTCCATGAGATCCAGCTCTAAGGCATTTTCTCAATTAGCGTTCAGTGGGAGAGGGTCTAGCTCATGGTGGGTGGTGCCATCCCTGGGCTGGTGGTCCTGGGTTCTATAGCAAAGCAAGGCAAGGGGAGCAAACTGTATTCCTGCATGGCTTCTGTTTCTGTTCCTGCTTCCGGGTTCCTACCATGAATTCCTTCTTTAACACTTTAACTGCTTTAACCCATCAGTGACGGGTTGTGATGTGAGAGTATAAGCCAAATAAACCATTTGCTCTCCAATTAGCTTTTGTTCATGATATTTCATCTCAGCTACAGAAAGCAACTGGACAAAGATTACAAGTTGACTTGAAAGTCAGCCTGGGTTAAGGTTAGAGACAGTGAGAAAGAGAGACCTAGTCCAAAACAAAAGAAGAAAAAGAAAGAACTTATTCCATGAGCTATTCTCTTACTGGCACTCTGCAGGGAGGGAGGACCCAAGGGAGTCTAGGCTCTCCAAAGTCACTGGCATTCTGACTTGAGCTCCAATTACAAAAGGAATTTTTACATCCAGGAGAGCCAAGTTTTTTCTCCCACGGAATGGAGTAGGGCCAACATAGAGCCAAGAACGCCACGTGTGGAAGGCTGGAGTCCTGCCAAGCTCTTTCACATGGTCTCAACTGCTGAACCCAGCCTACGAAGCAGAAGCCAAGTGTACTCTGGACAGGGCAGGCCATTTCTATCCATGGACTGGCCTGTGGCAGTTCAGACTGAAAACTGGGAACATGCTTGATCCTTGGCAGCCCATGTTTTCTGGATTTTTGCTTTTCCCCATATACATTTTCTTTTTTATTATTAATTAATTCAATTTACATCTTGGTCTTAGGCCTCTTCTTCCTCTCCTCCCAGTCCCACCATCCCTCCTGCATTCCCTTTCCTCTATTCCTCAAAATAGGAGAGTCCCCCTACCCAGACATTCCAGTTCATCTGTTTACCTGAGGACTGACTTCATCTTTCTCCCCTGTGGCCTGGTAGGGAAGTCTCATCCGGAGGAAGTGATCAAAAAGCAGGCAACATAGTATGTGTCAGAGATATCCCCTATTCCCCTAACTAGTGGGCCAACATGAAGCCTAAGATGTCCATTGGACTTATCTTCTTGGGGTCTGTGCATTGGAGTATGTTTATCCTATACTACATGACTAAAATCTGCTTATAAGTGAGTATATACCATGTGTGTCTTTCTGGATCTGTGTTACCTCTCTCAGGATGATCTTTTCTAGTTCCATCCATTTCCCTACAAATTTCATGATTTCCTTGTTTTTAATAGATTTCCTGTTTTTAATGAATAGTATTCCATGTATAAACATGCCAGATTCTAAACCCAGAATAGAGAAAACAATCCTACTCAATAATAGAACTCTGGAGGTACCTCCATAGCTGACCTCAAGCTGTACTACGGAGCAACAGTAATAAAAACTGCATGGTACTGGCATAGAAATAGGCTCCTTGATACCTGGAATCAAATTGAAGACCCAGAAATAAACCCACATACCTAAATACACCTAATTTTTGACAATGGAGCCAAAACCAGACAATGGAAAAAAGACAGCATCATCAATAAATGGTGCTGGTCTAACTGGATGCCTACATGTAGAAAAATGCAAATAGATCCATACTTAACACCCTGCACAAGACACATCTTCTAAAAGACAAGTTTCAGGATAAAGCAAAAGCATCACTCCCATACAAGTGTAAAAATGATCAATGGGCCTGGCTCAGAGGCTAAGTCTCAAGGATCAAATGATCTGGGTGGGGACAAACCATGACACTCTAGGTTTCTGAGCTTACAAGTAGCACAAAGCACTTCTCAATATTGCTAAAGCAATCAAAACATGAGGTGATGCTTACAGTTAGCTTAAGCAAATACAAGTAGAGGGAAGAAATGTCCTGTGTCAGGTCTTATCATCTTTGTTCATGTAAAAAGGGCCAAGAATATTCCTCTGAGGCCTTTGCCTTTTCCGCAAAGATAATGTGGACATGTCAGGGCATTCCCTTCATGTCCTTGTTTTCAGATGCATTTACTTATGGTAGTTCATGTAATTCTTTCTAGAAGGCCACCTTGTGGGAAGAATATTCTGCCCTCTGCCATATCCACAGTTCACAGTAAGTTCATACCTGGCATAACAGGAGAAAAAGAGGGAGATGTTTTAACTGGTTGGAATACATGTCCTCAAGAAAGTGAGATAGGAAGTTCACACGGATACAAACTTTCTTCTCAATGGAGGGAGAAAGGAGATTAGTTGGAAATCCATCAGCCTAACAGTTACCTATGACCTACAGAGAATTGCAAAATGACTCAGATACATGGAATAGGGCTGGACTCCAAGGGCCACAGAGGAAGGGTACTTTGCACTGAAGCATGTTTTTTTTTCCTGCACATTACCAGTCTTTCACAGGAGTGGCAGGATTCTGTTCCTCTGGAGAAGCAGGCTCATTAACTGTGTCTTTGAGTGGGTCTGTGGTGCCCACTGGCAGAGTGAAGTCAGGGAGCTCTTTGTGGCACCATTCCCCTAAACAGTATGTCCTGATGATAACGTCTCTGGCCACGGCCACAGTGGCCCTCAGCAGAAGGTGTTGGATTCTCCCATAAACACTGGAAATGTACAAGTCACAGGTTTCCTCCTGTAGTAGGACATTTGCTCTCCTACAGAACTGTCTCCCACAGGCAAATCCCTCTGTCAATTCCAAGCCAAAAGGCAAAGTGGGCTGGGGGTATCATCCAGCTGATGGAGTGCTAGTCTGGCATGCAGGAAACCCTGGATTCAATCACCAGATCCCCAAAACACAGCATACTAGCACAGACCTGTAATCTGAGCACTGAGGAGGTGGAGAGTGAGACGTTCAGGGCATCCTTGGCTACAGAGGGAGCTTGAGGCCAGCATAGGCTAATGACTCTATCTTTAAACTCCAAGAGGATTCCTGTTGTAAGTGTGCTGTGCAAATTTCAAGGGTTTCCCCACCCCCTCCAATGGCTCCCTCACCCACCCCCCAAGGACTCCCTCATCCCCTCCAAGGGCTTCCCATGTCTCCTTTCTCTCTGGGGCCTTCCCTTACCAAATATAAGTCTAAACTTTCTGACTTCTTTCTTTAGTCAGCTAGGACATCTCTCTCCTTTGTCGTGACTAACAAAACCTCTGCTATGTTTATACCTGGCAGAATATCCACCATTTGCGGCAAAGAGTCTTTTAGCAGCAGAATTCGGTATCACTTTCTCCCCTGGAAGTCAGACACGGTAATAAGGTGTGTTTGAGTGGGGAGTGGGGTGGGGGACGGGGGTCCTTATTTCATGCTCTAAGGATTTATGTAGCTCAGAAGCCAGATCAACAGTGAAGTTGTCCAAAAGAAACAGAGAAAAAGAGCTCAACAAGCTCAAGGTACAAACGATTGTAGCAGGAAGTACCCACAAATAGGAATCACAGGCAAGCACTCAGGGAGCAAGGGCGAGTTTGATCTTGTAGAAAGATGGTGTTGAACAGGGAGGGGCTGGCGGTTTGCCAGGTTAAAGGTTGCAGAAACTTCACTGGTCCTGATTCTGAGTCCCACACTAGAGAAGGCAGAGCCAACTCCTAGCCTTGGGTGATTCTGCTATTGCTCCTCCAAGTACTTAGTTTTCCTGACCATGTGTGCAATTTGCATAAGGCCCATGGTTTGGATGACATTAGATAGAAAGCTAACCCAAGAAGCACATGACCTCTTTCAACATGTCAATCACAGCCCTGCCTTTGGCCTGTTCTCTCTGTTGTAGGGCCAGCCGGCTGTCCTGTTGTATGCACGGGGCTCCTTTCTGACTACCTTGTTGATGAAGGGCTCTGAAAACAACAGGTGGCCTTTCTGTCAGCAAGTGGATAGAAACTGCATTGGCCAGTCTCCACAGGGCCTGGGCCAGCCCCAGAAGCCATGGAGTGTAAAACCGCACGGTCTGTCTTGGCAGGACTCACCCAGCACCTCTCCACCTCTGTGAGCCTAGAAGAACTGCTGCCAGTCGTGGGTACTGATTTGGATGCAAAATACTCAGTTTGTTCATAGTTCCATGTTCAAAAAAGAAAGAAAGAAAAGATACACTGGAAATGCCCAGCCTAAAAATAGTATTTAACGGGAGGGAAGAAGGGTTCTTGGGAACTCAGGTTTGTCTACAAGCTCTCAGCTGTTTTAAAAACTAACATCTGAACACCTACAGAAAAATACACTCAGAAGTGGCTTCCTAGGACTGGCTCAGGTGGCCCCTTGCCTTTTTGCCAGGAAAATATAAACGGTCATGAAAGTTCATTTTGCAAGATGGGCTTGGAAGTGCCTCACGTTCTACACCAGCAAAAAGCCCTTTGCTTTCATGCAAACCCATGCAAACCCAGCAGGTCTGTCTGTCTCCAGAGACCTGCACCTACCTACCTTGTCTGGTGGTGAAGAGCAGGACGGCAGCAGGAAGCAGCCCTGGAGCTGACCGAGTGAGGAGGGCCGGCTGGAGGGAGGAGCTTCGGTCTGGCTGGTGGCCCGGTGACCTGCATTCCAGGGAAAAGCCTGAACCACGGGAGCAGGGAAGGAGGAAAAGGAGGAGAGCTGAGATGGAGGGGTAGGGCGCGTGGTAGGGGCTATGGACTGGACCCTTAGTCTTCCACAAAAGCAAAACGTTTTCTCTAAGATTGAGGGTTTTTGTTGTTGTTGTTTTTTAATGTTTTTGTTTGTTTTGGTGTGTATGAAGAGGGTTTCGTTGGGATTTTTGTTTGTTTTCGTTAATTTTTAATTTTCAAACTTTATTTTATGTATATGGCATTTTGCCCCCGTGTATGTCTAGGAGCCCCTAGAGACCAGAAGAGGGCAGTGGACCCCTGGGACTGGAGTTATAGGTAGTTGTCAACCTCTGTGTGAGTGCTCCAAACCAGTCTGTGCCCTCCGGAAGAACCACAGGTGCTCTTCACTGCTGAACCATCTTTGCAGCCCCTTTTGTTTGATTTTTAGACAGTCTCCCGGGATAGTCCAGGCTGGCCGTGGATTTGCTCTGTGGCCTTATCTGGCCTTGAACTCTTAAAGCTCCTGTCACTGCCTCCAATGTCACTGAGCCATGGTGTGTGTGTCACCACACAAACTATATGACTTTTTTTCTATTTTTTCTTTCTTTTCTTTTTTAAAAATATGTGAGTATTTTACCTGCATTTTGAATGAAATGAGGATATGAGCATTGCAAGGTATGGTTGAGGAGAAGGCATTTTTTTAAAAAAATTTTTATTTATTATTTATACAACATTCTGCCTGCACACCAGATCTCAGTATAGATGATTATGAGCCACCATGTGGTTGCTGGGAATTGAACTCAGGACCTTTGGAAGAACAGCAAGTGTCTTAACCTCTGAGCCGTCTTTCCAGCCTGAGGAGAAGCTTTTTATTGTAGATGGGAGGGAGAGTACAGCCAGAAGCGTGGAAGAGTCCAGACTGAGCATGGCCAGCAGAATAGACTCAGCCATGAGAGGAGAGAGGAGGGAAGAACCGAGGAAGAGAAGAGAGAGGGAGCAAAGGAAAGGGAGCCAAGAGAGGAAGGGACCAAGAGAGCCAAGAGAGCACGCGGCTGGAACGGCAGAGCTATATACGAACAAGAAGCTGGGGGAAGGAAGGCAAGCCCCTTGCCTGGAGGGGTTTAGGGTAGGGGCAGATGAGAAGCGCTGAGGGGAGCTCAGTTGGTAGAGTGCTTGCCTGCCATGCCCAAAGCCCTAGCTTAGGCTTTTCAGCACTGAAAAATACAGTCAGCGATGTTGCTGTATACTTCCTTGACCCAGCACTCAGGAGATGGAGGCCAAGAACAAGCTCAAAGCTTTCCTTGGCTACATGACACTAGGCCAGCGTGGGTTACAATAGACACTGTCACATTAAAAACAAATAAAACTTTTTTAAAGCATTGTTCGCATCTTTGAAACTCTGTAGACAAGGAAATAATAGATCTGACTAATTACATATCATTTTCTCTATTTGCTAAATTTAGCTCCTTAAGCATCAGTTCTAGTCTCTGATTTAATAACGCTGTTATTAATAGACAGGATTTTATATCTCAGGGCTCTGCCTTGCTGGAGTTTGCTAGTCTGTGGAGAGCCCAGCTTGAGGGGCTGAGTAGAGTGTGGTAATGGAGAGAAGCTGTCTCCTGTAACTGGGCTTCTGAACCATCTCCTGGTTGAGGAAAGCCTGCTCGTTACAGGAGTCATCACTGAGGATTCTCCTGCTCCCACTCTGGGCAACCCGAAGAAATGCCCCAGCTCTTTGTGCTTGTCCCCTTAACTGCAAAGTGGGGGAATTACACTGGATTTGGCTTTTACACTATTCTCAGGGAGGCTGGCTAAACTGCAAGCCCTGATCCAAGAGGTCCAGATGAACATACCATCATCGCAGGGGTTCAGCTTATTTATACAAGCTGACTGTGAAGGGTTGCTAGGTAACCACATCCAATGTTAAAGGCCAAAGTTGACACACAAGGCAGAGTTGTTAAGAAAAGACCATGAGTCAGCGACACCTGATGAACAGAACCCCATGTTTGCCCTTCCTGCTTCTCACTGTGATGCTGAGGGTGTCCTACAAAAACCCAGAGCCCTTCTTCATGAGACTAAATTTATGCCCTTGTGCAGAGATGAAGCACAACAGATGATCGGCCCTGCTGCTGCATTAGTCACAGAAAAGGCACCAGCAGGGGGCGCTACAGAATAGATACAGCCTTCCACCTGCCATCTCTCTGGAGAACACATTCCTTCCAGTTCACCCAAACTGGAAGCACACAAGCCAAAGGGAATTCTAGAAAATATGTTTCAGTCTACGACGGGACACATTGCAAAATGGTCATGATGGGTGCATTTTCTGACCTCACCTCCACTAGAAATGCATTGCGAATTCTATGTCTTCCACACATCCCGTTCAGACAATGATCCTAACTTTCACTGTGATGGGATTAGGAGGCGGAGTGTTGGGAAGAAGCTCAGAATAGTGTGTTAGTGCCCTACAAGGAGGAAGTAGAGTAGAGAACCAGAAATAAGGTATACCCCTATTATACTACCTTACCTCTGGACCGAGGCTGCCTGAGGACTGCTTATTGTGTAACTCACCCAGCCTAGGGTGGTTCTGTTATAACTGTCTGACTCTAGGCATGCTCGCAGTTCACCTTCAAACAGAATCCTTCATATTCTAGTCTGGAATGTCCCGAGTTAAATTACATACTGCCTGAACACTTGCCTGAAATAGAGGATAGGTATATTTAGGCATTGTTTTGTTAGTTTGTTTTTGTTTGCTTGTTTGTGGTTTTGAGGCAGGGTCTCACTGTGTAGCCCTGGCTGTCCTGGAACTCACTGAGTAGAACCAGTGTCTTTTGTTGTTGTTTTGTTTGGCTTATTTGTTTGTTTTCGAGACAGTGTTTCTCTGTATAGCCTTGGCTGTCCTGGACTCACTTTGTATACCAGGCTGACCTTAAATTTGTAGCGAAACGCTTGCCTCTGCCTTCCTGAGTGCTGGAATTACAGGTGCTCGAATGTCTTTTTTTCTTTTTAAGATTTATTTATTTATTTATTTAATGTGTATCTATCTGTACTTATACCTGCACACCAGAAGAGGGCACTAGAGCACATTATAGATGGTTGTGAGCCACCATGTGGTTGCTGGGAATTGAACTCAACACCTCTGGAAGGGCAGACAAGTGCTCTTAACCACTGAGCCATCTCTCCAGCATCCAAAGTCTTATTTTTAAAAAAGATTTATTTACTTATTATATATACAGTGTTCTGCCTGTATGTACACCTGCACACCTGAACTCATTATAGATGGTTGTGAGCGGACATGTGGTTTCTGGGAATTGAACTCAGGACCTCTGGAAGAACAGCCAGTGCTCTTAACCTCTGAGCCATCTCTCCAGCACCCCCCAAAGTCTTATTTTTAAACATCTGAATAATGAAGAGAAGCCACTAGTGTGTTACCACCTAAAATTATCTGAGCACCGGCCATTGAGACAGACAGACAGAGATGCATCTCCTGAAGTGGCAGGTCTCCAGCATCAGCTGCTTCCTGCCGGGCTCCACTGGAAGCCCATCCAACAGTGACTATTTAACAAAGCTGTTGAAGTTGGTGCGGGGTTTCATCCTGATAAGCTCTCCCAGCTGAGTGAGCACAAAGCTTTAGGGTCCAACTCAGCAGCAGCCCCGGGTTACTCTTGCAAAGTTGTTTTGATTTTTCATTAGGAAATAAGGAACCAAATTCCAGGAACAGATGAGTCCAAGCTGAGTTAACAAAGGAGCAAGGGCAAAGTTAAACAAAACTGCTGACTGTGCCAGCTCCTGTGAGGAAGGCTGCCCTTGATCAAAGGCTAAGGAAAGAATTTCCTCCGAACGACCCCTCCAGGGAGGCTGGAACAAAATCAGAAGTGGCACCGTTGGGCTTCAGCATATCCGGGAAAAGTACCTGACACACCTCCACCTCATGTGTTCCCACTTACAGGCTGCCTGGAGCAGCAGCAGGAAGGCAGCTAGGAAGCCCTGCAGCCTATGTGCAAGGCAGGCATTGGGATGGGGTACTTATTGCACTTTCCCTGCCCCCCTTCTCCCTCTTTCCCCATCTCGTGTGTCACATATTCTGTCACAGTCTTCTCTATTCTGGAGAAGTAGCTGCCATGCTTTGAGTGGCCCCAAGGAAGGACTTATATGGCATAGAACATGTCTGACTGACTGCAAAACCCCAGTTCACACCTTCATGGGAGAGGCTGAACCAGCATCAGCCAGCCAGCCCACTCCCAGAAACCTAACAGTCACAAACTATGCAACAATAAACTATTTTTTATTGTTTTTTATCCATGGGGATTGTGGCTGAATTTTAGTGATTACTGGCATCTGAAGTAGGTGTTGCTTTTTCACAAAAACACATGTGTGAAAGATTCTTTGGAACCGGAAAAGAGACTTGGTTGAAGAGTGGCTGAGAGCCTTGGAGAGCCTCAACAGATTTCCAGTGCTTGCAGGAAAGCAAGGCAAGGCTGTTAGAAATGCAGGGTGAGATCTTCTAAAGAGGGCCAGAAGGCTGAACAGTGCTGTCCACTGCATCCCTGGCCAAAAAAAAAAAAGGGGGGGGATGTACTGGGTGCTTTAGTGAGGATATTTCAAATAAAAATGTTGGGTTTTGCCAATTTCCTCCAGTTGATTCAAGTAAGATTCTCAAGGGAACACTTCAACATAAAAAAAACAACTGGAATAATATCTGGGGAAACATGAACATGTGTCTCTTCATCCCAGATAGAGAACCAATGACAGACCAAAATAAGGACACCACCCAAGTCCCCTAGGAATGAATATATTGGGTGAGGGGTTATTTACAGAATCAGAAATAACTCAAAAGCAGCTGTGTCATTAAAAGCACACCCCAGCATGAGTAACAGCTCATAAAAGCTCAACTCTGGAGCTCACTGTAGCAATTGTAGACAGCTCAACAGGTTGAAGAGTCTCTTTCAGGCAGCTAGTCTTGACTGAGTCTCTTCAGCAGTCCTTACTACTTCTCTGACCTTGGGGTCACAGGACTTGTAATACAGTCAGTTTCAGGGACTTCCTGGGAGTTTTGAGTTGTTTACTTAAGTCTGAAGAGCCTTCCTTAGAAGTCACTGAGTCTTAACAGAGGAAACTGCTACATATCAGGAACTGGGACTGGGTGGCTGTGGAAATTGTCAGCCTTCTCAGAAGCAAACTATGTACAAGTGTGAAATGGCTTCCAACCAAAGATCACATGCTGAAATCTGCCAGGAAAGCTGTCATGTAAAGATCTGTAGGAATGACCATAAAACATATTTTTAAAGTTTCAGGAGGAGGGGAGATAGCTCAGTAAGTGAAGTGCTGGCTGTACAAGAAGAGGACCTGAGTTCAGATCTGAAAAACCCAGATAGAGATCTGAACATGACAACCATCAGCTGTAACTCAAGCCTTGTGGGAAGTTGAGCAGAGCCAACAAAGCTGAACCAATGAGTTTCAGATTCTGTGCAAAACCCTGTCTTAGTTAGGGTTTTATTGCTGTGAAAAGACACCAGGACCACGGCAACCCTTATAAAGGAAAACATTTAATTGAGGCTGGCTTATAGTTCATATTTAGTCCATTATCATGGCAGGAAGCATGGCAGCAGGCAGACATGGTGCTGGAGAGGTAGCTGAGGGTTCTACATCTGGGTCTGCAGGCAGCAGGAAGAGAACTGAGATACACAGAAACCTCAAAGCCCACCACCTAGTGATACACTTATTCCAGTAAATCCACACCTACTCCAACAAGACCACACCTCCTAACAGTGCCACTCCCTATGGGCCTATGTTAGCCATTTTTATTCCAACCACCACAGATCCTATTTCAAAAAAACAAAGGTGGAGAGTGATCAAGAAAAGCCACCCAACATGACTTTGGGCCCCCACATGCATGTGCACTTACATGCGTACTTGCACAAACATGTGCACAGCATATATATATATATACAAACGTACACACACAACTTCAGAAATATAGTCACTTAGACTACTCAAACAAATGGTCCTTCAGAGATGATGAGCATGCCTCACAGACAGAGTAGTTAGTGCTTTCAGTGAGGAACTCTTCCACAGGCACTGATGGGCTGATGCTCAGTGCTCAGCACACAATGTTTCCAGAATTACTGGGGTAAGTGAGGCAGGTGGCTGGCGCTCTTAACAGCCACTTATTTTTCTAAATGTGGCTTTCACCTTGATGCACAGGTCATATTTTCCCTCCCTCCATCTTGATTTCTTTCCTCTGTCAATCCACTTGCTCTACGAGAGGCCAGTACCAAAAGGTCTCATGATGAGAAACTAAGGCTGCTAGCAAAAGCCAGCACAGAATGAAGGATTCTGAACAATTGCCCACGTGGTTGTCAAGTTGGGACACAGATCCTGGAACTCCAGCAAAGTAAAGATGATTGTATGTATTAACACTAACTTCCTGAGAACCTCGGACAAGAGCCACAGAGCTACTAAGCTCAAACTCCTGACACTTAGAAGGCATACACCCTACTAGATGTTTGGTGGGTCGCATTTGTTTGTTGAGCACAAGCTCTGTCTCTAGGCAGCCCATGGACCTTAAACTTTCAGTCTTCTGCTTCCCTCTCCTGAGGGCTGACCACAATCACGCACCATCACACCTGGCAGTTTCTGTGTTCCGAGACGCTCAGTGTTTGGCTGTGTGCTTCTGATGCTTTATCAACTGAGTCCTTTCCCACCTGGACATGCCCTCCAGGGCTGGCTCATTCCTACAGACAGTGTTCCTTTCACCTGCAAACCTGCCAATCTAGAGTTCAGGGCTCTAGGCTCTCACACTCAGAACACTGGCCAGCAGCCCTTCACTCCAGGATCAGATGGGAGATGCTCAGAGATAGCCCTTCCGCCTGGACTCTCAGACATTACTAGGAGTAGCCAATCCCACCCTGCCTTGCCCACTTCGTCCCATGGAAATCACAAGAAGGGCTCTCTTCAAGGAGACGTATATCAGATACCAAGTGATTCGAAAAATCACTAAGATGTATGTTAAAAATTTATATTCCACTACATTTTTTTAAAAACCTTTAAAAATGTACAAATTTCTAAATCACATAATCTACCCAAATCAAACCATATAAGATAAACAACTTAGACAGTTTCATGACAAGCAATGAGATCAGAGCAGTAATAAAAATTCTCTCAGCTAAAAAGAGCTTTGGAGGATTGACTGCTCAATTTTTTTTTTTATAATTTATTTATTTTTATCTCAATCACAGGTTAGGTACTTTGAATCCCAGGCGTAGCCCCCTCCGTCAGTCCCTCCTACCCTCCCACTCCCTCCCTCATCTCCCTCCTCCCCGCCCCCTCCAAGTCCACCAACAGGGGAGGACCTCCTTCCCTTCCATCCAACC
>CM053743.1:73136133-73303411 GCA_028658305.1 Pachyuromys duprasi | reverse complement strand
AGCTTATCCTGACTCCTCAGGGCTGGCTGCAATGTCCTCCCCTGGGATCTAGCCAGTCTGTCACTCCCAGGCTTGTATGGGGGAGGGTCAAAGAGTCAGCCATCAAGATCATGACTGAAACAGTCCCTGTTTCCCTGAATAGGGTCTTCAGTCCTACACCGAGTTATCATGGGCTCCATCCGTGCGGGGGTTCCAGTCCATATGCACACATGGTCCTTGATTGTAGAAACTGTCTCATACAAGACCCCTGTGCCCTGCTCAGTTTGGTCTTTGTGGAGCTCTTGTTCTCCCCAAGTCTCAATTACCTCCCCCAGATCTATCGTTACTTCTTGCCCTCTGTCAGAGGCTTGATCTCGAGTCTTAATATCTGCTCTGATACATCGCTACATTGACCCCCCCCCCAAGAGGTCCTCTTTGGCATGCTCCTGTTCTGTTGCTTGTTTTCTCCTCCACTCAATGTCCATCCCATTTGTTCATTCAAACAAGCATTGATCATACCAATCTAGGTCCTCCTTCTTGTATATCCTCTCTAGGTGTGTAGATTTCAGCTTGAACTTCCTATCCTATAGGTTTATATAAGTGTGACTGCTCAATTTTACCAGACTTTTAAAAAACAGATACCGAATGTTTCTCAAACTACTCCATAAAATAGAAATAGAAAGAACCCTACCACACTCCATGCAAGGCCAGATTTGCCCTAGCAGTAAAACAGAACACACATATACATACCCCTCCACACACCACACATTCACAGACCACAAATAAATGTGACTTAAAAATATATGAGTAAATAAAAACAGCAAAACATCCCCATTCTCAATCATTTCAAAATAACAGCAACAAAAACACTTTCAAATAAACCTAAGTTAAGAAATACAAGATCTCTGCAGTGGAAAAGTTCAAACACTGAAGAAAGAAATCAAAGAAAATACTAGAAGATAGATAGACTTCCCATGTTCATAGATGTTGTGTGACAAAACTTTTTGGTGGAGCAGCTATGCACACAGTCATTCACCTCAGCTATAGGAAGCCCACGAGAGACCAAAGTATGGAGACCACCAAAGTCCAACTTGGCGAACCAATGAGTTTTATTGTGGTTACTCACATGAGTATGGTGAGGTATTATTTACAGGAGCAGAAATGACTCAAAGCCAGCAGCATCGGCAAAGCCCACCCCAACATGAATGACAACTCACAGAAGCTGGCAACCTGGAACATCCTGCAAAGCCTGCAGGCAGTGTCCTTCCCAAGTGCCTCTGGGCTAAACATTTTTTAGGGAGCTCTTGGCTTTTTTTCTTTTCTTTTTTCTTTTTGGCAGCTTGTCTGGTGTTAAACTTTGTTTAGTTCTTTTGGTCTGGTCCCACTTTTACTGTTTACTTTGGCAGGGAGGGGCCTAGATTCTGGTCAGTCTTAGTAACTTTGTGAAAGTATTTTTGAGGTGTTTACCTTTTTGTTTAAAGAGTACACCTGCAGGATGGGATGTTTTAATCCTGCAGGAAACTGTTACATAGTAATGGATTAGGGTAATTAATACT
This sequence comes from Pachyuromys duprasi, assembly GCA_028658305.1. Classification (NCBI taxonomy): domain Eukaryota; kingdom Metazoa; phylum Chordata; class Mammalia; order Rodentia; family Muridae; genus Pachyuromys; species Pachyuromys duprasi. Next base: position 73,301,876 of record CM053743.1, on the reverse strand, counting down.
ATGAAAATTGTTATATTATCAAATGCCATCTACACATTTACTCCAGCCTCCCTTAAAATTCCAATGACGCTTGTTGCATTCTCCAAAACAGAGCAGGCTTATATCTGAGGAAGATTCTGATATAATGCCTGGACTCTCTGACAAGGAGGTCTTAAACAATGGTTACCTGTGCGTACAACTTCCATCCTTTCCTTCTAGGGAATCTCATGTGTTCACGGATAAAGGATTCATTGGGATTTTCTTTGGAATGCTGACAGGGAAGCTAGAAAGTTCTGGATTTTAGAGGTTTTGTGAAGGACATTGGCCTTTCTCCTTGACATAAACTTCTGGTGTGTTGTTCTGCTTTCCCCAAATGTCTTCAAAATCTACAGTGTGGCTTCTCCACCTGGTTGAGAAGATGTCATCCCACAGGAGCCCCCTTCATGTTTCTCTTCAAGACTGGAGTTCCCAGAGGTCCACATGGAACACTTTCCATGAAATGGTGGATGAAGCAGAGTAGTATTTTAAAAGCCACTGTTTTGTCTAATCCAAGAACAGCAACCTGAGCCTTGACTTGAACTTGAGAGCCCTGTCCAAAATGTGGGCCCAAATTATTATATTTGTCTACCCTTAGGTTTGAAAAACTTTAAAAGTATCAAAAATAAAAAATTATATGATGAATTACTGTATTAAAGTAATAAATGCTTGCCAGCTCGAGCACAGCAAACATGGCTTTGGCAGGCCTTGCCCTTTTCCCTGACTCCCTCTGCCTTGACAAAAACCCTAAGATTACATTTCTAAAGCTAGCCACCAAGGTCTATTCCCAGGATGCCCAGCTATCAATGTATTGAAGTCCAGCAATCAAAAGCCCCCTTTGGCTCACCTAATACCTCCATTTTCTTATAGGCCACATCTGTCTCCTCCCAGAGGCAGTCCTTTGCCCCACTCTGGGGCAAATGCCCTTCCCCCCTCCCTTGCTCCTTTCTGCCATCTCCCTCACCCTCTACCTCTGATCTTTGTCTCGCATTCCCTGCCCATGGCTCCTCTGGGGCAAAGAAATCTCCTTTGCGCTGAGAACTTGGTCTTGGGAGTCCTGAGCAGATACCATTCTATCACTTGTGTGAGCTCTGTTAAAATTTAAGAAGTACTAGCATTTTTCTGTTTTTTTTCCCTTGACCTATTTGAAGGTAAGTTGTAGACACTATGACATTTTACTCCTATGTTGATTATCTTCAAAGTTCTTCTTCTACCTTTAGAAAACATTGTTGGTTCTTATATTATCTCTGAGACTTTTTTTTTTTTTTTTGAAAGGGGAGCTTTGAGACAGGGTTTCTCTGTGTCACCCTGGCTATTCTGGAACTCACTCCGTAGACTAGGCTGGCCTGAGACTCACTGAGCTCCATCTGCCTTTGCCTCTGAGTACTGGGTTTAAGGGTCCAAGCCAACACCACCCAGCCCAGTAGTGAGTTTTAAATTAAATCTCCCATAAGTAGGGGCTGCTGGAAAGACAGCTTGTTGGCTAAAAGCACTTGGTGTTCTGGCAAAGGACCCAGGGTTGGTTTCCATCACCCACACAAGGAACTCACACCATCTGTAATTCTAATTTCAGGGGTTCTGACACCTTCTGGCCTACACGGGCACCTGTATGCAGGTAGTACACATACTGACACCCAAGTCAGTATACATACACAAATAAAAATAAATTAAAGATTTTTAAATCTACTCATAAATATTTTGGTTCTTCCACTGTAAGGATGTCTACACCCCTTAAGGGTGGATTGTACTTAGTAAAGGGCAAAGCAGCAGCTTATGCCTTCTAGACTAAGTCCCAGGAAGCACTGTGGCTTTCTCCTTGCTTCTTCTCCAAGAAAGAAGAAATGATGCCTGCTGTAGTTTTAAGTCCTGGAGCACAGATGCCAGTGTTACAGTGAGGCATCTGCCTGTAATCCCACCACAAGTTGAAAGTAATCTAAGTAGAAAGTGTATTGGCCCATATAACTTTCCGAACACTGTAGCTGCACAGCACAGAGTACAAATTTTTCTTTCCCTCATGATGGCTAGGCTGCCAGAAAACTGCTGCTCTTCACTTCCCCTGGATAACATCACAGAGCACTATATTTTCCTATCACTAAGCTAGCTCTTTGGTTTGGGGGTGAGAGAAAATGAGTTACTCTGCTAGAGAATGGCTGTAATAGCCACACACGAATGCAGGCGCTCTGCCATGGCCATATTCTCCAATATGAGAAGCTCTGTGGTGAAAGAAGACAGTGAAACAGGCCCAGAGGTAAGGAGGAAGGGTCCCACCAGGACTCCAGACCTGCTTCCTTCTCTTTCCCATCTTGAGGTTCAGATATTTTAATTTGATACAAGATCTTACTATGTATCCCAGGTTAGGCTTGAACTCATGAGCCTTTTGCCTCAGCCTCACCGTCTGTGTCCTGGGAATACAAGTGTGAACTACTGTGTCCAGCTCTAGATCCTGACTCAACCCTTAGTTTTAGTAACTAGATTCCTTAAAAAGTGTCCCTTTCATACTTAAGACTGTAATTAGCTTTTTATATTTGCAACTCAAGAGTCTCAATATATATTCCATGAGGTAGTTCCTGTTTATCCCATATGAAGATGTCCACCTTACCAAGCACCTACAATTTGGATACTTAAGGCAACAAGAATGTATACACTCACAGTTCTGAAGATACAGGCTGTGTATTTCATCTTAGGGGAGGATGCTTCCCTGCATCTTCCTGCCTCCGGGGTTGCGAGTGTTCCTTGGCTGTAACTGCATCACTGCAGTGTCTGTTCCATCTGCATAATGGCTTTTCTGTGTCTGAGTCTTCTCTGTCATCTCTTACACATTGAATTTAAGCCTTGAATATTAGTCCAAAAAGATATCAGCTCAAGATCCTTAATTACACCTGCAAAGCAGATTAAATAGATCCTAGGTATTGGAGTATGGAACACATTTCACACAGGCTTCTCACAAGACCTTGGCCAATAGAATAACCTCATCAATGGATACATGCATGTGTGGCATCCAGATTTCAGATAGTATTTTAAACAAAAGTTACCGGGGGATGGAGAGATGGCCAAGAGGTTAAGAGCACTGGCTGCTCTTCCAGGGGCCCTGAATTCAATTCCCAGGAAACACATGGTAGCTTATAGCCATCTATAATGAGATCTGGTGTCCTCTTCTGGTGTGCAGGTGTACATGCAGACAGAACCTTGAATACATAATACATAAATAAATCTTTAAAGAAAATCTACCTGCAGTCTGACAAAGCAAGAGAATACAAGATTCCAATAAGCTTAGTCTTCTGTGTTGAAAGGCATGAGTGGAGTGTTTACATATTATAAGACCACTGTCAAAGCAAGAGGCTTAGATCTGGACTGTAGGCTGTGAGCCACATGGTACACCCTCTGGAGGTCACAGAAGCATCAGTGCTGTGGAAGGCATTACACAGGGCTGTCAGACAGCAAGAAGATCTATTCTCCATCTCTAAAGTACCAGGATTCATAAGTGCTCCAAGCATCTGGCTTTAGAGACTCAGTGATATGGGTCAGTGGTCACCATTTCTGTGGAGTGGGGGGTAGGGTGGGTATCTTTTAGTTGAGAATACTTAACTCAGGTGACATCTTATAAGAATTAAAACCATAATTTTACTGGCATTCTGCTTAGTAGGACATGTACATTTTTTAAATGTTCTTTAGATAGTTAAAGAAAGTTTGCTTATTGGAAGATCAGGTAGTTAATACCAATCTAAAGTTTGGCCTAATAGTTGGTTACCCTTGTGATGTAACAACTGTTAAGTTTGTTGTAATACTTAAGATAGAACCTGAGTTGTGCACCTTTTCAATGAACTAGATTTTGCATAATTATTAGAATTCAGGAGTGCTTATTAGCATGTTCCTGCCATAGCAAAGCACAGGAAATTTTTGTTGTTAATTATAATAATTTATGTAGCTTAAAAGGAAACAAATTACTAAATGCAAGATGTGAATAAGAGCTTTGAAGACAGTTATAAAAACTAGCAAATGTACTTACACAGGTCTACATGTCCAGCCTGGGCATTCCACATAATGGTCTACAAGTGGACTGCTTAAGTGAATTTTGCAGGTTTTCTATATGTATATTTAAAAAAAGAGAGAGACCTGTAACTTAATCTTCTTTAACATCTGATGAAATAACAAAGGTTGGTGAATTTTAAATTTCATATATTGAAAATGAACATGAAAAGCCAAAATAAGTTTCTGCACAGTTCAGTACTCAAAATACTAAACTCAAGTTATCAACAAATCCATGTCATCTCTATCCCTTCCTGGCTGCCAGTACAATAAAAACTTTCTAAGGTTCAGTTAAAATGCATCAAGTTAAGATTCTTCTTTACATTCCTTGCTGATGTGTGCAGAGGAATTTAATTCAGAACATGACTGCTCTGGCAAGAGATCACATCCAAAGACCTTCAAGGTCTGTGTGATCAAGCTGGAACATAGATACACCTTTAATCCCAGGAGACAGATGCAAGCAGATCTTGAGTTCAAGGCCAGCCAGGGAGACAGCAAATTTCAGGTAAAGAAAAATTTAGGTCCAGGTGTGATGGTACACACTTTTAATCCCAGCACTCAGGAGACAGAGGATGCAGATCTCTGAGTGCTGTTCACGAAGTTTGGTCAGCTCAGTGAGTTAGTGGCAGTACAGGGCAGCGGGGTTCATGGCAGCTCAGTTCGTGGAATTCAGAGGCAGTTTTACTGGACAAGTTTTGCAGAGCCAGGTTGAAGAGAGAACAAGCTAGACACAGGTGAAGACAGAGCAAGCCAGAAAAATAAGAAGCCAGAAGATTAGAACATATCTCCAATGTTAGTATAAGGCCAAGCAGAGCAATTCAGTCAGAGGCTGAGATATAAGCCAGATGGAATCAGGTGGCTAGGTGGCATTTGAACCAGAACAGCTGAACTGAACCAGCCAGCCAGAGTTCAGAAAGCTCTAGAAAGGGTGAGCTTATTCAGCAGTAAGTATCAGAGGTAAAAAAAAAAAAAAACACTGTAGGCCTAGATAAGATTGTACAGAGTCTAGAAGCTTCCAGGATCAGGCCTTGTTGGACCCCCAAGGTGGGGAGACCCTCCGTTCCTCGGGATAGATGCCAGACTCCAATAACCAACGAAGACAAGAGCTTGATGCAACAGCAAGAGGTTTTACTCAGTAGCCAGTGCACCAGGGCTCTGCACACAGCTCCCACGCAAGGGGGGGGGGGGTGCAGAGCCCGGAGCAGCAGAATCACAGAGTTTATAAAGGCAAAAACCGCAAAACAGGAGGGGGTCTAGGGGTAAGGGACTTTTCTAACGGGGTGGTCAGTGATTGACTGTGCCCAGGTGTGGTGACTAGGGGACAGTTAGGGACTGTTTGCACTTTTTGATCCAGGAACAAAGAAGGGCATTTCTTAGAAATGTAAAGCTCACAAGTTTAAGTTTCCAAGGTTAGGGCCAAGTTAAAATTTTCTACCCTTACAGCCTAAGTTAGCAGTAAGCCTCTGACAATTAAATCAGGCAAATAGAAGTTACTTTTACAGGTGGGGCTTGAGTCTGTGATGTTGCTCACATGTTGAGAGCATGGTCCTCAGTAGGCCAGTAGGGTGATTCTTTGGAGGCTGGCTATACCCACTTCTAGTCCAGCCTGAACTCTGCATCCTATTCCATCACAATGCACACTTGGCCATTATGGGGCACGCCATGCTCTCTCCCTGCTGTGATGGACTGAAAATCATGGAAAAGAGACCCCAAATAGACCTTAAAGTTGTTTCTGTCAGACCTTTTGATAAAAACAGCACAAAGGAACAAACATACAAGTTTTCTATCCATATGATCTAAGTATAACTGCCATGTTCCAAACCGCCACTTGGCTTTATTTGTGTCTCATGTGACCTTGACTGATCACAGTTTATAAAGGTGTGTTAATCAGAAGAACTGAGTGACAGAACTCTGATCTCTGGAGCTAGACTGGTTGAGTGAGTCTCAGTGTTGTTCTTATGTTTAGCTCAAGGCCCCATTAGCTCATCTGTAAGCGGTGTCCACCACATAGAGACTTTTTTGAGGACTAAATAATGTGATACAAAGCACTTAGAATTCTGCCTGGTACTAGATAAACTCCACAGATATGTGCTGTTTGGAAAGCTCAGGGTTTTTGTGCTACCTCACTAGACTTCAAGCTTATTGCACAAAGAGCTTTCCTCACTGAGCTGAACAGAAGCAGAACTTATCATTCTCCTTATCTAGGCTGCTCTGGCCCAAGCAATGGACTGGGCTCCACACTTGGTCAAACAGTAGCTTTGGTAAGCTGGCTGTAACAACAGCCTCCTCCATCCATCACTGAATTCCCTCCGTACGTACATACATAGTAAGAGGGCAGAGGATAACAATTTGGATGAAGCTCTATGCTTCCAGTGAGCTCCTTCCTTGTGAGGGTTACCCCAGTGCCAGCTTAAACTCTGGAGTCTAGTAGTTTGCTCAGACACTAGTCTAGAAGTGGCTGTGAAGATACTTTGTATATGTGATAGTATTTGCATCAGCTGACTTGTGTGTGTGATTATGTGTGTGTATGTCTGTGTGTGTGTGTATATGTACATGTCTGTGTATGTCTCCTTGTGTGTCTGGGTGTGCATTTTTCAGGTAGGGTCCCCTAAGTTGCCTAGGCTGGTCTCAAACTCTTGGGTTTGAGTCTCCTCTTATCTCATTTCTCAAGTAAGTAGGACTACGGGCATGTACCGCCTCATTCAGTTTTACATTGTCTGACTTTAAGTAAAGGAGATTAAGTTTGATAATATGGGTGAGGCTCATACTGCCAGCTGAAGGTAAGAGCACAAACTGAGGTTTTCCTGAGAATGTGTAGGTTCACTGAGTTATTAGTGTGAAAAACTGCCTTAAAGATTTCCAACTTGCCAGGCCACCCAATTGCAGGAGCCAAATCCTTAAAATAAATTTAAATCTACCCATCTACCCACCTTTGTTCTACCAGGAGTGTCAGAACTATGCACCGCAGATCAGGTGACATCTATTTTCCTGCAGTTATGGAGGCCAGAAGTTCAAGAACAAAGTGCTTGTGTCTGGTGAAGCGTCCTTCCTGCCTCTCACACAAGCGCTCACACAGCTGCCTTCTGCTTGTCCTCACGTGGCTTTTCTTCTATGCACCTGTGGGGAAAGGGACACACCTTCCACTTCCTCCTCTTCCTGTAAAGACAGCAGTCCTATTGTATGAAGTCTGCAGCTGATGACCTTATTTCACCTTCATTACATGCTTCAGTGCTCTGCCTTCAAATTCTGTCTCAGTGAGGGAAGGGCCTCAAAACTTGAGTTCAGACAAAAGGCCTAACTCTTACCTACCCATCCTATTGAACAACATGCAAGTGTAAGCCAAACAAACCCTTTCCTCCCCAACTTGTTCTTTGGTCATGGCGTTTTGTTACAGAAAACTAACGAGGGCATGTTAGTACCAGGATTATGGGATAGAGCTGTGACACACCTGACCATGCTTTGGGGTGAACTGTGAAAGGACTTTGGAACTCTGGGCTAGAAAAGTCATAGAGTTCTGTAGGAGGTTGAGATAAGAATGTCGAGAGCAGTGAAAAAGATGGAGGCCTGGCTTCTGAAAGTCAGAGGAAAGTGTAAAAAACTGTCGGGACCATTCGCTATTTTGAATTGAGATTTTGTGGTTCTCGTGAGCTGGAACTGAAGATTCAGCTATGATTAACAAGGGATGAGCAACACTGAAGTGAAACCTTTACATTACTGGGACAGTTGATGCCGGGCAGCTGGAGCTAAGACATGAGCAGTGCTTGAGAAGAGACCAGCATCCCTGAGGTGAAATCTTCGGGGAAGTGTTTGCTCAGGGTCAACACACACAAGCTGTGTTCCAGAAGAGGCTGAGATTGTATCTCATGCCGGCTTGGTAGTTTAAGGGTCACCCAGGTAGTGCTGGTTCTGAAAGCATGAGGGGTCATGAAGAGCCGCTGAGTCCTGGCACTGTGAGAGGTCAGGAAAGGCCATTGGTGAAGGTGCAGCCCAGTTGCAGCAGACCTCAGCATTTTGGCGATGCCAGTGCCACAGGATGACCACGGAGAAGAGCGGCAGCAGGGGAGTAGAGCCAGCTGGAGCCTAGAAGACAAGCTGTGTGCTGCAGAGGGCAGCCCAGATCGTGAGCGAATCTCAGATAACTGTAATTTTGATCGGTTACACCACTGGGATTTGATTTTGCTTGGTTCATATTGTGGCTGTGCCTTGGTTCTTCCCTGTTGAAGAAGGTATTTAATTTATTAATGATCTTAGTCAGAGAGAAAACAAGGTTTAGGAACTTAGACTCACAGAGCTCTGTCTTTCCTTCTCTTTTCTCTATCTTTCCTTCTTAGGTAAGGGGGGAGGGGGAGAGGTTAAGAATAAAAAAGAGAGACTATAGGAATATTATATAGGAATAATAGGAGAAAGGGGTAAATTGTTGAAATCTATTCTTCATCTTAGAGCTATAGTTATTTAATTTCTTTTTTATTTTTACAGAAGCCTACAGCTGAAAGACTTTGAACTTTCTAAAGAGATTTGGGGTTTTTAGAGAGACTGCATATTTTATTTTATTTAACTTTTTAAAAATTTATTTATTATTATTTATATTAGTTACAGTTTATTTACTTTGTATCCCAGCTGTAGCCCCCTCCCTCATTCCCTCTCAACCCCACCCTCCTTCCCTCATCTCCTTCCTGCCCCTCTCAAGTCTACTAATGGAGGAGGTCCTCCTCCCCTTCCATCTGATCCCAGCTTATCAGGTCTCTTCAGGCTGGCTACAGTGTCCTCTTCTGTGGCCTAGCAAGGCTCCTCCCTGTGAGGAAGGTCAAAGAGCCAGCCATTGAGTTCATGTCCCTGTTCCCCTAACTAGGGAACCCACTTGGGTACTGAGCTGCGACGGGCTATATCTGGGCAGGGGTTCTAGATTATATCCTTTCACGGTCCTTAGTTGGAGAAACAGTTTCAGAAAAGACCCCTGTGCCCAGAAAGATTTGGTCCTTGTGGAGTTCCTGTCCTCTTCTGGTCATGCTAACTCCCCCTTCTTTCATATGATTCTCTGAAATCTGCCCAAGGTTTGGTTATGGAAACTGGATATTTTAAAGAGACTGAAATATTAATGTGTTTGAATTTGTAAATACTGTGTGGGATTTTTAAAGTTATTTGTGCTTTGACTGAGATCCTGGGCATGAATAAGAAAGAAAGGGTTGTGGCTAATAATGATGTGTTTGTGTGTCAGCTTGACAAGGGGTTAGTTGTGCTGGTTAGTCTTATGCCCACTTGACACAAGCTATTGTTATATGAAAGGAGGGAACTGCAATTGAGAAGGGGCCAGCTGTAAAGCATTTTCTTAATTAGTGATTAATGGGGAGGACCCAGCCCACTGTGGGTGGTGCCATCCCTGTGCTGGTGGCCCTGGGTTCCATACGAAAGCAGGCTGAAGAAGCCATGAGGAGCAAGCCAGTAAGAAACAGTTCTTCATAGTTTCTCCATCAGCTCCTGCCTCCAGGTTCGGGACCTGTTTGAGCTCCTGTTCTGACACTCTTTGATGATGGACATCAATATGGAAGTGTAAGCCAAAAATAACCTCTTTCCTTGCCATCTTGCTTTTTGGTCAACGTGTTTTGTCAGTAGAACCCCTATCTAACACAGTTATGGTTTTCTGTAACGCCTCATACTGATACAGACAGAATGTCATTTGAAATGTTACCCCACACAGTTGTTAACCTGATCCCAGTGCTAAGCCTTATACTCTGTTGCCATCCACAGCCTGCTTAGTACAAGTGGCCACACCTAGCTATTTTTCAAATGAGAAATAGGAGGACTTCATGTTTTCCTTCATAAGTAGAACAGAAAAACAGATTGTGCACCAGGAAGGGAACTATTAAAGGGTAGGTGTAGAGAGAGCCAAAAGCTGGAGGTGTATATGTAATGTGCAGGTGAATATGATGAAAACATATTTGTATGAAAATGTCATAAGGAAACCAAGCATGGTGGCCCACACCTGTAATCCCAGCATGTGGAAGGTAGAGGTAGAAAAATCAGGAGTACATGGTCATCCTTAGCTTCATAATGAGTTAGAGGCCAGCCTGAGCTCCATGATAACTTGTATCAAAATAAATGTAATAATGAAACTCATCAACTTTTTAAACTTTTTCTGTTGTAGTTTGCTCAAGGTAATTCCCCTTGAATAAGTTGACAACCATGGTTTTAAGACAGACCTTAAACCAGCAACAGAGCACAAGAAGGGGGAAATGACTGCAACCTGTTCTCAGGGATGGAGAAAATTTAAAAAAAAAAAAAGGAAATTAAAAAGAAGGTTGGAATCTACCAGTATTCTATGATAGTCATCCTTGCCTTCATCCTCCTCTTCTTCCTCCCCTTCGTCATCATCTTCATCCTCACCCTCTTCTTCACCAACATTTTCCAAGCCTTTCTCTCCACCTCTTCTTCCTCCTCTTTCTTCCATCTCTCCTTCTTCATCAATCCTATCTGGAACCAGAGAGTACTGCCATGGATCTGGCCAAGTATCATTTTTGATGACCTCTCCAACTTCACCTGCATCAGCATAGGAATGGTCAGTGAGCCAGGCTAAGAAGCTCTCTGGCTCTTGGTGCTTCTGATTCCTGCTGGCCTCATTCTGCATTTGACTTGAGCACTTTGTTAAATCCTTTCCAGATTTCCATTTGATTTTGGTGGACTTTGAAGATGGATCACCACTCACATTCAGATGAAATTCTTTGGAGAAAACTTTATTTTCAAAGTAAGGATTTTCATCAAAATACAAATCTATTCTGTCACCAGTGATTGAGTGTCTTCAAATTCTGTCATTTCGACTCTGGTAAAATACTGCAGAGCCTCCTTGTCCTCCTTCCCCAACAGTGTGGACACTTGTGGGTGCTTGACAAATGTTGTTAACCAAATATTTGTGATTTTTGAAATCAATTCTAACATCTTCTGAAAAAATAGTTGGCAGAGTTTGTTATCTTTTTGTTCTACTTTCAAAAATTCCTTACTAGCTTGTTCATTAAGTCTGCTGTTTCCTTTTGCAGTTCATCAGTATGTTAGTTGCTTCTTGCTGTTCTTTTTCTCCTTTCAGCAGGCTGGGAGAGGCCAATGTGTTCTCCAGCTTCTGGGCAGCAGCCGGTCTGGATTTCTTGGGCAGAAGCAGGATCGCAGATTGCCGTTTGGGAGCCACAGAAAAAAGGAGGTGGCTAGAAGCCAGAGGGCAGAGGCCTGATATTCACAGCAGCAAGGAACTCTAACCTCATAAATTTTCTACAATTAATGTTGATTGAAAAAGCAAAAAGAAAACAAAACATAATATGAAGTGTATACTTAACACTCCCAACTACTAAGGACATATAAAGCCACACATTATAAATTGCTGTTTAATATTTCTGTTGATAAAGTAGCTTTGAAAATAAACACTGCAGTTTTATGAATCAAAATAGAGATGTTTATAATAGCTCTGTATATAATCATGCCAAATCAGAACCAATCTTAACATCTAATGTATGGATCAACAAGCTGTTATACATCTGCACAATAAAATACTTCTCAGACATGAGAGGAAACAAATTATTCTAAAAGCCTAAAACATGAGTAGATGAGTGACAGAATAAGTCTCAAAAGGTTCCTTCTGACCTGTTCCATTTCTAGTGTTCTGAAAATGGAAACTACAGGGAGCGTGGTATGAATGAAGCCCGGGGTTCGATTCCCACAACTGCTTAAGTAGTCATAATTGGGAACAGCTGTAATCCCAGCCTTTAGGAGGTGGTGGAGGTAGGAGGATCAGAAGTTTAAGGTCATCCTCTGTGGTAAATTTGAAGTCAGCCTGAGCTATATGGACTTTGTCTCAAAAAACAAGACCCAAGAAAATCCCATAAAAGAAACACTGCTGGATTATGTGGGATTTTTTTCTTTCTCTTTCTTTTTCCCCCTTTCCTTCCTTCCTTCCTTTCTTTTTTTTAATATTTGTTTATTTATTATTTGTTGAGCATTCTGCCTGTATGTGTGCCTGCACACCAGAAGAGGGCACCAGATCTCATTAAAGACGGTTGTGAGCCAGCATGCGGTTGCTGCGAATTGAGCACAGGACCTTTGGAAGAGCAGCCAGTGCTCTTAACTAGCTCTGAGCCATCCCTCAGCTCCCTCAGTGCAGTTTTAACGCAGTTAATCATTTTAAAACATCAGAAACCAGTTGCAGATGAATGTGAGAAACCCCGTTTTCTGCGGTTATATTGTTTATTTTAAAGTTTTATGTATTTCTTTTGTGTGTGGGGGTGTATGTATCTGTGCATGTGTGTTCGAGCATGTGTATTCAGGATGACACAACATGCATGTGGAGATCAGAGGAGAGCTTTTGGAAGCCAAGTCTGTCCTTCCAGCACTTGTGGCTTCTGCCCCGATTGCAGATGTGAACCACTATCTGACTGCTATTGTTTATGAGCACAAACTCAGATTGAGCCCTCTCTCCACCTCACCTCCATTTTTGTTTTGTTGTTTTAGATTAGTATTGAAAATAATAGGTTTCCTCACATCATCTCACACATATTTAGTTGTGTTTTATTGATTCCTCCCTCCATTTTTCTTTTTTTTGCACCTCCCCCATTATCCACGCTGTCCCCTTTGTCCCCAGTACTTCCCTTTCCACCTTCCTGTCACATGTGTTCTGCTGCCCTCCTTCCCGGCTCCATTAACGCTTTTTACTTCCCTCCTCTCAGGCATCCTTCCCAGTTTCCCGACCTCTGCCCACATTCCCTCCCACATATAACTAGATCATATATGACAGCACATTGATATCTTTCTGAGTTATCCTACTTAAGATAATATTTTCCAGTTGTACTCTTTTTCCTGCAAATTACAACTTTCTTTACAGGTGAGTAAAATTCCATGGTGACTGTATACTGTATTTTCATTGGTTGACAGACATCTAGGATTCCCTTTTATTTTAAATGAGGGTTTTTTTTTCCCACATGAACTAATAAAAAAAATACCACAGAATCCATTCACTGTTTTTAAATGTATGATTAGTATGTAATTGTGGGTCAATTGTCTTTGGTTTCCTGGTGTTTAAACATTACCCAATGCTGTAGAACAAATGAAAAAATCCAGTTTCAAAAAGGATGTGGTCAAACTTGAATTTCCTCATGCACCAGAGCTCAGCTACTGCAGACCCCTGGTGGGTGGACAAAGAAAGACCTACATGATCTGTGTACACATTGCTCAGGCTTACCCTCTCCCACACCCCTATGCCCTACCAAGCCTTGCTAAACCAAAACTCTGACAATAAGAAGGCATGCTAGAATGGAGACCAGCTCCACACTGGTACAGAATCACCTCTGCAGCTTGGGCTCTTTCCAAGAAATCCCTGGAAGAAAGTACCATGAAGAAATACCAGTTAGGAAACCAACAGCCAGCCAACACAATGATTCACCCTTACCAGCCTTTTCCCTTTCAAAGCCTTTGAAATAATAGTTCTCTTTGGCCATGAACTTGACCCTTAAGAACATTTAATGAAAATCAAAACACAATCAAAGCTTTGGAGTTCTGTACTCTCTGGCCTTCTATTCTATAGTTTAAGAGCAAAATTTTATACATATATATCCATAGAATGTTTTCCCCTCTGAATTTCTGAGCCAGCACCCCTTTCTAAGGAGCAGAACCCTGATCCTTAGCCTGAGCCCACAACCTGAACGTTACAGGAAGACATGATGCCACTTTGAGAGCAGCTAGTCTCTCAGGAACTTTGGGCAGAGAGTGGAGAGTGGCTGGTACTGACTGACAAGCAGGCAGACAGAGCAAAGGAACATGAAGGAGAGAGGAGGCAGGGAGGAAGAAAAAGGGACAGAAGGCACACTCCTCTTGTCCCCACAGCAGCTGAAGCTGATGTGCCATTGGCTGTCAGTGCTGAGCCTGGAGTAGTTGGCAAGTACATTGCTGAGCATGGGGTCAGGTGGAGGGGAATGTTGTACAGGGGGTGCTCTTGGGCAGCTCCCAGCAAGGCAAATAGTAAACGCTCTTCCCCTCTCTCCATACTCCCAAGTCTCCTCTTGAAGGTAAGTAACTGGCCTCAAACTCACCAACACTGGTAAAGCCATGACTCCTCACCAGCATCAAGTTACCTGACAAAGCAACTTGAGAAGGAAGGATTTATTCTAGCTCACAGGTTGAGGTAATAGAGTTCTTGATGGAAAGAAGGTGCAGGAGCAGCCTGCTGTGTGGCAGGAGGCACTTAGAGCAGGAAGAAGCGCACAGGCAGAAACAGGGAGCAGGTACCAAAGCCTCCCTTCCTTCTAAAGTTTCCGCAGCCTGCCAAAATAGTGCTATCAGCTAGAGATGGAGTTTTCACATACAGGAGCCCACATGGAATTTTTTACACTGAAAACATAACAAGTTAGAGATGGTACATGCCCCAAGAGCTGAGAACTTCAGACCAGGTTGTTCTTTCTCTGGAAAATGCAAATGAAAACTTACTGAATCAATAGCTCTCCTTCTTACTCTATGCATCGACCTCAATCTATAACTCAATAGCTCTCCTCTACTGCTATGCATTTACCTCCCCCTTTGTCTTCCTGACAGCAGCCTCCAGCCTTCCATCCTCAGGCTCCCTGCCTCTCCACTTCCAAAACCACCTGCCTTACAAAAAGCATGTATGTTTATTTAACAGGTAAGGGCCTGTAAAGATCATGTTTAAACTCCCCAGTGTGTCACTTTGTGCCTCAGTTTGCCCTCTCTCTTCTCACTGCTGTCAAATGTATCAAATACTCAGACAAGGTTTAGCTTTAATTCAACTTGGTCTTCCTTCCCAGAAGGCTCTTTTCTGACTTGCTGCCAACACAGAGACTCTTTTGGAGGTAGAGGCAAATATTATCTCAGCTGCTAAGCTCCTTCCCAGACCTGGCAGATCCCCAGGCAGTGCTGGCCTCTTGGGGAAGCTCCTGTGGATTTCTCACTTTTAGGTAAAACATCTGGCATGGGTTAGGGCAACAAGGTGGGGTGTCTACCACCCTCCCACCCAGAAAGAGAAGGTGCTGTTTCCCTGGTGCTCTTCAGCTCTATCCCCTCTTTCTTGTGTTCTGTGATGTTTATAAAGAGGATCTCCTTAAAACCCCAGAGGGAAGTTATCAGAGTTATACAGCTCTGTTGTTTTCTATTAGGTTACATTTTATTTAATTCAGTGTGTGTGTTTGCATATGTGCATGGCATGGATCCTAGCAATTAAATTTAGGTCATCAGATTTGGCAGCAGGCACCTTAACTTGTTAAGTCATCTCACTAACTGTGTTTGCTTTTTAAATTGTTCCCTCTTTGCAAAATATCTAATATTAGATTTTGAGATGCCCTCAAAATCAGTTACCACTTGACCTCAGCAATTTTGCTTCAAAGTATAAAGTCAAGCATATATCCATACAATTTGATTGTCCACAGCATCATTGTAATACAGAAACATGGACACAACCTGAGTGCTCAATACCAGAGGGTGATATACATAAAATGGGGCATATTAATACAATGGGATACTATGTGGCAATAGAAAGATGTGTGGATTCATGCTATGCCATGGTTGGGTCTTGAAAGCATGTTACATGAAAGAGACTAGATATGAAAGATCACATGTTATCTGTCTTAGTTACTTTTCTATTGCTATGAAGAGATACCACAACCAAGGCAACTCACAAAAGAAAGCATTTCATTTGGGCCTTGTTTCAGAGTATGAGTTCATGAGGGAGCTTCACGGCAGGCAGACCAGCACTGTGCTGGAGCAGTAACTGAGAGCTTACACCTAAGCCACCAGTAGGAGACAGAGAGAGGGGGAAAGGGAGGGAGGGAAGAGAAGGAAAAGGAGAGCGAGAGGAGAGAGGGAGAGAGAGAAAAGAAACTGAGCCAGGGCGTGGGCTTTTGAAACCTCCAAGCCCACCTTCAGTGACACACCTCGTACAACAAAGCCATAATTCCTAATCCTTCCCAAACAGTTCCAAACTGGGGACCAAGCATAAAATAGATGAGCCTGTGGGGGCCATTCTCACTCAAAGCAGCACACTATCTGAAACAGTCTAATCTGTAGTCAGAAAGCAGGCAACAGCTGTCATTGGCTGGAGCAGAGGAGTGAGTCACTGCTTATGGGGATGGCTTTCTTCCTAAATAGAGAAAATATGGTTAAAAATGGATTGGGGTCAAAGCTGTATAACTGAATAAACTAAACCACCATACTGTGGGCTTTTGGGGCCTATGACTGCTTATTACTGTCTATGTCAGGAAAGTATCCAGGGAGACAGCTCCAGGCTCTTCCCCTATCGCCTTCCCTTCGGTCCATGCTTCCTCTTTTCTCTTCTCTGTGGTGGGGCAGCATGTAGACTAGAGAAGGCTCCTGGAACCACTGAAGGTCCCTAACTGGGCAAGGCCTGTACAGACCAGGACCTGCATCACTATGTTCCCAGGTCCACCGTCTCCAAGATTTAAGGAGCTGTTTTTCTGATTCTTGGTGCCAGCCAATTGGATTCTAGCACCTGGATTCCCTGTTGATCTCTGTTGCTGAAGGATAAATGAGAAGGGCCTCTCAGCACTTGCTGGGAGTTCAAGGCTAGCCTGCTCTACATAGTGAGTTCCAGGATAGCCATGGCTATATAGTGAGACTCTGCTTTAAAAAAATGGCTGGCGAGATGGCTTAGCAGGTAAAAACACTTGTTGCCAAGACTGACAACTAAAGTTTGATTCCTAGGACCTACGTCATGGAAGGAGAGAGACAACTCCTACGATTTGTCCTCTTCCCTCCACCTGTGAGCTGGGGCATGGCCTTCCTCACCCCCACATTCAAACCAAATAAATAAAGATATAGTAAAAATCACACACACACATTGGGGGCTTTCTCAGCAGTTAAATACTACCGTTGCAGAGGACTTGGGTTCAGTTTTTGGCACCTGCACTGGGCATCTCACAAGCACCTGTAACTCCGGCTCCAGCGGGAGCAAACAGCTCTGGCTTCTGAGGACACCTGCAGTCACATTTACAACCCCCATCACTACGGAAGTAAAAACAATCCTTAAAGTTCTGTATAGTCATTGAAGCACTGGGGGAAATCTCTCAAATGATTTTTAAATGAATTGATGTATTATACAGATACTGAGAGAAACACTGGTAAAGAAAATGTGGCAAAATAGTAACATTTGATGACTGTGGGTGAAATGTCTGTGAAAATTTGTACTACAAGCTGCAATGTTCATATAACTGGGAATTATTTCAAATGTAGAAGAGGATCAATTACTGAATGGGACAGTTTTATTGCTAGGGTGAAAAGAACTGTGTTCAGCAATGGGAACACACACACCTTACTGTAAACACATGGGGAAATCTTACTGTCAGAGTGCCCATGAGTTAACTCAGATAGAAAATGTCTGCAGTCTCATTGCAGCTATGTAAATATCAAACCAGGAGGAGAGCAGGGTGATAACAGAAGTCATATCCATGATGAGGAGTGGGTGCTGAGGAAGGTACGAGAAAAACTCCTTGGGGACCCTGGAAAAATAGGGATGCTCCATTTCTCTAATGTTGGTTGTAATTTATCAAGATGTGCGCACACACACACCACACATTTTCTCTGTTCTTGTTAACCTTCCTTTGAGAAGGATTAGATTGCCCTACCCCCACCTTAGCATGGAGCACTTAGATCCACACTCTCTCAAAAACATTGAGGTATTCATGCACATTCAATGGAGGTTGTGTTTACCTTGTTATTCCGTTGCTGAGCAACACAGTTTAAGCTTCACAACCCAGTGAGGCCAACCATTAAGAACCAACAGTTGGGACTATGCTAAATCAAGACTCTAAGAATGACAGACGTGGAAGATTCCTACTGTCTGTTTCCCTCGTGCTCTCAGAGGTGTGGGGATGGGTTGGACACACTGAACAACGCAGATCATGCAGAAGGCTTTGCCCCTCCTGGCATGGGCTGGCTGCAGGCAGCTACTCTGCAGTGAGCTGGCTGATGCCTCTATCACTATAGCAACTGCTTCCCTAGCATCGGGGCTAAAATGAGGCTCTGTGGGTGTCCAACAGTGATTGGACTCTCCTTTGACACAATGAACAAACTGATGAGTCACTGCAGGGAAGGGCTGGTTCTTGGGCACCCGTCATTCCTGCTGAAATGAAACAGACTGGAGGCTGGTAAAGAGCTCTCATAGAGAGTGGAGGAGGGTATCAGAAGGTCTGGGTGGGCAAGAAACCAACTGTAAGACTTCAGAACTAGCCACTAAAATTAGGTAAAAATGAACAAAGGCTCCCCGGACAAGTACAAGCAAATGCTATTCTGTGGGGGAAAAAATTCCATCTCTGCCATTTGTGTTTGGCAGAGAATAAAGGCAAGTAGAAGAATGAAAAATCTTTGTAATGAGGGAGAAAAAAGAAAAGGCTGGGGTCAGTAGAGAGGAGGCCTGGTTAGAGGTGTGAATGAGATACAGGGGGTGCTAACTAGAATTGGGTATCCTGTGGAACTGGAGTAGAAGTGTATTTTCCTTTCTGTGGCCAGTCCTGAAGTAGCAGCAGCAGACACAGAGAGAGCCAATGCTATAGAGTAAATCCTGACCTGCTGAGTTAGCCTCACTGCTGCAGAGGATGGAGCATGTCTTCCTGGACTGGCTGCTGCAGCCTGGGACAGAGTCCTATTGTTACAAATGATCTGGCCACCATCTGCTTATTATGTAAGCAGTTTCTCAGGGAATACCCAGAGGATGGAAAGCTCTAGAGAGGGGTGTTCACAATTCAATCAACAGAGAAATGGGACATGTGGCAGAGTACAGAGGAAGTTTGGGGGCTCTCCTACATGGATACTCATGGGAAAGTGATAAAGAGGTGAGGGTAAACATTTAGAGGGAGGAAGAAGGCTCTTCTGATGTTAAATGCAAGGTCACTAATCCTCTAACAAGACAGGATGGATATGAACTAAATGTGGCCAGTTGGGCAGTACTTACAGGGCCTTGGTGCTCATGGCACTGCCTCAAGATCCTTCTGTTTCTGTCCCCATGTTACTGACAATGGCATGACTCTGCAAGAGTGAGAACAGTGTCAGATATTGTGGTTTGAATGAGATGTTCCCATAAGACTCAGGCATATGAATAGTTGGTCCCCAGTTGGTGGCTAGTTGGGGAGTATAGGAAGTGTGGCTTCAGTAGAGAAGGTGTGCCACTGAGGGCAGGCTTTGTGATTTCAAAAAACTGGTGCCATTTTGAGCTGGCTCTCTCTGCTCCTGTTTGTGGACTGGATGTGAGCTCTCAGCTGCTGCTCCAGTGGCATGGGCACCTGCTGCCATGCTCCCCACCATGATTCTGCAACCCAAGTGAACACTTTCGTCTATAATTTGATGTGGCCACAGTCTTTTATCATAGTAATAGAAATCTTAACTAATACAGATAATTCTTAAGAGATTTTTGAGCTTCTGAACTACAGGTTGAAGAATTTTATTTTTATTTTATTTTTGGTTTTTCAAGAAAGGGTTTCTCAGTGTAGCCCTAGCTGTCCTGGAACTCTCTCTATAGACGGGGCTGGCCTCAAACTCACAGAGATCTACCTGCTTCTGCCTCCCAAGTGCTGGGATTAAATGGGTGTGCCCCACCTCCTCACTGGCTAAGGAATTTTAAATAGCACATATTGTTAGGACTATGACCTAAGGAAGGCATCAGAGATATGGATAGATCATTAGGACATGGTAACTGTCACCTAACACTATGTGCAGAAAGGCATGCAAATTTCAGTCTAGGTGAGATTGTCTGTCTCTCCAGGGATAGGAAGGAGGTCAATAGGATGGTTTCTACTATCTGTTCTGTGTCACTTCTTACTCTTACAGTTTACACACACACACACACACGCACACACACACACAGTCTCTTCAAATGAACTCACAAGGTCAGTAAGTACAGCATAGGTACATCCTTCCAGAAAGAATTCATGTTTTCTTGGGCTTAGAGCCCTAGCAGCCCAAGTGTGCTCTCTCTCTCTGTGTCTCTGTTTCTGTCTGTCTCTCCAGGGTCTCCCTATGTAGTCCTGGATGGTTTGGAACTCACTACATAGACCAAGCTTGTCTCAAACTCAGACATTTGCTTGCCTTTGCCTGCCAAGACAAGGCATGTGCCACCATGCGTGGGCCAAGCTTGTTTCTATTAAGAATATTTGATCACTGATGGCTGAGTTTGGCCTGCAGTGCACAACAGGAGTGGCTCCTAGATTTAATTTTTCAGGAACATTTCTAGCCTTCCCTCTCTCCATATTTGCATTTTCTCCATTTTTGGGAAATCTGTCCAACTTTACTCTTAACATCTTTAGTTGTTCAGTGTAAGACTGTCTAACGACACCAGGCCTTTCACCTACATACTTGTCTTGCCCACCTTGCTTCTGGGTCATACTTCAAGTAAGAGAAATGACAAGGAAGATAGAGAGGGAGGTAAGACAGGAAGGTGAGAAGACAGAAATAAGAGAAGTTGAAGTGGGAAGAAAAGAGTTTAATTTTAAGACAGCACCATAAATTTCCCTCAGTAATTTGTTACTGTCGGTAAGGTCAAGGTTGTGGTAAGATTCTTGGCTTAGTTACCAGACCTATGCTTCTTCAGGAGAGTTTTGTGCAACTGTTGCAAGTTCTCAGGCTTGATACACACTTAAGCTCATAGTAAAAAAAATTAAGAATTAAGAGTTGAGGGTTTAATGGCAGTAAGATGTTGCTAATGCTAAACCAATGAGGTTTAAAATGCAGAGCCCCAGGGTCAGAGCTGTGGCTAAAACTGTTTCCTTCTTTCCTTTGTTAGTCACCGGCTGTGAATCTAATGGCTCATCTGTAAAACGGGTGTATGGGTGTATTTACTCTACAGAATTGCTATTGATATTCATTGGACATAATAGGGACTTCGGTTAATTATTGTTATTATTCATTTGCTTTTGTTATAGTTCATGCTAAAAAAAATTATACTGTATCTTCCCATGTCCTCTGATTCTTCTCATCCCATTACAAAATACCTGACACAAGCTGCTTACAAAGAAAAAGAAGGCCTAGGCTGCTCAAGGCTACATAGTAAGACTATGTCCCAGAGACAGAGATGGGGAGAGGAAAAAGGGCTTACTTTGCTCAGTTTTGGTGTCCTGCATAGCTTCATGGTGGTGAGGATCTCATGGTGACTAGTGTGTGGGAAGTGAGGAATCTGAGTAAATGTGTAAGGAATGAATGAAGTCCTGAGAGAATGTGTATTACTGATATGGGCACAGCCATGTCAAGGATCCCAGTGCTTCTCACCCATGGGAACTGACAAAGCTTTCCTGTCAGTGAGGCAAAGAGGCATGGCAAAGCTTTCCTCTGCTCCAAGTACGTTTACAGATAATTGGCCAGTAACGGCACCTTCTTCCTCCAAATGACTGCAATGTTCTGGTACAGAGACTCCTATCAACACCAGCTAACTCCCTCTCCAGCTAACTCGATGAGGTTCTGGGTTGTGGCCTAAGGAAGCCAGTCTGTGGAAGGTGAGCATGGCCCAGAGTACAAGCTTCTCTGTATGACACCTGTCCTTTCTTCATTCCTGTTACTAAACTGTGTAGGCTATGGCAAGGAGGGAAGGGAAGTGCACACAGGAGTAAGTGGAATCAGGAGCTGAGAGTATGCACGGGGCTAAACTTAGGCTCTTTTGGTGACAACTCTCAATGAACAAACACAGGGACTACCTTCCAATGGCACACCCCAATGACTTAGGCACCTGATGTTAGGCCCCACCTCTCAAACTCTCCAGCAGTTTCCAAAAGTGACACCTCCAGGTCAAACTTTTAATTACAATAGACCTTTGGAAAAAGCTGTTTTCAGACAACTTCTCGTACACCAGCCTTAGTAAAGTATCCTCAGAGCACAGAAAATAGCATATTTCCACACAAATGTGGCAGTACCATGAACATGTATTCACACTGTTACAGGTCCTACTGCTTCAGCAGTCATTAGGTTCAGGGACAGGCAATTTGCTGGACCAATTAGTTGCTTTTTTTTCCTAAGAATATTAAACCTGGGAATAGAGAGCCTTGTGTTCCCCCTTTTAATGGTAAGCTTTAAGGTAGAAAACTATCAGCGGCCTTGTGTCCAGCTATATGGAAGAAGATGGCTGGACAAGATGAACTCAGTGTGCATAGAAAGGCTAAGCTGAGGATAGGGCAGAGAGACTGTGGCTCTAGTAGCCCATGGTCCAGGACAGCCCTATTTCCAAGCTAAGAGTACTGTCCTACTTTTAGCCTAAAAGTAGTTAAGTTTCCATCAGAGGCATCTGGAGAGGCCCGAGTTACACAACTCAAAGGGTTGTTATAAAGACTTCCTGGCAGAGTAGGGACTAAACAAATATTTCCCAATTACTTAGGTCTCATCCAAAGTCTAAACCCAAAAAGGTAATTAGCTGCACAACGTGCTGTTATGTGGAAGGGAGACTTGGTGAAAGGTTAGCTTTCCCAAGAGAAAACACAGAAAATCAAGTGGAGAAAGCCCTCTGTATTACACCACCTTATGTCACTCACCACCAACAGGTTTACATACTTGCCCTGAATACTAATAATGATACTTCCTTCAGCAACTTTCTCTCCCAGGATCCTTCCTCCCAAGCTATCTCAACAGCTTGTATTCTGCTTCTGCGTTCCCAGTCTTGGCTGGCTCAAAGTATGCTTCTATTGGCCTTACACTAAATGAACTCTTTCTGATATCCTGTGGAAACGGTGGAATTGGGGAAAAGATCTGCCTTCCAATTCGATTTTGTCTTTTGAGATAGTCTTTACCCAATGACAGCTCAAATTCTCAAGGTCAGCTTTTGCAAAAAAGGTCTCCGTTATTGTGGCACTAAGAATTTGCCTCAAGTCATACAAAGGACAGGCAAATCAATGACTTTATTCAAGGAATGCTGTCTTTTTGAAGGGCTCCTTTTCATACTTAGACCAAGACCGAAAGGGTCTTTCCAACTCCTACTCACGCAGATGGAAAAAGTTTGGTTTCTTTTCCGTCATGTGCATGTTTAAGCATCGAGGCTGGAAAGACTTCTTTGCGTCTTACCTGTACTACCTTATTCATTTAGAGAACACTCTAATGATTATGTGAGGAAGATGCCTACTGATGCCGGCAGAGCTCAGTCTTTCATCACTCTTTCATCAGCATTTTAGTTCTAGCAAGTCCCTAATTGTGTCGACATCTGAACCAATTTCCCGTACAGGTAGATTCAATTTCAGCTTTCAACTGTGAAGAAGCGGTCTTTCCAATCCATTGCGTAAGCCTCCCCAGGAGAAATTTTGATGACCTGGGTGGTTGGTTTTCTTTGTACATGTTAGGATGCTTTTGTACTTCTTTAAAACGTGCCTCAGAGCCACTCCGGTGCGGAACCAAAATGCTCGTTCCGGGGCCGAGTCTGCGAGCCCTGGCCGTCACGGTCGAGTAACCCACGCCGGGGCCTTTGTTCCGCACGCCCACCCGGGTTCGCGCCCGGCTCGCTCCCGCCGCTCCGCGCTCCTTTGTCCCGGAACGCGGCGCACCTCCACGAGTTCACGCCCCATCCCGCGCAGCACTCGCCACCAGGCCGTTCCCCGCCCTCGTCGCCCGCCGCGAGCCAGAGCGCGCCGGAAGTGACGCCGGGAGCTCCGGCGCCCCGCCTTTTCCGCCGCGCGCCCCGCCCAGGCCTGTCTCTCGGCCGCGCGCCCCTCCCCCTTCCCCGGCGCTCGCTTTCTGTCAGCCGCTGTCCCGGTCCCCCTCGCCCGCGTCTGGCTTCCTCTCGCA
This sequence comes from Pachyuromys duprasi, assembly GCA_028658305.1. Lineage (NCBI taxonomy): Eukaryota > Metazoa > Chordata > Mammalia > Rodentia > Muridae > Pachyuromys > Pachyuromys duprasi. Next base: position 73,278,095 of record CM053743.1, on the reverse strand, counting down.
CCTGAGCGCACGCACCTGCCTGACCCGCGTCCTTTTCCTCCTCCCCACCTCCTCCCGCCTTTCCCTTCGGGCCTGAAGGCTCTGCGGGGTCGCGGGCGCCTCGCGGCTGCGTCACCGCCGCCCCCCAGACAAGATGGACACCGCCGAGGAAGGTGAGGCGGCGGCGCCCGCGCCCTTGCAGCGGCGCCCGCGCTCCAGTCGGGCCGAGGCGCTCGCGGCGACTCCCGGGGGCAGTTTGCTCTCCGGGCCGGCGGGCGCGCGGGGCGAGCGGGCCCTCCGGCGGGCTCGGATCGGAAGGTGACCCTCTGCGCGCCCCCCGCCGGTTCCCGCGGGCGACGACCCAGCCTCGACCGAGACACTGGAGTGCCGGGACTTCGGTGTCCGAGACGTGGGGTATCCGAGACACCGGGGTACTCGAGACGCGGGGGTGCCGGGGAGTGGGAGCCGGCGACCGCAGGGTGCCCGGGAAGTGGGGGTGCCGGGACTTGACGGTGCGGAGGACGGGGCCTCGGCCTCCGCCATCCCGCGTTCCGCGGAGGAGGGGGCCGCAGTGCGAAGTCCGGGGGCGTTTTCCCTCCCCTCCCCTCCCCCACTCTTTCTGTGTTCGGGTCTGTTGCTGATTGTCTTGTAGGCCCTACCTCTTTGCCCCCAAACTTCTTTGTTGACTTTGAAACTTTGCGGAAAATACACCGTCAGCTGATGACCGCCGAGTGGACTGAACTGACCCCTGTTGTAAAACCTTGACTTACCCTAAGTGCATTGACCATACCCGAGGGCAGCGGGCTTCTGGATACTACTGGAGGGACGGAGGCCAATACTTTAAATTCTTGACATCAGCAAGCCGAGGGTTTGTTTGTTTTGTTTGTGAACGTGTATTTTGGATGTGGTTTTGAATAAGGAGAGAACAGGAGACGAAAAAGCCACATGAGTACAGAAAGCAGATGCTTACCTCAGGGTGGCAGGAAGTTTTAAAGCAGTTTAATGTTTTAAGAGTCACTGATGTATTACTGACTCTGTAGAAGAAATTGTTGATCGTTTACTTACCAGTGCGGATACTCTGAATGTATTTTCGTTCCAATGAGCGTCTTTTTCAGCTTAGTGGTTTATTTTGGCGAGTTTAAATCCAGTTGAATCATCAAGCCCTATATTGAAGTCATTAGAGTAATAAAAATGTTTGATGTTAATGTGATGAGTTGATGAAACTTGCTTTTTAAAAGTTCTAGCTTAATAGAAAATGTATAGTTTACAGAGCCTACTCAGGAGCATTCACTTTGAAGTTCAACAGCCCTTGGGTTTGGATCCTATTGTTACCTTTCACGGCTGTGGAAATTTAGGCTTATTTTAATAGCTTGTTTAAGGTTCACACAGGTAGTAGCAGACAGATGACCCTGTTCTCATTGCTTGCCGCTGCCAGTTCATTATGCTACAGTGTGGTAGTTATATGCAGTGAGTGAAGCTAGTTGTCTTTGCCTACCACTTGGGAAAGACAGTAAATCGAAACTGTTAATTGTTAACTGCTTAACAATCGCACAGGTTACTCTTGTGTGTAAGTGCACATCTCTGTAGGTTTCACATGTTTTTAAGAGTCAGGTTTTGTCTACTTTGTTTTGTCTTTTAAGAAAGGTTCCCCTATTTGTCTGTTTTAGCCTCTTGCACTACTGTGACTGGCTTTGATTCAAGTTTGTATTTTGCTCACATGACGGTTGTAAGCTGCCATGTGGGTACAGAGACTTAAACCCTGGTCCTCTACAAGAATGAGTGTTCTTAACTGCTGAGCCATCTCTCTTTTGATTTAAGTTTTAATGAGCAAATCTAGTAAGGCGTGTGTATTTCTTGCTTTGTGCTGGCATATTATATGAAATTCTGATTCGTTCTGGGCACTTAGTACTTGCATAGACTTATAATATGACTATGGCTATTTAGTAACTATGAGAAACTGAATGTCTATGGTGTCATGAAGGAAATGGTACTTCTAGAGCTTATGGCTACTTTTTATATAGGGATAAGATATAAGTGACTTAAAATCGATTTGGACATTGTACTCAAAGTAAATTAATACGCTTACTGAGGAGTCATCGTGCACTTTCCCCTTACTTAGACTGTATTACATCTCAATTCTGTCTACATGTTTAGGAAGGCAGCCATCCGCCATGCAGTTGAAAAGGAACTAAAGGTTAGTTTCAGTGAGCAACTTGCTCAAGTTCACTCAGGTAGTAAATGGCAGAAGAAAGATTCGCACTCATGTGAAAGCGAATATTAGTAGTTCTCATGTCCACTTTTGTAAGTTTTGAATTGGAAGCCTTTTTGAAATTTTCACAATTTGAATTTGACTTGAAATAACACTGGAAGTGATAGATTCATGACAAATACTATAAAATGAAAGTGGCAAAAAATGAAGGTGGAAAAAAGCTTGTAAACAATTGTTCTACTTGCTCACTGCAGGATATTTCTAAGAAATGATTTATTTTTGTGTTTTGATTGCATGCACGTATGTATGTGTACCATGTGCATGATGGTGCCATGGAGGCCAGAGAGGCCATTGGCTCGCCTAGAACTGGGATTATGAATGGCTGTAAGCTTCCCTGTGGGTGCTGGGAACTGAACCCAGGTCCTCTGCCAGAACAGTCAGTGCTCTTAACTGCTGAGCCATCTGTCTAGCACCTGTAGATTATTTCCTAAATTGAGGAATGCAATTTGTTTCTCTTGATTGCAAAGAAAACAGGTGTTTGTTGGTTTCTGTGTTTGGAAAGTATTATTTAACAGAAAGCAAATTAAATTTGTTTTACCATATTTATTTAATGTGTATGTATGTGTGTGTGAATGTGTGAGTGAGAGTGAGTGAATGTGCCCGTTACATGGTGCAGTTACGGAGTTTAGAAGAAAACTTGTGGGAGTTGGTTCTCTACTTCAGTCTCTACTTCAAAATGTTGTCCTGTGTACCAAACTCAGGTTGTTAGATTTAGTAACAAGCATCTTTACCTGTTGAGCCAATTCCATTAAATATCTGTTAATAAGAGTGCATACTGTACATGCTGAAGTGATGGTTCAATACTTAGGATCACTAGCTCTTTTTCAGAGGACCTGAGATCTATTCTCAGTACCCACATGTCCATTTACAACTGTTTGTAATTCCAGAGAACCCGTCACTCTATTCTAGCCTTCAAGGGCACTAGGTATGCATGTGGTATACAGACATACATGCAGGCAAAATACCTGTACACATTAAGAAAAAAATGTTTTAAGTGCATTCATTTTTATTCTTTTACATTCTTCCAGGAGACCTCAACTTACTTCCCAGCACCTATGTCAGGTGGCTCACAACTGCCTTCAATGCCAGTTCCAAGGGATCTAAAACATTTTCCTGGTCTCTGAGAGCACACCCCCCCCCCCATAGCAGGCATATAGATGCACACACATATACACGAAGAAAAAATCTTTAAAAAAAAAATCTGTTAGTACTTTCTCCTACGTAGGAAAACAATTCTTTTTAAAATATTAAATATTCAGTGAAAAAATGATTGTTAGTAAAATACTAACAGAAACAGAGTGTGACTCTTAAAAATAGCATGTTACATTCTTCTGGTAGACTGTCGACAATACTGTAATGCTCAGAATGTATTTGCAGCAAAGCATTTATTTTATAGTTTCTTCCTGTTTATAGTAATTAATTACCAAAATTTTAAAGATTGCTAAATGGCTAAGTGTACTGAATTATGTTTTTGTCAAATCAGCAACTTTGTAATTTATTCTTATATTTGGTAGATGACTCATTTGTTTATAGTTTGTATGAGTACAGGTGTGTTATGTAAACTTCTGGCATCAAATCTTTAAAGTTAGAGCCAGAGGAGACCTTAGCATCCAGCCTCTTCATTTTATGGGTCAGGAGTCTAATCTTGAAATAGCACTGAGACTTTTCAATGTCAGAAATAAAAAAATTATATACTGTGCTTCAGTATACATTTTTTTTTCCTTAAGGAAAAAGTGCTGCAGTGTTGGAGTAGATTTAACAATCAAAAACTCATGTCTGAAGCTCTCATAAAAATATTGAGTATTTTGCTACAGTAGATGCTTACATTTCAACCCAGTGAGGGATACACAAAGCATTCTCTTTTTTTTTCCCATTTTCCTAACTAGTGAGTGTTAAACAGATTTTTATCAGTATTTTTGTAGGGCACTAGAGTTCGTTTAGTGTTTTAGGATAGAAAATATTATTTTTTTATTTGTTTATTTATTTATTTGGAACAGAGTCTCTATATAGCCCTAGCTGTCCTGGAACTCACTATGTAGGCCAGGGCTGGCCTTGACCTCATAGAGATCCACCTGCCTCTGTGTCCCAAGTGCTGGCTGGGATTAGTGGCATGCACCACCATGCTTGGCACTGGAAAATACTCATTTTTAAAAGTATGAGCTGAAATGTATTGCAAATGATCATATTCTTTAACGTTATGGCAAAAGCTTGGAGTAGTTTAAATTTAGGGGAGATTAGTTAAAAGGATTAACAAATGTAAAGTTAGCTTCCTTCTTTTTTAGAAATAGGTGTAAGCCATTTCCAGACATGCCCACAGTATCCTAACCACAGATAACCAAGCATGCCTGCATTCATGAACCAAGTGTGCTTGCATTTATCTGCCATATTTATTGAACATGTCTTTCAATTCAGACAGTTTTTTGTGCTTGAATTAAGAAGGAAACAAAATAGAGACTTTTTTTTCATAGAGCTTAAAATCTAGGTAGATTGGTTGATGAAGAAGGGAAAACAAAATAAACATTGAATAAAGTATGTGGCATACATAAATAGAAAGTTTTTATGTGCTGTGCAAAACAGCAAGTGTGAGGACAGAGCCTACAGTTTTGACAGTAGAAGACCTAACAGGACATAGAAGGAGCTTTCCTGCAAATGCTTTGTGGGTAAAGCAGAAACAGTCTCTGGGGTACAAGCATCCTTGCAATGTCAAGAACCACCAGGAAAGTCTGCCTCTGTGGGGTGAATGAGCTGGGAGAGAACAGGTATATCATGGAGACATTTGGGGGTGATTGTCTATGAGAAGTTCAGAGTGGCACAGTATGAGGCCTTCTATAGCCCTACAAGGAGATAGGAGCTCTATAACAATGTCCTCTAGCTAGAGCAGAGGTGACATACAAATTTTCTTGCCATTCTGTCAGTGGGTGCTTTTCCTATATAGACTTTTTTTTTTCTTTTCTTTCTTAGCTGTTAACCCCAAGTTTCTGGGGTGGACATGCTCAGTTCTTGAAGGCTCAGATGACAGTGAAGCATTCCCTCTATTTTTATTTACTATTGCTTAACCTCAGCATTGCAGACTTATTTTTCTGACCTTCCTTTACTTAATGGTACTTAATGGTATTCTGTAAAGATGGAAATAGGATAAAGTACAAATTGCACCCAGTGAAACTTATCTTTTTGGTGTGCAGTTCTGAAGGAACATGTCTGAGATAGGAGATTTGGAGACACCATGCCTTTAGAAATTTTGTCTCTATTTACTGAACACCTGTTGTGTACTTAGGACCTTTGGTGACTAGGTAAATAAACTTCATCTCTTCCTTCCTCATCGTATAGTGCCTAGAGGCATTGTCTTGAAAGTCGTATTTTGAAGGTTGTCATGCTTAGTCTCTTTCAGGAATAGCCCGCATAGGCAGATGTACATGGTGAGGGTGCTGTTGAGGAAGTTGTGGGACCTTTATGAGGTGGGACCTCACTGGAGGAAAGTGGTTCTGGAGGATTGTTAAGACAGCCCTGCTTCCTCATATTCTAAGATGTAATAAGTCTCACCGCAGGCTCTCTCAGAAGAGCCCTACCTACTGTGCTTTCCTGCCACTTTGAGCTGTACCCCTTTAAACAGTGAGCCAAAATTGGTCTCCCCTACATTGCTTCTGTCAGGTATTCTGTCACTTTGATGAGAAAAGTAATACAGAGGATGGTTGATACAGAGGAGTGGATCTAAGTTTACTCCCAGGGCCCCTTTATACACCTCATGGATCTGTTTGTGGGTTTGTTTGTTTGTTTGTTTGTTTTGGTCTGTTTTGAAACTGGGTCTTTAATTGTCCTTGAACTTACTCTGTGTCTAGGTTGTCTTCATACCTGCAATCCTGTGTCAGTGTCTGAAGTGTTGGCACTACATCTGACTTCCTTTGAACTCTTAAAATTGAGGCACCACAACACTTACGTTGTTGTGAGTTGTATATATAGATATTTATACTCTGTTAGAAAGGAAGGCTAGTCCTCTAAAACTTTGTTTGATTTATATTTATTTTGTGTGTGCACACACAGGCTTGAGTGTAGAGATCAGAGGATAGTTTAGGGGAGTTGGTTCTTTACTTCTACCATGTGGGTTTCTGGCATCAGATTTAGGAGTCAGGCTTGGCAGCAAGTCCCCTTACCTGCTGAGCTATCTTGATAGCCTTGATAAACAACCTTTAAAAGTTAAGAGTATTTAAAAGTAATAATGGAGGTGGTGAGAAGGCTCAGCGACAGTTAAACGCTCTTATTGCTCTGCCAGGGACCTAGGTTCAATTCCCAGCACTCACACAGTAGCCCTCAACTGCCTATAACTCCAGTTTCCCAGAATCCCCTTTTCTCACTTTTCAGGCACCAGGCAATGTAGGTAGTGTACATACATACACATAAAAAATTTTTTAAAGTAATAAACTCAGTACACGATAACAAAACTAACTGTATGGTAAATATTTTTCCAAGGTGAAAATCTTGACTGTAAAATCAAGTATTTTAAATCTTTAACGATGTCTTATGTGTGGATTATTAGAAGACACATATTCACTTCGCTTTTCCATTTACTCTGTTTACACGTTTTGGTTAAATGAAAACTTGGCATTGGGAAGTATTTTCAGAGACTTTTGTGTTTGTTACAATGTTGACACTTAACAAGTGATAATGTATCTGAAAATGACAGTTTTTAAATTAAAAGTCTTACCTCAGTTGTTAAAAAATGTTTGGCCTAAGAGGAGATAGCTCAGATTAAGAACACTTGTTTCTCTTGCAGAAGGCTGACTTCATTTCCCAGCAGCAACATGGTGATGCACAACTATCCATAACTTCAGTTCCAGGGGACCTGACTCCCTGTTCTAACCCACGAGGGCACCAGGCATGCATGTGTTTCACAGACATACATGTAGGAAAACACCCATAAACATGAAATTAGTAAATCTAGAACTTTTTTGTTTAAAGAATCTGTAGGATGTTTCCATGTATTGTAAAATATACATGGGCAGTTGATTTTTGACAAAAGTACAAGAGTAATTCCATTGAGAAATTGTATTTTTTTAAAAAAAATGATGATGGAATAACTGAATATTGACTGGAAAATAAACTTGGAGCTATAGCCCATTCAGTAAACCAAGGGTAATTAAAAAAGAATGTTATATCCAGTTGAAAAACCCAAAACTAACCAGGAGTTTTGTGTGGTTTGGGGCTATTTTGAGATTTCTGGAAGCTTGATCTCCCAAAGAAGGATACTGGATGGCTTTGATAGGTTTTCACAAAGGTACTGAGTAACCATATAATTCGGGCAGTTCTGTTCCTAGCATATACCTAGTAGAATTCAAAAGAGGTGTTTACACAAAAACTGAAGTTTATTGGCAGTTTAATGGGCAAGCAGTGGAAACAAGAGTGTCATCGTTTGATAGATAAATGTGCCCTGTGTATGAATAGGCATTATTCACCAGTGCTTAGAAACAAGGGAATCTTGGCATGGACTTCATTAACATTTTGCTAAGTGAAGAAAGCCAGTTGCAAAAGACCACATTTTATGGGATCCACTTTGTATGAAATGTCTAGAGTAGACACATCTCTGCAGAGAGGAAGTAGATTAGTGGTTAATTGAAGTGGGGCAGCCAGATAGAACTGCTGTTAGTTACAAGGTTTCTTCTTGGGATGATGATGATGATGATGATGATGTTCATGTTCTCTTAGTAGTAATGAGGTTGTACGACTGTAAACTGTTGATTTGCATACGTTGTGTGATTTAACTTCATGGTGTATAAAGTATAGTAAAAAAAAGTTAAATTGTATTTGCCACATTCTAAATTGGGTGGCTAAAATGACATGAAAAAATGACTGACCAAAACAAGTCTTCCCTTGTGTGCCTGTGTAAAGTCTGAAGTGGGTCAGATCTTCATTGTAGGGCTGTGGGAAAATAATCATTAGTGCAGCAAGGATAAGGAAGTACCTCCTTCCTCTGGAGTGCCCACCAGCACCTTTTACTGACAAAACTGGACTGAAAAAAAAAAGGAGTGGTGGTGGAGTTTAAGGAATGAAGGGGTACCTTGAGGCTTCTGCTGCCGAACCTTTTCCCAAGCTACTGGCAGAACCCATCCCCACCCCCCAACCTTCGTAACAGCATGGAGCCCTATACCTGCATATTAATTGTCTCTCCTGATTGTTAGATCCAGAACTATACAATGTTTCTTTTTTTGATTCTGCTTTCCAAAATGCTCCTTATAAACACAGTCTTAACACAAGTTTAGTCTTCTAGGAGCCAGGAAATGTAATTTTCAGGCTTCCAAGAATAGCAGGAAAGGTTGTAGTTTGAAGGGATAGTAATCTGGAAAGGTAAGAAAATAAACGTGGACACATAGGGGATCAGAGTTTTAATGTTTATGATTCAATGTGAGATGTGTGGATGTGGAGTTGGGATAGGTTTGCAGTCATTTCTTGCCCTCCACCTTTATGTGGCTTTGTGGATTGGACTCAGCTGGTCAGGCTGGTGCTTCAAACACTACTGCCCTTACCAGCTGAGCTGCTTGCAGGCCTGGGGGTTGGGATTTTCAAGTGTCTGAGGCTACCCAAATCCATGTTAAAAAAATAAAATTAATAGCGTTTTCACAGATAAAGAATTTGGGGATCAGAGACAAGGTACTTTGGGGCTTAATAGGCCTTGAAATTTCTTTGGGGATGAGGGTGGTTGTGAACTTATTTCTGTTGCCTCAACCTCCCAGGTGCTAGGGTTTTTATGCTACCATACCTAGCAAAAAATGAGTGTTTAAAAATAGAATTTGAGCAGCTAAAATATTTTGTTATATTGTAAAGTAGAAAAACACTAGCTACTTTTAGAAACAAAATAGACATTTTTTTCTTTTATTGAAAATAGCTGGGGCTGGAGAGATGGCTCAGAGGTTAAGAGCACTGGCTGTTCTTCCAAAGGTCCTGAGTTCTATTCCCAGTCAACCACATGGTGGCTCACAACCATCTACAATGAGATCTGGTGCCCTCTTCTGGCCTGCAGGCACACCTGCAGGCAGAATACTGTATAAATAATAAATAAATAAATCTTAAAAAAAAAAAAAAAGGAAAATAGCTTTTTACAATTAAAAATGAAGAAATCATGAAATTCACAGGCAAACGGTGCGACCTGGAAACGATCATCCTGAGTGAGGTATCCCAAAGGCAGAAAGAAACACTTGGTATATACTCACTTATATAGACCTATAGGATAGGATGGGCATGCTGAAATCTATATACCTAGGGAAGATAAGCAAGAAGGAGGACCCAGGGTGGGATGATCAATCCTCGCTTAGATGGACAAACGGGATGGACATTGAATGTAGGAGAAAACAAGCAACAGGTCAGGAGCCTACCACAGAGGGCCTCTGAAAGACTCTAACTAACAATGAATCATAGCCGATATTAAGATTCACAACCAAGCCATCACCAGGGTGCAGGGAATCATGAAAAAAGGGGGAGTTAGTAAGACTTGGCGAGGACAAGAGCTCCACAAAGACCAAATAGATTAGGGCACAGGGGTCTTCTATGAGACTGTTTCTCCAACCAAGGACCGTGTATGGGTACAAAAGATAACCCCTGCTCGGATGTGGCCCATGGTAGCTCAGTATCCAACTGGGTACCCTAGTAAGGGGAACAGGGATTATTTGGTCATGAACTCAATGGCTGGCTCTTCGACCCCCCACTCCCGGGGGAGCAGCCTAACTAGATCTCAGAAGAGGACATTGCAGCCAGCCCTGAAGAGACATGATAAGCTAAGGTCAGATGGAAGGGGAGGAGGTCCTCCCCTATCAGTGGACTTGGAGAGGGGCAGGGAGAAGATGAGGGATGGATGGGGGAGAGTGGGAGGGAATGAGGGAGGGGATCTATGGCTGGGATACAAAGTATATAACCTGTGATTAATATAGAAATAAATTACTTAAAAAAAAGAAAATAGCTTTTTAAATATAATATATTCTGATTATAGTTGGTCCTTTCTCAACTCCTCCCAGTTCCTGCCCACCTCCCCTCCCATCCAGATCCAAACCACACCCTTTCTGTCTCTCCTTAAAAAAAACAGGCATCTAAGGAATAATACTAAAATAAGGTAAAACAAAAACAAACTGGAATGGAACAAAACAAACAGGAAAAAGTGCCCCCCCTCAAAAAAAACCATAGGAAACTGTATAAATGCAGAGAGGCACATGTTTGCATACACAGGAATCCCATGAAAACATGCAAGGGACCAGTAAGGAGAAACAAAAAGCCCCAACACAACATTACAGAGATAAAGACCCTCCAAAGATACTGCTGAGTTTATTGTGTATTGGCATTGCTGGCCATGATACCTACCCTTAAGAGTGATTTCTGTTTTCATTGAGACTCCCCTGGAGAAAACTTAGTTTTCCAATTGCAGGTGGTTATCAGTTGGAGCTAGTTTCTGGTTTAGGGATGGGTGTGTGTGTCCTCTTCTCTTAACTCTAGGCATCCATCTAGTGCAGACCCATGCAGGCCCAGTGCTTGCTGCCACAGTCTCTCTGAGTTCGTATGTGCATCCATTGTGCTGTATTTAGAAGGCCTTGTTTCCTGGATGTCCTTCATCCCCTTTAGCTTCTCTTCTAACCAATTATAATGGCATCAGTTTTTACATTTTCTTCTTAGGCTGTTTAGTAGTAGAATGTGTGTGTTTTTTTTTTTTATTCCTGCTATACTTACTTAATCTTCATCTTTCTGTGTGCACATATAGTTTTAAAGGAACTATATTGCATATAGTGAAAATATGCAATTTATATAGATATAAATGCATGTGTAGGCTAACTACAGACATCCAAAGAAATATATAGTTTTAATATTGGCCTATTATGATTGAGGCTACTAATTGTAAAAATTTTACTGGCAAGTAATAAAAGTTTATTCCCTCTAGAAGAAGCAAGGCCAGCAATGTTTGATTCGTGTTGCTGCTGTATACTCTGGATAGGATGTGATAAGAATGGCAGTGTGCCTTTCTGGTCTTCCATTCCAAGCCAGTGAAGAAGGAGACAGTTTACAGTATAGGGCATTGAACAGTAGCCTCCATCAATGCTTTTTTTTAAGTCGAGGTCAACAGTGGACTTCAGTGATAATGTATTAGTATTGGGTTAATAAATTTAAGAAAGTATAACAAATCCTAGTAAGACATTAATAAGATAGGGTATACTGAATTTTCTCCTATTTTTTTCTTATAACTTCTGTAACTGTGACTGTTCTATAGAGTCTATTAATTATGACAGTAAATTCTGAAATCACCACATTTATCACTGACAGGAGAACTGGGAGATTTTCAGATCATTTTACATAAATAATTTTCAAAAAACAACAAAACAGTATAACCTCTGCTTTTCCTATCTCTGCCCCAGTTCCTGAAATAATGACTTTGAGACTTTATTTTTTATGAATAAATGCCTAGGCCATGACCCTGACTTACTCATTATTTATATTACCTGTTTATTCCATGTGTGCCACATGGCTATTATTGCTCCTCAGTTTCATACATCCATCTTTCTTGGAGTCTGGGGCGAATCTTCTACCTCTTTTTCTCTGGTGCCGAAACTCCCACCTCCTATTTCCTGCCTCAGCTAATAGGCCATCAGCTTTTTATTGACAGGTGATGCTTCCATACAGTACACAAGAGATTCCCTCTACAAAACGGGACTGGAGAGATAGATGATTCAGTAGGTAAAGTGCTTGCTGTGTGATTGTGGGTGCCTGAGTCCAGATCCTCAGAACCCAAGTAAAGCTGAGCACAATAGTATATCAAATGCCATTGCTTCTGTGGCAAGACAGGATATGAGACAGGAGAATCCTCAGAAGAACTTGTGGACCAGCCAGCCAGCATTTACAACCTCTCCCTCTCAAAGTAGATGGACCAATACTTGAGGTATTCCTTTGGCCACTGTGCTTGCACACACACACATATCATGCACAAACATATACTTTGTATACTCAAGACTATAAGAAAAAAGTGGAACAAAGGATTTAGGCGTAATTTGTGGAGAATGGAGAACTTGGTACAGTATGTGGGAATGTTCAGCTTGGGTAGTAATAAATCTTTGTGATTAGTTGCTGTACTATCTAGTTATTTTTTTAGTCCACATTCAGTAATGTGTTTCACTATAGGAAAACAAGTGGGAGAACATAATAAAGTTGAATGAGTAGATGATAAGGATACTGTCTTAAGTATGTTGTATCAAATAGTAGTTAAAAGATGTGATGGGCTGGACTGATGGCTAGTGGTTAAGAGTGCTTGTTGCTCTTTCAGAGGAGTAGAACCCACTTTGAACAGTTCACGATCACATTACTCCATCAACAAAGGATATAATGCCCTCCTCTGTTCTTTTAGTACCTCTGCATGAACACACATGCACACACAAATAGATAATATTTATATGAAAAGGGGCACAAAGGATTCAAGAGGTGGAGGAAGACCAACAATTCAAGGACAGTCTGAACTATATAGTGGATTTGAGGCTGGCCTGGGTTGCATGATGCTTTATCTCAAAACAGTAGCAGCACTCCCCTTCTGTCCTCGAAAAGACAGTTAATTTATTTCTCTTTTTCCTTATTTTGGTTTTTTTGAGACAGGATTTCTTGTAGCCCTGGCTGTCCTATAACTCGCCTTGTAGACCAGGCTGGCCTTGAACTCACAGAGAGATCTGCCTTCCTCTGCTTCCCAAGTGCTGGGATTAAAGGTGTGCACCACCATGCCCAGCAGTTAATTTCTAAAATAGACCTTGAGAATAATAAAACACCTGATTGGATTTATTTTTGTCTTCATTTTTTTGGTAAGATTTTTTTTTTTTAAATGTGTGAGTACTCTATCTGTGTGTAAACTTGCATGCCAAAAGAGGGCATCAGATCACATTATAGATGGTTGTGAGCCACTGTGTGGTTTCTGGGCATTGAACTCGGCACCTCTGGAAGAACAAACAGTGCTCTTAACCACTGAGCCATCTCCCCAGCCCCTGGATTTATTTTTGGAAGTACCATGACAAGGCAGATGATATGACACAGCAGGTAAAGGGACTTGGCACCAGAGCTGATAACCTAGATCCAATTTCTGGGATTCACATGATGGAAGGAGGCAGGGGTGGGGGTGAGGGAGAGACCTGACTGTTGCTAGTTGTTCTCTGTTCTATACATAAGAGACCCATGGCACATGCACACGTGCTTGTACACACAATAAATTCTTGAAAGGTCTCTTGAACTTTGAGTGTTCCTTGTTTTATTTTTTTTCTAATACCATGACAGAGGGGCTAGGGAGTTAGCTCAGTGGTTAAGAGTATTTGCTGCTTTTTCAGAGGACACATATTTTGATTATCAGCACCCGCACAGTGCTTGCAACCATCTTTAACTCCAGTTCGAGGTGATATGACTCCCCTGTTCTGATTTCCATGGGCATCAGTCGTACACATAGTGCACATACATACACACAGGCAAAACATTCATAAATATAAATCTTAATAAAACCACCATGACAGAGTAGAAAATTATTTTTACTTTTTCTAAGATCCAATTAAGAATGTGTGTCAAACTCCACAATTAAATTTTTTTTGTTCTCTGGAGGAAGGGGAAACTGCGGTTGGGATGTATTGAAAACATACAAAAAATTTGTTTCCTTAATAAAGGAAATGTGATTGTTTTGATAGTTTTGTAGAATATATTTTCATTTGATAAGGTTTAAAAATTCAAAACTCTTTAAAGAATGTTGTGTATTATAATTAATAGGTAGGAAATTTCATGTTTCTGTTGTTGTTTACATAATACATAGCCTGTTACAAATTGAGAATACACCTGAGGATAAACAGAACTAGTGGAAAAGGCACTTTCTTGGGTAAAAGTTTATGTTTTTAGCAACAGAGAGTGATTTGTTAACTCTTGTGTTAGAGTGTTTATACTTCATTATATAACTGGTAAAGAGTTCTTAATTGCTGGTGGGAACGATGTGTTAGAATTTCCTTTCGTCTTTTTTCCTACTTGAGACTTTGTCCATTGTTGTTTTTATACAGTAGTAACTTAAGGGAACAAATAAGCGTGTGTGTGTGTGTGTGTCAGTGTCCCAGGGAGAGGACTGGCCTAGAACTGCTTGTTCTTCCTCTTGAGGAGTTTGTGTATAGGCTGAGTCACCATCTAGTTCTTCTGTACTGTTTGTGCTGCCCACCCATTCCTTATTAGTACTGGCTTATCAGTTAACCAGATCAGCTGTGATGCTATCGAAATACCACGTGCAAAGATCCCTCACTTTACTTAATGGTTAGTGGCATTTGTGAGTTTATTACCATGTATTATCGTTGCCTGTTTTCTTATTGTTATTTAGGCTTTCCTGTTACCCTGTGTGTGTTTGAGTGTTCCTACATGAATCATGCATGTAAGAAAGGCATAGTCTTTTCTAGTTCCCACCATTTGCCTGCAAATTTCATGATTTCCTTGTTTTTAATTGCTGAGTAGTTTTATGTTGTGTAAATGTACTACAATTTCTGTATCCATTCCTCCGTTGATAGACATCTGGGTTGTTTCCAGGTTCTGGCTATTACGAATAAAGCTGCTACAAACATGGTTGAGCAATTTGTTGTGTACTTGAGCATATTTTGGATATATGCCTAGGAATAGTGTAGCTGGATCTTGAGGAAGCACTATTCCTAATTGTCTGAGAAAGTGCCAGATTGATTTCAAGAGTGGTTGTACAAGTTTACATTCCCACCAGCAGTGAAGGAGGATTTCCCTTTCTCCACATCCTCTCCAGCATGTGTTGTCACTTGAGTTTTTGATCTTAGCCATTCTGATGGGTGTAAGGTGAAATCTCAGGGTCGTTTTGATTTGCATTTCTCTGATGACTAAGGATGTTGAGCAGTTCTTTAAGTGTTTCTCTGTCATTCTATATTTCTCTATTGAGAATTCTCTGTTTAGCTCTGTACCCCATTTTTTAATTGGGTTACTTGATTTGTTGTTTAACTTCTTGAGTTCTTTATATATACTGGATATTAGCCCTCTGTCAGATACAGGGTTGGTGAAGTTCCTTTCCCAATCTGTAGGCTGTCGTTTTGTTCTAATGACAGTGTCTTTTGCTTTTCAGTTTCATGAGGTCCCATTTATTGATTGATAATCTTAGAGCCTGTGCTGAGTGAGGTATCCCAAAAGCAGAAAGACACACATGGTATATACTTACTTATAAGTGGATATTAGACATTACTATAGGATAAACATACTAAAATCTGTACACCTAAAGAAGCTAAGCAAGAAAGAGGATGCTGGGTAAGATGAGCAATCCTCACTCGGAAAGGCAGATGGGGCGGACATCAGAAGAGGGAGAAAACGGGAACAGGACAGGAGCCTATCACAGAGGGCCACTGAAAGACACTAGCCAGTAGGGTAGCAAAGCAGATGCTGAGACTCATAGCTAAACTTTGGGCAGAGTGCAGGGAATCTTGTGAAAGAAAGGGGAGAGAGAAAGACCTGGAGTGGACAGGAGCTCCACAAGGAGAGCAACAGACCAAGAAATCCGGGCCCAGGGATCTTTTCTGAGACTGATATTCCAACCAAGGACCATTCATGGAGATAACCTAGAACCCCTGCACAGATGTAGCCCATAGCAGCTCAGTGTCAAGTGGGTATCCTAGTAACGGGAACAGGGACATGAACTCAATGACTGACTCTTTGATCACTTCCTAGAGGGGAGGAGCCTTATAAGGCCACAAAGGAAGTCAATGTAGCCAGTGCTGGTGAGACCATATAGGCTAGGATCAGATAGATGGGGAGGTCCATCAGTAGACTTGGAGAGGGGCATGGAAGGAGATGAGGAAGGGAGGGTGGGGTTGGGAGGGAATGAGAGAAGGGTCTACAGCTGGGACACAAAGTGAATAAAATGTAATTAATATAAAAAATTAAACAAACAAAAAAAGAAAGGCATAGTCTTATCTAGGTTTGGCATTGTTCTTAGTTTCAAGCACTCACTGTTCTTGGTATTTGTTTCCTGTGGATAAGGAGAGAGTTTTATTTGGGGACTTTGTTTACTCCACCTCCTTAAAGCTGTTGTCAAAAGAGTTACATACGTCGTTGTTATAGTCTCTGAGGTCTATAAGGATTTTCACAAGTATTTTTTGTTGAGATTGAAAAGTTCCTATTGTCAAATCTTAAATTCCCCCTTTTTTTCCAGTAAACTTTTTGTTGTTTATTTTATTTTAAAATTTACACTAGGTTCTTTATCTTCTTTGTTTCTGTGAAAACTTGCTGTTCCACACACAAATATGATATCTTTCAAATGTGTTTGCTCACGGAATCAATTTTATGATAGCTGCAATATTAACATCTGTTGATTGTGGGGTTTTTTGTTTGTTTGTTTGTTTGTTTTTCATTTAGGCAGGGGTTTTCCTTGTGCTTGGTATGGGTGATTTTTTTTTCAATTGCATTATGGATACTTTTGCTTGTGTGAGGCCTCTGATTCTTACTAAAATGTTAGGGGTTTTGTTTTATATGATGTGCAGGTAGAGGAGGTACAGCCTCATTGCTGCCAGCTGGAAGTGAAAGTCACTTCTGCTTGACACTCTTTGATGTGACTAGTGAGATAAGAAAGTTATTGATGTGGGCCAGTGAGATAAGAATGTTATTGATGTAAATTTTCCCATTTTTGTGTGTGCATTAAGTTGAGCCAAAAACTAAAGCTCTCTTGTTGCCTCTGCCCTATAAATTTTTAAATAATCACAAAAGTTTCTACTAATTCTGTTTTTTATTGTTTTTATTAACATTTAATAATTGTGCTTAGGATTTCTTTGCATTTTCTCTATCTTAGAGTATAGTCTGTTAGGAATGCATGAGTATATTGCTGATTTTAATTTTTTATTAAGAATTTTTGATTTTATGTGCATGTGTGTGTGTACCTGTGAATAAATGTGCATGGGTGTGTGCCAGTACCCACAGAAGTGTCAGATGCCCTGGAATTGGATTTAGAATTGTGAGCTGTCTGATGTGAGTTCTGGGAACCAAATCCTGGTCCTTTGCAAAAGTAGCAAATGCTCTTACCCTCTGAGCTATCTCTCCAGCCCTTGCTGGTTTCTCTTTTGTCTTTTTTTAATTATGTTTCTGTTTATTGTTGTGTGTGCATCTGTGGGTATGAGCATGTCACACAGTGAATGAGGAGGTCACAGGACAACTTTGTAGAGTCTGTTCTCTTCTTTCATTTTTACTTAGGGTACCAGGAATAGAACTCGAGCCATCAGACCTACAGCAAGTACTTGAAACTTGCTGAGCTATCTCACCAGGTCCATATTGCTGTGTTTTGAAAGAGTCATTACCATTATCACACACAAACACTGTCACATGCTGCTGCCTCCAGGGAGCCAAAAATGTATCAGAACAGTTGCTAATGAGCAGTGGCTCTCAAACTTAAAAAAAAAAAAAAAGCACTTACAGTGCAGCAGTGCATGTGGAGTCAGAGGGTAACTTTCAGGAGCTGATTTTTGATTGTTGCCTTCCTTCAGCCTTGTTGAAACCGGGTTTCTATTGTTTCTGTTGATGTACTGTGTATTCCAGACTAGGAGGTAGTCATGAGCTTCCAGGTGGCTCTCCTGTCTACTGCTACACAGGTGCTGGTTTTGCAGAAACAGGCCACTGCATGTGGCTTTTGACATGACTTCCAGGGTCACACTTCATTTGTGAGACTGATGGGAGCCCTGCTTTTATCTCCTAAGCTGTCTCCTTGGTCCTGGCTCTCAGACTTTAGAGGTTTTAACATGTGTTTACACTCTTAAAGACCCAGAAGAACTATGTTACATTAGAAAATAAAATGGAACTGTTTTAAGTGTCACTTTAAAAGCTTATTTGTTATGGTGAACTATAGTTTCCAAATCCCCCAAATTGTAGAGAAGAAAGAGTGATTTTGTGTGTGTGTGTGTTCTTTTTTTTATTAAAGATTTTTTTTTTTTTTTGCGACAAAAAATTTTATGTAGCCCTGACTGTCCTGGAACTTGCTGTGTGCTTTCGAATACAGAGATCCACCTGCCTCTGCCTCCCAAGTGCTGGGATTAAAGGCATCTACCACTATTCCTGGTGTATATTTACAATTGTTTTTAATGTCTAGTTTAATAGAACAACAGCTGGATTGTTTTTTTAATCTGTGGTAGCACCCAATATATTGTATCATGTTCTCTGTATGAATGCCACTGTAGGGTGGATGTGGTGATATATGTCTATAACCCAAGCATTTGGAGACTGTCACAGGACAGAGCTGAGTTTAAGGTTAACCTGGGCTATATAGTGAGAAAAGAAAAAAAAAAAAGAAGGAAAAAAAGTAAAAAGAAAGGAACGGAAAGAGAAACCCTCTGTAAACTGGCTCAGCAGGGAGTAAAAGAGACTACTCAGGATTGTTAGAAGGTAGTCTGACCATTCAGTCTCAGAATAGGGAAAGGCCTCTATACAACTCCAAGGATCCAGGTTCTCTGCTACACATTAATGTTAAAAAGAGCTGGGGGCTTGAGTTTAAGTTGGTTGTCTGTGCATGACATTGTGTTTATTGGTTTGTCTCTGAGGAGAATGGATACCTTCTGAAAACTCAGTGTCCTCTCTAGGTGTGTATTGGGCCGCCTAAGGAGATCTCCCTACCTCAGTCCTCCTTGTCTACAGGCTCCTCCTACACACAGGAGCACTCCTGGAGTTTGCCATTACCTTGGTACCAGCACAACTTTCTCAGCTCACACAGAGCTGAGTTGCCTTGATCAATCAGCTATGTCCATGAATTTTATCACTTATTCTTGTCCTTGTCTCCTGCTGGCCACAGTATACCAGTAATTTCCATTTTTGCTCTTTCCTAATCCATACTTGGTAGCTGACCAATTACCATGTCTCTCTCTGGAGGCCGGGTAATGTGGCAACCCCATTCATGTGAGCCTGGCTGTGTTACTGCTTTCTTAGTATCATATATTCCTATGGAGCATTCTCAAAGGAGGGGTGTTGACATAGGATCCCATATCTTGTGCTGATCCATCTGTATTAACTAACTCCTCCCTGGTTAATCTAGAGTAATGAATGCCTGTGTTAGTACTCAGCATGGTGGTGATGTGTAGGACATTGGCACCATAGTGCTCAGTTTGTATCTCTTCTGATCCCAGTGATACCACGGGCCCTCTAATGTTAATAGTGAAGTAGGAATCAGGGTTGCCACTGTTCTCCATTGAGTGAGGAATTCCCTGTAAGAGAGCAAGTCAGAAGCAAACATTATGTCTTTGTCTCGTTTGCACAGTAACAGTTGCCCTTGGGATTAATTGGCACTTGGCTGTGAGGGATGGCTGAGAAGACAGTCTTAAATAGTAGCAATAGTCAAATTTCAGTATGTGGCACTCCAGATGAGCTTTTAGGAGAAATGGGCAAGAAGAGAGCATAAATGATCTCTTGAGATTTTCCTCCTTGTTGCTTGCTGGTCACAGAAGATAGGAGGGCAGGAGATGTGTGTGCCTGGGGCCCTTTGGTGCTAGGGCAGTGAGAGCTCTCCGTAGTTGCTGACTCTTCAGCCATGGGCTGCTGTAACTTCTGCTTTAAAAAGCATCCAGTTCTCTTTTCTCTGGTAGGAGTCTGAAAAGTCTGGAGGTACCTTCCTCTAATCCTAAGTATGTGTATATGTACACCTGTTACTATCTTAAGTCCTCAGACATGATTTTGAAGAGTATTATTTTAAAGTTACATTTCCTTTTTTATGTATATGGATATTTCACCTGCATGTACCATGCATCTGCTGTGCCTGTGGAGGGCCGAGGAGGGTGTCTGCCCCTGGGACTGGAGTGACAGACAGTTGTAAGCCACCAAGTGGGTGCTGGAGTTAAACCCAAGTCCTCTGCAATAGCAACCAGTGCCTTAGTTACTGAGCCAACTCTCTGGCTCTCTGAAACATGTAAAAATGATTTTATTTTAAAAATAATTTTTAGGTTTGCATATAAAGCAGTGAGCTCCATTCTGGCATTTTCATGTGTGTCATATTTTGTTCTTATTTTTCCTTCCTGTCAGATGTTTTTGTGGTGCTTAAATCCTTAGGACTGGATTTAGACTCTTTAAAGTTACACTGCTGGGACACTAACGTATGTGTCTGGGTGACTTGATTGTTATAGGAAAATGCAAGTGTAGGCAAATCAAACTTCTTGTTGTTTTCAGTTTATAGGACTTTCTTAAGATGAGCAGCTCATCCTAATGCAGTTTGAAGGAATATACTTAGATTCAGATACACCCTTGAATACAATTTTCATTAAAGTTTTTATGTCTCCATCCTATTGATTAATGTGATAGATTTTACCTTTAGCACAAAATAGTCTTGTTTTGTTGGTCATTTTGTTTAAAAGTCATAATGAAAGGTAATCTCATCTTTCTGTCTCCTTTGTTATCAGACATATGTAGAGTGTGTCGGTCAGAAGGAACACCCGAAAAACCTCTTTATCATCCTTGCGTATGTACTGGCAGTATTAAGTTTATTCATCAAGAATGGTAAGTCATTTGGAAAATTGTATAGTTCTTAAATTCAGTTTTGTCATCTCTGTAATAAGAATGATCATTTCATTGGGCTTGCCCCATAATTCATTATTTTTAAAACTTTTATTATAAAAGTGTAAACTCTGAAAAAATTATTCATAGTTAATACCAGGCATGTTATTTTGGTATATTGTAGATATGCTAATGATAGCCTATTGTTTTTTTCTAGCATGGAAAACTTTTGCTCATGAGAATTATGGTTTTGAGTGCCATAATTATAGCTTATAATAATTAAGTACTCTATGCCAAGAACTGTCTTCTGTGCTTTACACTTGTTAACTCATTTGCTCTTTGTAAGAAAAGTTTGCAACATTATTATGTGGATGAAGAAATGGAGCATAGACAGGTTGAATGACTTGTCCTGAGACCCATAGATTGTCAGAGGAAGAATGAGAATTCAGACCTGATTGCCAGCTATGAGCACTGTGACGTCATGATGCTGACCCCTGGATTATTTAGTATTATTCAGTACTCATGTAGCTCTGAAGAGATTGGAATTTAGCTTAATTAAATTGTTTTATTAATATAATGCACTCTGTTTTTATATTTAGCTGTTTTTAATTTGTTGTTTTTCTAGACAGGGTGTGTGAGTGTGTGTGTGTGTGTGTGTGTGTGTGTGTGTGTATGTGTGTGTGTGTGTGTAACCTTGGCTCTCCTGGACTCACTTTGAGACCAGGCTGGCCTTGAACTAACAGAGATCCTTCTGTCTCTGCCTCCTGAGTGCTGGGGACACTAATTAAGAATTAGGCGTGTGCCACTGTGCCCAGCTATTCTATATTTGAAATGTTGAAAACTAAAAAGTTCTGTAGTACAAAAACTTTAATAAAAACATGACTTTTCAGTGAAACCCTGATGTTGCTTTGTTTTAAACACTGTATTAATGACTATATTTGTAATTACAGCTTAGTGCAGTGGTTGAAACACAGTCGGAAAGAATATTGTGAATTATGCAAGCACAGATTTGCTTTCACACCAAGTAAGTTCCTTTGGCATTTCCACTACAGCTTCCTTTTTGTTATTTCTGGCAACAAAACGTGTTTAAAGAGTTTGAAAGCAATAATTCTCAACTTCATTGTCTTTGATAGTAATAGAAACAACTTTTTCCACTTAGAAGGATATTTCAGAAATTTTCATCTTTTACTTTAATACACCCATGAATATTTGTAGGCTGTTTTCTTTTTTTCTTTATGTTTTTGCATAGTCGCAGACGTATAGTGAGTGCTTGTGAAAACCTACCACTTAGTTGCACTTGTTTTTCAACTGCTTGCCTATCTCATTGTATCTGTGCTCTCATTTTTTACAAAATAAATCTAATTTTATCTATGCATTTTCAGTATGTGTCACTAATATTTTCCTTATAAGAATCAATCTTTCTGCAAAAACAGTGTCTTGATTTCATCAGAAACTAGCGCTGTTCAGTTTGAACTGCCTTCTGAGTTAAAGCTGTGAGATTAAAATAATTGTAGTAGAGAGTAAGTCTTACAGCACTTTTTTTTTCCATTTTGAAACCAATTTTTAAAAATGTATTTGCTTGTGTTTTTTACTGTATTGGGTGCACATGAGTGTGCAGGGGAGAGTATGTTGTACACATACATGTATGTGTGTGCACACATGTGTGTTCTTGTGTGTGCCAGGGATGGATATAGGGTGCTCTCTCTTCTTTTTTGAGACAGGGTTTCTCTATGCAACAGCCCTAGCTGTCCTGGAACTCGCTGTGTAGAATAGGGCTGAGATCTACCTGCTTCTGCCTCTCGAGTACTGGGATTAAAGGTGTGCACTGCTGAGGTGTCCTTGTTTTTTGTTTTGTGTTTTTCTGTTTCCTTCTTTTTTATATATTGTTGAATCTCGTTTGAACGCACAGCTCTTCACCTCAACAATCTAGCTAGCCAGGTTGCCCTGAGATCTGCCGTCCCCTACCTTTTGAGCACTGGAATTACAGGCAGGCCATGGCCCTCATGCCTGCCCAGCAGGGATGTTGGACATCCTAAGTCTGGTCTTCATGCTTACATGCTGTCTTCCCAGCCTCAGTAAACAAACCTATACGCTCATATTTTATAAGGCTTCAGGAAATATTTTTCAGACATTTTTCAGATGTCTAAAATTTTAATTATAATGCTTATGCCTATTGATTAATATTTTTATATTATATAAACAGGACTGTATTGGTTAACCTGAAGCACAGTTTTTCTTTATTTTTTAACATATATTTATTTATGTATACATATATGAGTGCCAGAAGACAGCATCAGGTCCCAGTATAGATGAGGAGGAGCCACCATGTGGGTACTGGGAATCAAACTCAGGATCTTTAGAAGAGTAGACAGTGCTCTTAACCACTGAGCCATCTCTTCAGCCTGTAGCCCAGTTTTTCATGCTGGGATCCTAATACATTGCACTTGTTTTTTTCTATTTTGCTTTTTATTTTAAGACTTTTTCTGCTCAGTACAGATACTGTCATTTATCATTCGTTTTACTTGATATCTGATAAGCATGGCTGATTAAAGTTACTGCATTTTAATTATTCCTTGCCAGCAAAAACGCCACTTGTAAGCTTTCATAGTTTTTAATTTTCTCTGGTGCATGAGCTCATTACTACTTGTAGAAATTTATAGCAAACTAATGTCCTGCGGACTTACACTTTGAGGCCAGTACAAACTTACTTTGTAGGCTTACTTTTCCCCTGACTTTCATGCAGGGTCTCCTGTGGACTTTTCTCAAGAAGCTCTACTGTCTGTCACACCAAATGGCGTCCAGTTGGCTGGGCGATCTGTAGCATGTACAGATTTGCCCTTTGCTATTGTTTATTCTCTATGTTTGTAGTTGAATAGTTTTGTGGTGCTACTCTCAAATATTTTATTTTTATTTATTCTTTTCTTGGCTGCTAAGGATTAAACCTAGTATGTTATCTATGCTAAGCAAGCACTGTATCTGATATACACCCCAGCATTGTCTTTAGGTTTAGTCTAGTTTTACTTATTTTTCCCTTCCCCCAGCTGTGTTTATAATTTTAGATGATTGATTTTATATAACATTTCTTTGTGTTGGCCTCTTTGGAGAAAGAGGTGTTTGAAAGAAGTGTGTATTATGTGGAGCAGAGCTTCTTAATAAATAGTAGTTTTTACTGGAACAATGCTTAAAGTATTTTTTAAATATGGGAATTTTCTTGAACCATAGCTAAGTTACACTTTGCAAAGATGTCTGAACCTATCATTTGAAAATTAAAGTAAGAAATTAGAATTGGAGGGGAGGGTTGGCTAAGTGATGTCAGTGAGCTATTTGTTCTACATGGAATGAGTATCACAGGCCATTGGGATGCTGCGTATAATACTTGCATTTGGGAAATTCTCTGATAACATACCTTCAGATTTTTTTTCTCTTTTCTTCCTTTACTTGATCCTTTATAGTTTGAGAAGCCACATCATTGTATGGCTTGCCTGTTACATATGTGTAAACTAACACCGCTTGAGATTCAAGGCTATGAGCTGGGAAGGTAGATTTTTTTTTTTCCCTATTGATGCCTTATCTCTGCTGAGTGGACTTTTTTGTTGTTGTTGTTCATTTCCATATTTTAGTTGTAGTTTGGATAAATGACTTGTATAAAATGTAATGTTATAATTTGAAAGTCAGTTTATAGAAAAATACTTAAGCACAATGTCTCTACTTTGAATTTATGAATTTAGTCATTTAAAAGTCCTCTTGAAATCCTGAGTATTTTTTTTCCTCTTATAGTTTATTCTCCAGATATGCCTTCACGGCTACCAATCCAAGACATATTTGCTGGACTGGTTACAAGTATTGGCACTGCAATCCGATACTGGTTTCATTACACACTTGTTGCCTTTGCATGGTTGGGAGTTGTTCCACTTACAGCATGTGAGTATTCATACCTCTTTAGGAGTTATTAACTGTTTACTATTTTAATTGTGTTGCCCACTACTGTGAATGTTTAAGTATTTGATTTATAGTATTATTTGTTAGGAAAGCCTTGTTTAGAAAACATCTTCATAAGCTGGGCGGTGGTGGTGCACACCTTTGATCCCAGCACTTGGGAGGCAGAGGCAAGTGGATCTCTTGATACAGAATGAGTTCCAGGACAGCATGGGATACACAGAAAAACCAAAAAAAGAAAGAAAGAACGAAAATTTCACTAAGCCATTTATGCATTTATGGAAGAAAGAAGGGTGTTTTCTTTAGACATGGATTATCATTATTGATAATTATCAGTATTGATAATTCATGAATGACATTGTTAATATAGATAGGATTCTGTGGATAAGCAAGGGTTTTAAATACATGTAATTTATATCCTCATGTCTCCTTAATAAAACTAGCCTGCCTACTTATGGAGATAAAGACTATATACACAAAGTAGTGGAATAAGCACTAACAGAGAGTGACTCAGTGAGCTAGATGGAGCCAGTGAATTCTCCTATAATATAATTCAGAGGGACCAAGTAGTTCAATTATGAGACAAGGAGAGAAGGGAGCTAGATCTGGTGGTTTTAGTAACTACCCAGCAAGTTGTTCTACAAGGTAAGATTATGGCGATGAGGAGTTGATAATTGCTGTTAGCAAATTAACCATAATGAAGGAGACCATAATCCTAAATGATTTCAGATTTTCCAGAGCCAGGTTAGGATGCTGATGGTGATCACTACATAGTGATAGTATGTTCCTAGATTGTCCTACAGAGTGGAGAAACCATATATAAAATCAGCTTGTTGAATGCTGCAAGACAGTGACATCTTCCAAATATGTATTTTAATGTAAATGGCTCAGCCTCCCAAATAGACTCAGTTGGAAGAACAAAATATAGATACTTTCTTAGATGTAAGTATTGAGAAAATTTACACCTTAAACTTTTAAATGTACACAGTTGTAATTCTGTTACTTTGGAGTCTGAAGCAAGACAATCCAAGTTTGAGGTCAGCTTGGTCTACATGGAGCATAAGAAAAGAAAAAGAAAAAAAACCCCAAACACATTCAGTTACAGTCAAAGACAATATGCCTTTCTAAACTCAGTAGATGATACAGTCAAGCAGGAGTGGATGCTTGACTTAATTTTAAAAATCTTGATTTCAGTCTTAACTTTTTTCATATACACATGTACATCACATTTAAGTTGCATCGTATAATATATAATTCTTACAGCCTCTTCTTTTTAACCATGTATCCCATCCGTCTTTCTTAGTACATACCAGATTGTTAAGGAGCTCTTCTGCTGTTCAACCCATTTCCCTATTGAGTGACATTTAGTTTGTTAGTTTTACTTGCTGTAAGCATGTATGCTTTCTTTTATGTAGCTATGTAAGTGATTTCTATTATGGACACTCTTTTCTACTCTACCCTTTTGACTTGACCTTTAAAAGAAGCCATTGAACTCACTGAAGATGTCTGGTATAAGACCAAGGATGATCCTTAAACTAATAATGTACAAAAAGTGTTCTGAAGAGAAACCTCACATTTTCCTTAGTCCATTTCTTAAGCTGTAGTCTGGTTACCTCATTCTCTCTAGAATTCTGCCTTTCTAACTAAAAACATTCTACCTTTTCTGTATAAGAGGGTAAGGAATGACAGTGAATTTTTATGTTTGCATTTTCCCTTGAAAGCCATAAGCTAGTCTTTGAGACCTTTTGAAACTTTGTTTTTGTTTTTATAGACAGGGTTTCTCTGGGTAGCCTTGGCTGTCCTGGACTTGGCATTGTTGACCAGGCTCTCCTCTACTCAGATTTCTGTGACTTGGAGACCAGCCTGGTCAACAAAGTGAGTCCAGGACAGCCAAGGCTACACAGTGAAACCCTGTCTTGGAAAACAACAACAACAACAAGTAGTAGTTTAAGGCCACTGTGATAACTCAGGAGGTAAAAACGCTTGTTCCACCAGCCTGAGTGTTAACTCTGCAACACATGGTAGGGGAGTGTGAAAACAACTTCAGAAAGTTGTCTTCTGTCTTCCACATTCACACCATGATATGTGGGTGTGAGCACCCAGAGAACCCTCCCCTAAGAAAATAAAATACAACAAAAACTAAGACCCAGTAAGACCCTGCAAAGCTTAAAGACCCTTATTTAATTGGTATGTGTGGAGTTCCACTACCTTCTTGCGCCAGCTGTGAGTAGGTGATGCTAGTTGTGACTGTGCCATCGTTCCCTTGTTTTTAGGCCGCATCTACAAGTGCTTGTTTACTGGCTCTGTGAGCTCACTACTGACACTTCCACTAGACATGCTGTCAACGTAAGTATTGACTGTGAGGGTGAAGTTTGGACATTGTAAATGATATTTTTTTCTCGTGTATTCATTCATTCTTGTTTGTTTTGGTATTTTGAGACCGAGTTTCTCTGTGGCTGTTCTGGGCCACTTACTCTGTAGACCAGTCTTGCCTCCAACTCACAGAGAGTTGTTTCGTTCATGTATTTATTCTTACTACCTGAAGGTTCACCTAAGAACACAACCTGCCTGCCTGCCTGCCTGCCTGTCTGCCTGCCTGCCTGCCTGCCTGCCTGCCTGTCTGTCTGTCTAGGCAGTATTTTGCCTGTATATGTGCCTTCCCGCCAGAAGGGGGCACCAAATATCATCATAGATTTATATGAGCCACCACGCGGTTGCTGGGAATTGAACTCAGGACCTTTGGAAGAACAGCCAGTGCTCTTAACCTCTAAGCCATCTCTCCAGCCCACCCCCATTTTTTTGTCTTTTCTTTTTCTAATAATTGTAGCTACAGTAGAAATTGGTATGTGTAAGTTCTGTTTCTTTTAAAACAAGAATTTAAGGAACCTTTTTGGAGGATATGTAAAACTGAATTATTTTATGCAGTTGGGTTGCATGAGCCTGATTTTAAAATGCTAGTAAGATAATTGTGAAACCATATTAAAATTTTGTTCACTGTAGTTTTTTTCTTTATATGACATTAATATTTTGCTGGCTTCTGTTGGCATGTCATTTGGCTGGTTGTGGGCTACCTCCTTCAGTTAGACTACTTAACAGAAGAATGCTAAGTGGGAGTGGTCAAATGGAATTACAAACACCCTTGGCCCTGCACTGAGAATATTATGTATCCTCTATAGGATACAACGTTTTCCTGAAAATTCTGCATGTGTACCATGTATGGCTGCAGTATCATGTGGATGGTTTGGGTCCTCTCTAAGCAAACAAATCTCTTTCTCTGCTGCAAAGCAAACTTCTGACATAATGCCATCAGTCAGCTGCCATTTTACTTGTTCATAATTCTGAAGGTCAGAAATTTGGCATGGGCTTAGTTGGCCTCAGTTGAGCTTTTCATCTGTGAGCTTACCTGCGCCACGCATGATTTTACTGGAATTTGATTGTCCTAAGTTGAGCCTATCTGGGCCTCCATAGTTCTCCACATGGCCTTTCATCTTTTAGAAGGGTGATGGGCCTTCTCTACAAGGAGAGCCTGGTACAACATTCTGAAACTGGAGTTCACAGACCTTTCCTAGGCTCTGGAACTTGGGCATCCTCAACCCAGGTCTAGGCAGACAGGATATTAATTCAGATTGAAGGCATTAGAGAAAGGGACTTTGAGATTTGGTTCCATTTAAAATCTACAAGAAGCAGTTAGTAATTTGGAAAGAAAGATAAAGTTTTCAGCTCCAATTCATCATGATTTTGATGAGGTAGAAGGCCCTTTAATAAACAGTGGTTAGGAGTCCTCCTTTGATTTTGGAGGCACTGCAGACAGGAACTTCTTAGGTGCAGTGGCAACTGAAGTATGGAGCTGTGGGCTGAGGCCTCTCAGATTGACCTTTCTTAAATGGACAAGAAAGCAGTCAATTTTCTAAAGTCTATCAGTATTTTGAGTTCTCAAATTATTCTGAAATCAGACATTGAGAATGAAGGATGACTTTATTCAGGAAAGAAGAAACAAAGGCTCCCAAGTGTTACAAGTCTCACATTTCTATGTATGGCTACTAAAGAAACCACACTCTGCCTCTTTGGATTTAATTTTTGGTATTTTTGCAGCTAGCATTAAAACTAGATTTGCTATATGAAGAGTTTCTGTGTCATGTATTGTGAGTTCCTTCATTTAATCCACAGAGTGCTGAATGTCTTTCAGCCTTTTTTTCTTTATGCTATTAGACCAGTCACTGAGGGAGCTTTCCCCTTTCTCATTGATGAGTGTGCTCATGTATGTACTTCCAAGTTTGCTAAACTTTAAATTTCTGTTACAGGAATCAAGCACCATTGTTCACCTAAATTCAGTAAATTTTACAGATGTAGTGTGTGGTTTTGTTGAGTGTTTTGCTGCATTTGTTTTCCCCTTTACTACTGTTTCTTGCCCATGCTAAAAGAATAGGCTGGAAGGTTAATAGCTGTATATTTTGATATATTTTATATCTACTTAATATAATTATATAACAATATAATATGGATACATAAATGTATATATTAGTTAGCTTACATGATAGAATTTCAATATCATTATAAATAATCCTTTTGAAGCAACTGCATTTTACTGAAAAAAAAAAGATTTCTTTTTCTAGTTGTTTTTACAAATGTTGTTTGGAGTCAGTTGTGTCTAATTGTTATTATTATTTTTTAATAGGGAAAACTTATTGGCAGATTGCTTGCAGGGCTGTTTTGTGGTAACGTGCACACTTTGTGCATTTATCAGCCTGGTGTGGTTACGAGAGCAGATAGTCCATGGGGGAGCACCAATTTGGCTTGAGCATGCTGCTCCACCCTTCAATGCTGCTGGACACCACCAAAATGAGGTAAGTCTGAAATGAATCTTCCATGTATAGTACATGAAAGTCATCTTCATCCTCTATGATCCATACCCTTGACTTTGATGTGCCTTATAAGATGTGCTCATGTCATAGATGAAGACAGTGGGAAAGTTGGGGATAAAGGACTGAGGAAGGGAAAAAGAATGCTACTGGCTCTCAGTGTTCTTGCTAGATTGGGAAAAGGGTTAAAATACTCCTCCATTTTCTTTGCTTGGGTCAGCAGCTTCACGTGGGCCTGGACGGTGAGAAACAACTCCCTCTATATGTGGCTGAGTGGTAGCCACGCACAGGAGGCAGAGGCATGAGTAGCTAGGGAGTTCCAAGACAGCCAGGGTTACATAGTAGAGAGAACTTTTCTCAGGGCAAGCCCACATTCATGCACACAGGCAAGCATGAGAAACAACCTTAGATAGGTTGTTGACCTGCTGCACGGCTTTTAGGACTGTTGTCTGCCTATCCTAGCCTTTTCTTTATGTGAAATGTCTTATCTTTTCTGCTGTGTAGGAAAACTTTTTCAAAAGTAGGAAACTTGGGACAGTCAGATGGCTCAGTAAACATGCTTGCCACCCAAGCCTGGTAACGTTAGTTTGGATTCCCCAGAAGCCATAGTGGACAGAGAAAAGTTGTCCTGTCATCTTCACACGTGCAGTATATTTAGAGCTGTGTAATATGGCATGTGCACACACAACATATAAAATTACATTGAAAAAAAATAATTGTGTGTGTTTTTTCCCTCCCTCCTCCCCTCCCTCCCTCTTTCCTTTCTTTCTTTCTTCTCCTGAGACAAGGTTTCTTTGTGTAGTCTTGACTATCCTGGAAGTCACTCTGTAGACCACCAGGCTGGACTTGAACTCACAAAGATTCTCCTGCCTCTGCCTCCCGAGTGCTGACATCAAAGGTGTGCACCACCACTGCCAGCCAGTACACGTACATACAGTTTTAAAAAACTTTTTATCTCTAAGGGAATTAGACATATTTGTCATATTTACGAAGGATTATGGAATGTTTTTAGGACAGCCAGATTTATATTTATGCTTGTGAGCCTAGCCTTTAATGGCTGAACCATCTCTCCAGCCCAGATAGCCCGATTTATAAGCTCATATTTTATACTGCATTTTTTCCTTGTATGTGCACCCATGTTCACATGTATAAGTGTAGTTGTGTATGTGCCATGGGATGCATATGAACGTCAGAGGATAGCCTTTGGTAAATGTCCTTGGCTTCTACCTTATTGGAGACCTCTCCTTTCCCTATTGGACACAGAATTACAGAAGTAGTACTGTGCCCAGCTTTTTATGGGTCCTGAGAATCCTACATCAGGACCTCACATGTATGTGGCAAGTGCTTTGCCCACAGAAACCACTTCCCCAGTCCTATAGTCTTTTCTGAAATGTGTACATTAAAATGAGTTAATGTTCTTATGTACTGAGTTGGTCCTACATGAGATACATTTAAAAGAGATGACTCTGAGAGATGGTCCTTTTTAAATTTTAGTGGGATTGCCTTTGTTTGCTGGTTTTGCTTTTCTTGCAGGGTAACATATGATTTGGAATTAGAGTAAAACTGAGTCAACTAGATGAATTCCTGGGTTTTTCTCCCATTTCAGGCTCCTGTAGGAGGAAATGGTGCAGAAAACGCTGCTGCTGATCAGCCAGCTAACCCAGCAGGTGAGAATGCAGTTCTGGGCGAGAACCCTGATGCCCAGGATGGTCAAGCAGAAGAGGAGGAGGAAGACAATGAGGAGGAAGATGATGCAGGTGTGGAAGATGCTGCTGATGCCAACAATGGGGCCCAAGGTAATGGCTGCTCTGTGCCCTTGCTCATTCTTCAGGGCTGCCAGTCATTCTTAGCTTGCACTAAAGTCAAAGGGCAGTGTTTTCATGTTTTATGGTGTGTTAAAGTTCTGTATATGACCTATTTCTGTTTTGACATGCAATCATTTATGGATATACATGTGCCTAAGTATGCTTTCTATGAAACAGGGAACATGTGTATTATAATCCATTATACAGGACCAGTTGACTGACCTACCTACCTACCTACCTAACTTCCTTCCTTCCTTCCTTCCTTCTTTTCTTCCTTCCTTCCTTCCTTCCTCCCTCTCTCCCTCCCTCTCTCCCTCCCTCTCTCCCTCCCTCCTCCTTCCCTCTCTCCCTCCCTCCCATTTCCTCTTTCTGCTACTATGGAGTTACTACACTTTTCAGCTGAAAAAAGAAGTGAAATGGAGGCCAGACACCATCTCTGGAAACCATTTTTCATGTTCTATCAATGGGAACTCTGGAATGTAAAGTGAGACCACTAGCTGCATTCAGTTGTCAGGGTTCATTGCCTATCCTCTTCTATTATCATTGGGTCCACTTTGCTAGTGTCTGTTTTGATGGAGCCAGACACTTGAGACCATATACACAGCTGTGAATGAAATGGCAGGCCCTGCCTCCCTTGGATCCACTGGTCTAGGGAAGAAGTAGGAGATACACACTGTGTTAAATGTATATGGATTGCTCTCAAGATACCTGTTTTGTTTGTTTGATACAGGGTTTTTCTTTGTAGCCCTGGCTGTCTTGGAACCCCTGTAGATTAGGCTGGCCTTGAACTCACAGAGATCCACCTGCCTCCATTTGAGTTCTGGAACAAAAGGTGTGCGCTACCACTGCCAGGTTTTCAGAGTAAGTAACTTTTGAGCTGAGACCTGAAAGATAAGAAACAAAATTCATAATGCGGAGTAATAGGCTTCCCCAGGGAAAGATCAGAGACTTTGAGGAAACAGTGTCTGCTGCTGCTGCTGTTCTGGCGCTTGGCGGTACCTGCTGTCTCTTCACTAGCTCTTTTCCATTTCCTGTTCTTGCCCCATCTAATGTTCATGGTACTCTTCTGTTTTTATTTAAGTCCTGAGCTACTTTCACCAATGCACTGAAGAATAAAGCATAGCCCAGAACAAACACTCCTCTCTGTTTTGCTCTTTAATCCTTATCTGCCATTCATACTTTTTTCTTATCTTTTTTTCTTCCCTTTTTTTTCTCCCTGTATAGTCCAGGCTGGCCTAGAACTTGCAGTTCATCTGCCTCAGCATCCTGAAGGTAGAATCACAGGCTTCGTAGCACCTGATCCAGCTCTTATATTTTGTATATATTTATTTCTAATTGCATGTGTATGTATATGTGATCTCTAGAGCTGGAGTTCCTGGTGGTTTTGAGCCACCTGATGTGAGTGGTGCTAGGAACTAAGCTTGGTCCATTGGAACAGTCTGAATTCTTAACCACTAACCAGCCTCTGAGTTTTATATTTTATTGGGTTTTTTTGAGACAGGGTTTCTTTGTATAGCCTTGGCTGTCCTCAACTCGCTTTGTAGGCCAGGCTGGCCTCAAACTCACAGAGATCCACCTGCCTCTGCCTCCCCGAGTATTGGGGTTAAAGGTGTGTGCCACCACACTCAGTGAGTTTCATACTTTTATCTTTTGTTAACTTACTAATTCATTAGAAAGTTTAACCCCTTAGCTTCCTTCTTTTACTCAAATCTACCAGATTCATTTCTGACCCATAGCTGTTAGATTTGTCTTTCATATAATCCCATTTATTTTCTTTAGAGGATGTACCACAGTCTAGGAATATTATTTTACATTGTACTACTTATTTAAAAGCATGTATTTATATGTAGAATTTACAACCTAGTAATTTATGTCTGATAAAACTTTAAATGTGGCTCAGCCTCTCAGCAGGCTATAATTAAAGTTGGGCTTTTATTGGTTATAGTTTAATATCTGAGTAATCTTGATTCTGCACTTAATATTTTCAGACGATATGAACTGGAATGCTTTAGAATGGGACCGGGCTGCAGAGGAGCTTACTTGGGAAAGAGTAAGAACTTTCACTGTCACCTGTCCTTGTGTTCTAACCCTAAGGTGTATTTTGAAGTTTGGCGTATTTAGCTATAAATACAAATTTCATAGTTATATGAAATTTGTGTTATATGATGAAAACAGTTACTAAAATTTAATTTATATCAAAAATCAAGTGATGAACAACTTGTGGTAAAGATGCTGACAGACAGGTCTGTTTTTCTGCCTTTAATATAAACCTTGCTCCATGGAGGCAGCTTGAAGTTGTGAACTTGTGAAAAATTAAATAAAACTTAAGTTTAAACAGGATTTCCATACTCAAATTGAAAATAAAGTAATTGTGTAGAGATTGCATGACTAGTTCTAGTTAATGTAAGAACTAAACTCAGAATGGGCTTTTTTTTCTTTTTGCAGTATTGGGCATACAAACCCTTGGCCTTGGGCATGCTAGGTGAAGACTCTTCCATTGAGTTCCATCTGCCTGCTCTTTAACACAGGCCCACTGTCTGTCGCAGTAGCTGCCTTAGTCATGTTGGCAGCATAGGCATACACCCCTGCCTGTTCAAGATGGAACATTTGTAGATGATATTTTCTATATGAATTATGGTAAAAGGAGACAGATTTTTCTTCCTCAAACATTCTGGGAATGATAGGCTTAGAGAATAAACTGTGCTTAATGATATGATAAGAAAGCAATCTTTCTATAAGAAAAGGAAGTCCTACTACATCTTAAGTTAAGGCTTGTTTATTTTTTTTATTTTAGATGCTTGGACTTGATGGATCACTAGTTTTTCTGGTAAGTGGAAGTGTCATTGTTGTTAGAATTATTTGTCCTTGTTATTCAGTAACTTCAAATTCATGCAGTGTGCTCCTTTTATGCTAAAAGTCAAAATAACCTTTGGCTTTTAATTACTTCATATTTGAAAGTATGTTTTGTATATTGACAGTACTAAAAATATTTAAAGGTAATCTTATTTTAAAAGTCCAGAGTTAATAGTAATTAAAAGAACTTGATATTTAAAGTTGGTTCTTGCATGTTTAATGCCTCCAACCCTGGGAGTGAAGCAGCCTTGTCTGTTCCACAGGTGAGAGCCACAGGCTGGTATGGCTAGAAAGTCTACCATAGGACTAAAGCGTACATCTTCACTTTTTATTTTATTATTCTTATTTATGTTTGTGTATGTGGAGGCCAGTCTTCTATCTCTTAGCAGTGTGGAAGCTGGGATCAAATTCACAAGCACTTTTACCTGCTGAATATTTCAGTACCCTAAAAGCTACAGTTTAGAAGTAGAGTGGTGGGACTGAAGACATGGCTCATCAGTTAAGAATACACACTGCTGCTTCCAAGGCCCTGAGTTTGGTTCTCAGCTCCAATACCAGCTGCCTCAGCTACCTATACCTCCAGCTCCAGGGGATCCAACACTAACAGTTTGGGGCTCCATGTATGTGTACTGTTGTGTACTTACTCCCATATAGACACACACTTAAGAGATAATAACTGTATATCTTTAAGTGATGGATAAATGTTTATTTATTCTTTAAAAGAACAATTCTTTAAAGGGGCATTTCGGGTCATGTAATGCAAAATTGCTTGTTACTTGGGATTTTTCAATAGGGTAGGGTTCAGATGAAGCAACAGATGCAACAGATGAAGGAAGACATGGCATAACAGGAAGCCCAGAGGAAGCATAGGCTTCAGAGTTGCATGATCAGTGGTCCAGCAATGTTATAAAACCCAGACAATTTCTGTTGCTTGCTCTTTACTCAAATATATCCTTTACCTCATTGGTGTCTCATAAGACTGGCATAAGTGTTGAGGTTGAATAGGAAAGCCATTTGCAGCTTGACTTCATTTCTTATACAATTCTAGGGGACTCAGAGGTAGGGGTGAGTGAAATGGGTATCTGTTTTCAATAGTATTTTAAAGTTTAGTTAGTGATATGAAAAGTGAGCCAGGAAGATAGAGACCCAATGACACAGTGACAAAGGAGATTGTCAAGTCTTTCTTAGAAGTTTGGCAGGACATCTTCAGAGATAAGTTAAGAGATAGAACATAGAAGATGCTGAGGTAGGCAGAGTTTAGGAGCCCTTAAGGCAAAAAAAACTGAAAAAAATTGAGCTTCTGGTAAGAATGAGTCAGTAATTCTTTTTGGACAACTTACCACCTTCTTGACTAGGGAACCCAAGCAGATTGATTTCTCTGAAAAGAAGCTGGGCCATCTCATCTCGCCCCACATTGAAAAGCTCACTTGCTTTGATGTTAGATAACATGGTGGGCCCAGATGATTTGAACTTGGACCCTTTAGCATGTCTGCCTAGAATGTGACTAACATGTCCATGACAAGTGGATAACACTAGTCTTGGAGGTAATAATATATACTAATTACATAACTGAGTGGACCAGATGGTTACCTTGTTTCTGAGACACCATAGAGTTAGTAAACCACATGGAGAGTCCAGAGACCAGAGAAGATTTCATCCAGCAATTGCCAGGGTGAGAGAGGGCATATTAAGTGGCAGTAGACTTGTTGAAGTCCTAAAATGAAGCGGAAAAGCATTCTGCACTTAATGTCATATGTTATTAGAATAAGCGTGACTTTCCTTTTTTTCTCCACTTGGAATTTTTCATTGTCATTTGAAATCTGGTAGTATTTATAAAAATCTGTATAATTTGTGATGGACTGTTAGTTTTGAAAAGGAAACTTACAAATTGATTTATTTTCTGCATGTAAAAAATGAACTTTCTGTTTTAAATTAGTCGTATTTTCATGAGCTGTCTGGTGAGAAGTAAAGGGTTAAAAATTCTAGTCATAGTTATTTTCAAGTGAATGAAGTTGTTTAATTAAACACAAGATACCATTAACACTAATGCTTTCTCCTGTAGGAGCACGTGTTCTGGGTGGTGTCTTTAAATACATTGTTCATTCTTGTTTTTGGTAAGTTGTACCTATGCTTCTAGATTTGTGGTACCCGTAATGAAGTTTGGCTTTCTAGGAATCTTGTTGCAGGGTTTTGGGTTATTTGCACTATGACTATTAAGAAACATATAATGTAGATTTAAGAGCCAGACCTTAGTACATGCTCCGAGTTTTACTTAGTGGTAGAATCCTCTTCTGCCCTATTTATCTATTATGGTGTTTATTGTAACCATAGAGAAAAGATAATTTATTTAGAACCTGAAATTTGACTAGAAAGGCTTCAAGAAAAGTATAAAAATTTTAATTAAAAAAGTTAACTGTATTTTCTGATTTAACTATAGTATCATTTTTACATCTAAAACTTACTGGAATTCATTTATTGTTTCCTAATAATTCATATTTATGATCTCTTAAGTTGTTCCCTTAAATGTTGTTTTGTAGTTGGTTTGTTTGAAAAACAATCCTGATAATTAATGTGCACAAATTACTGGGAAGTTGAAATATTCTCTTTGCTTCCCACTTCAGTGTTATGACTTGGATGTGTTGATGCACATACAACTGCTTTCTTGATGTTCCCTACCCTCATCCTCTGTCTACCATGTTTTCTATATTGGAAATGAGGTTAAAGGGCCTGATTCGGTCAGGCTCTCTGTGACAAGGTTATTGGGTGTACGTTTTGACTTTTAATAAGAGGAGATAGGTCATATTATCCTTTTCATTTTCTCTTTACACCAAGTAATCTGGGGGGCGGGGAGGAGGGAGCTGGGCAGCGGTGTCCCACGCCTTTAATCCCAGCACTCAGGAGGCAAATCCTGGTCTACAATGTGAGTTCTAGGACAGCCAGCTACATAGAAAAACCCTGTCTTGGGGTCTTTGGTGAGGCTGATACTCCAAACAAGGACCATTCATGGAGATAACTTAGAACCCCTGTGCAGAAGTAACTCATGGCAGCTCAGTGTCCAAGAGGGTTCCCCAATAATAGGAACAGGGACAATCTCTGACATGAACTCATGGGCTGGCTCTTTGATCACCTCCACCTGAGGCAGGAACAGCCTTACCAGGCCACAGAGGAAGACAAAAGAAGCCAGTCCTGATGAGACCTGATAGACTAGGGTCAGATGGAAGGGGAGGAGGACCTCCCCTATCATTGGACTAGGGGAGGGGCATAGGAGAAGAAGAGGGAGGGTGGGATTAGGAGGGGATGGGGCTACAGTTGGGATACAAAGTGCATAAACTATAATTAATAAAAATAAAATAAAATAATTAAATTCAAAAAAAAAGAAAAACCCTGTCTCCAAAAAGAAAATCTGTAGAGTGATATTTTAGTATCCTATGACTAGTAGGCGGTCATCCTTCAACCCGGTGACTTACTTTTCAAATTCTGCCATTTTAAAAGATACTTCTTAGCTAGCTTTTTGCAGGGGCAAACCAGTTAGTCTGAGGGTGGTTCTCAGGAGACATTGGACATGACCAAGGCTGTCATTTTAGAAACTGGTTCTGAGTAAGGGATTTGTGTGAAAGCTACTTCCCAGACACAAAACGTTTCTGTTGCTGGTTTTTGTTTTGAGCTTTGAGTATTAAGTGCTTATAGGATGTATTTGTTCCCATCAATTTTGGTCGTTGGGTCTTTGTTTTCGATTGTTAATGCTCATATCATCACTTTAAAAATGATAATGACACCCTCTTCAAGTGGTTCCTATGTCCTTTTGATGGGGTCCTATTAGACCATGATGTTGTATTATCTGGTTATAGAGAACATCCCAGGAAACGATTTTCCTCTTAGAATTTCCATTTCTCAAAGAAGTCTGTGTTAAGTGTGCTCATTGTTCTAATAAGTTTTCTTCTCCCTTTCAGCATTTTGTCCTTACCACATTGGTCATTTCTCCCTTGTTGGTTTGGGGTTTGAGGAGCATGTGAGTATAATACTTTCAGAAACTTACTTTTGTTACTTATCTCCAAGCTTGTTATTTTCTATAGAATATTTTATATGTATAAATGTTTTACTGGCATGTATGTACACTACGTGAGTCTTATTGGATCTCTGGAATGGTTTTGAGCCATCATAAAGAATTGAGCCCAGGTCTCTGCTAGAGCAACCCGTGCTCTTAACTACTGAGCCATGTCTCCAGCCCACTAAGGCATATTTTCTTTCTTTTTTAATTAATTTATTTTTATTTCATGTGCACTGGTGTTTTACCTGCATGTATGTCTGTGTAAGGGTGTCAGATCACCTGAATTTGGAGTTAGAGACAGTTGTGAGCTGCCAAGTGGGATGGGAATTGAACCTGGGTCCTCTGGTAAAGAAGCCAGAACTGCTGAGCCATCTCTCCAGCCCCTAAAGAATATTTTCAAGAATTCATTTCTCAGTGTATCTTACACAAAGGAACAGTTCGCCAGCATCTTGTTGTTTTTGTTTAAAGCTAAACAGTTCTCAGGAAGTAGCATATGTCACAGCACTAGTCATCACAGGTGTGCTACAGAGCCTCACAGTATGGTGGGCATGAGGCACCATGAGTTCCCTACAGGCTGCTTTGCCCTTATTGCCTTGCTTGATGAGCTTGCATGTGCCCCTCTCTCCCTTTACCTATGTTGACCACAGTGAATTTTAAAAAGTATCAGTATATTTATCAATTTAAAAAAAGGAAATAGAAGACTATCTTGGAGTAATGGACTATAGTGTTTGCTCAAGAATTTGCTTATATTTTACATTTTGTCAATTCCTAACAGTGGATAAGATAGATGTTTTTGAGGGTGGGGTTTTGAGATAGGGATTCTTTGTGTGTAGCTCTGGCTGTCTTGGAACTTGCTTTGTAGATCAGGCTAACCTTAATACTTTTTTTTTTTTTTTCTAAGACATAGTGTAGAAAAACACTCCAGTAACCTGTTGTCCCCAGCTCCTTAGCGGTGAAGAGTGTTAATGTGAATGTCTGATTCTGATAGCAGGTATATGGTGATGGCTTTGTCCGTAAACAAAGCCATCTTTGTGTTAAGAAGGGACTACCACAGCCAGAGGTCCTGAAGATCCATGGGGTATGACTACCTTTATGGGTTTCACAGAAATTTCTAAGGAATTGGTGACTAGGCTCTTTTGTTCCCTGAGATCACATTTGGGAATGTTCCATTAACTGCTACTGCTCTGACACCTCTTAGCGGTTGCTGGTAAGAGCGTAGAAGCCTGAGATAAATGGTTGCAGCAGACATTACCTTTCTGAACTGTTGCTTCTTACTACCCATAACTCAGGAACTGAAAAGAGATAAATGAAAAACACTTTTCATTCTCTGAACCTTTGCTTTCTGAAAGTCTCTAGAACAATTTTGGAGAGTCAGAGGAACTTAAACAGTTACTTAAACTGGTATGAGATGATGTGGTCAGGATGCTACCAGGTGGGTGGACAACTTGGGCAATATGCTGCTGCTTTTAGCGGTCAGCCCTTAGCAAATTCACCTTTGTTAGATTAAGGGATAGCTGTTAAGATTGCCATCTTGTTGGAAAATTTCATGCACTCTGTTATTTTGACTCATTGGATAAAATGTTATTTAATAGTTCTTCAATCTTCAGTAATATTTAGCAGTCTATATATGAGATAGTCTGGTTTGTAGATGCTATATAAAGGATATTTCAGTTTTTAAATTATAAATATGTTGAATCAATAGTTTAATTTCTATTGTGCTGTGCAGTGGTGGTGTACACTTTTAATCCCAGCACTTGGGAGGCAGAGGCAGGTGGAGCTCTTGTGAGTTTGAAGCCAGTCTGATTAACAGGGAGAGTTCTAGGGTGGCCAGGGCTCCACAGAGAAACCCTATCTTGAAAACTAAAATAAAACACAGTTTACTTTCTGGTATTCAGATCACTTAGTATACTGAAAAACTGGGTCAGCAACCATGTGTGAAAGTTTTGTTTTATTCATTTGTTTTATTTTTAGGTCCAAGCATCTCATTTTGAAGGTCTCATCACAACAATTGTTGGATATATACTTTTAGCAATAACACTGATAATTTGTCATGTATCCTTTAATGAACCAGCATGAAGGTACAATATCATTCATACCAAAGAGTTGTCACTAATAACAAGAGCTGTTCCTCTTATCCCCCACCCTACCATGTTTTCATAAAAATTAGTGTTTGTGAAGGGATGAGTGTGGACCGAATTTGAAATAAATGAAATTTGTCATTATATTGAGTATAATATGAAGCATTTCTTATTCAATTTTTCCTTGACTAAATGCTTCAGGCCTTGGCAACACTTGTTAAATTTCATAGGTCTCGTCGTTTGCTGGGAGTCTGCTATATTGTGGTTAAGGTAATCAGTTGTAAATGAAAGCTGAGTGGTTTTCCTCCATTTGATTGGTATTGATGAACTTTGTTTTTTATTTAATTAAGGTCTCTTTATTAGTTGTGGTAGAAATTGGAGTGTTCCCTCTCATTTGTGGCTGGTGGCTGGATATTTGTTCTTTGGTGAGTTGAATACCCACTGTCATATAATCTCATTTCAAAGCTTCAAAATGTCTTTAGAAAACATTCCTCTTAAAGGAAAGTATTTGATGACTTGCTTATTCTCAGATTATAACACTGTCGACTGTAAATGTCGACAGTTTTAAATATTAAATTTGTCTTAAATATTAATTTTTTTAATGTTTTATATGTATTTGAGTGTCTGTATTTTTATTGGAGAATTTTGTTACTCCCTTTTTCCTCCTAAATTTTATAGTAATGGTGGCCAGCTTTTAAAACTATGATACTAAATTTTAATAGTTCTTAGTCTTGATTTTTCAAAATATATGTAGAAAAGCTGCTTTTGGTTCTGAGATTGACATTTGCTCTTATTCTTTATTATTTAAAACCTTTGTGAATGAAGATCTATAGCTAAGAAATCAAAAATTTTTGTTTGTTTGTTTTCTTTCTCTGAGACAGGGTTTCTCTGTGTAGCCTTGGCTGTCTTAGACTCACTTTGTAGATCAGACTGGCTTTGAACTCACAGAGATCCATCTGCCTCTGCCTCCCCAAGTGCTGGGATTAAAGGTATGCCCCACTGTGCTCGGCTCAAGATCTTATATAGTTACAAAGACTAGCTTTTAATAGTAAAGGCTGAGAGCATATGTCAGTTGGTAGAATGCTTGCGCAGGGTGCGTGAAGTCCTGGGTTCAATCCCCAGTACCAGATGAACTAAGTATGATAACATGTGTCTGAAATTGTAGTGCTGATGAGGCAAAGCCTGGAAAGTCAGACTTCCATGTTTTCTAGCTGCATAGCAATTTCTTGTCTGGCCTGAGATACATGAGACCCCATCACAGAAAAAGAAAAGAAACAATCTCTTAAAACTAATTATTTATGCTTCATGATTTTAATTGCATTATTTATTTTTACTATTTTCATATATGATGCTGAGAGGACAGTTTGCAGGGGTCCATTCTCTCTGTCATGGTAATTCCAGGGATCAAACTCAGGTTTAGTCACCTTGCCTGTCCATGCCTCAGAATTTTAAAGTGTTATATATTATTACGTAGTTCTGTGGCACTATGAACTGGCATTAAGAGAGCCAAAAGACAAAAACATTGACATTATGTACATTTGGTGATCTGACTTCTTAATGGTGGAAGTACCAAGCATTGTAAATGTAGGTGGCACAGATCTCTGACCTATTCTGCTTTGGCCTAGGAAATGTTTGATGCTACTCTGAAAGATCGAGAACTGAGCTTTCAGTCGGCTCCAGGGACGACAATGTTTCTACATTGGCTGGTGGGAATGGTGTATGTGTTTTACTTTGCCTCCTTCATCCTATTACTAAGAGAGGTAGGTCCTATAGGGAACTACTGATGCTCTGCGTTTTGGGGAAGGGTTTTGCTTTGACCACCAGTCATCCCTCAAAGGCTGGTATGTTTTCCTAATTAAGCCATATTCTTTACTAGTCTAAGAGAGAATAACTAATAATAGACTTCAGTTTGATTATTTTAAATCAATGTTTATGTCAAAAAATGAGAATTTATAGTTTTAAAAATGATGATACACATCATACTTAGCCTATGTTGTAAACTCCTAAAAGTGGTTGTAATAATAAATTGTTCTTAGACTTCATCTCCAAAAAGGGTTTTATAGAATTGAAAATATTTAAGTATATAGGAGCACCTGAAATACAGAGTAACAGTGAGGATCCTTTATGATCCTAGGTCACTTGTCAGATAGGTACCTTCACAGATCCTGTTCTAACTGGCTTAAAAATGAGAAAAAATTAGTATTTGCTTAATGTGCATCTAGCTCCAATTCTATGCTGTATGCTGGGGTAATACTGAGATGCAGAGGCACAATTCTTATTCTCCATTCCTACGAATGAATAAATCCTTTGAACAAATTAGCTTACTGTGCTGAGACTGATGATGGCAAAGCTAACAAAGCCAGTGGGAATGGAATGTAAAATCACAGAGACTGAATATCATTTATGTTTTAATATGGGAAAGATTTGAAGATGGTAGGGGGTGGATCTGAATCCTTGCCCTAAATCATTCAATGTATAGTAATGTTTGTATGTTTTTGCCTCATCAATCCAGATTTCTTGATAAATTGTTCTCAGTGACTGTTTTCCAGTTTA
The DNA here is from genome assembly GCA_028658305.1 of Pachyuromys duprasi. Lineage (NCBI taxonomy): Eukaryota > Metazoa > Chordata > Mammalia > Rodentia > Muridae > Pachyuromys > Pachyuromys duprasi. The sequence goes on along the minus strand of CM053743.1, from coordinate 73,235,238 downwards.
CAATTAAAAGCATCAAAGGCCATTAAAAATACAATAGTTTGATAGAATCTCTGGCTAAGGAACTTGTTTTTCTATGACAGCTGTGAATTGCCTTGGTTGGATTTTACGTGCCAGAATAACTTATGGGCCTTATTTTTCTGTTTATTTTCATATGCACAACGTAAAGATGTTAATGAGTATGTATCATACTTGAAATATTTTTGCAGGTACTTCGGCCTGGTGTTTTATGGTTTCTAAGGAATTTGAATGATCCAGATTTTAATCCAGTACAGGAAATGATCCACTTGCCCATCTATAGACATCTCCGAAGATTTATTTTGTCAGTGGTGAGCAGGTCTTTTCATTAAAAAAAAAAAAAAAAACACAAAAAAAACAAAAAAACAACAAAAAAAAATCAAAAGCCCAGCATTTGGGGAGGCAGAGGCAGGCAGATTCTTTTAGATTGGGAGGGCTGGAAGAGCATACTAACTGTATTTACCTAAGCCTGTAGAAGATACCAAAGAGTTTGCCAGATTCACAGTATAGTTGTGCCCTGTGTCTTTATACAGATTGTGTTTGGCTCCATTGTGCTTCTGATGCTCTGGCTTCCTATACGCATAATTAAGAGTCTTTTGCCTAATTTTCTCCCCTACAATGTCATGCTCTACAGGTAAGGATTTTTTGTTATTGTTTTGGTTGCTTGGGGATTGAACTTGCTTCATCTGTGCTAATAAGCAAGTACCATACCACTGAGCAGTAAGCTCAACCCTATAGAGTTTCAAAACTTAGAAAAGTTATAATGATTTATCACTGTTGGGATTTAATAATCAAATTACATTAAACAGTTTATGTGATAGTTCCATTTTGTCCCATTTTGTCATACTCTCATTCACATAATGTGTTAGTACTTACACACCCTCCCCAAGACGGTTTCTCTGTGTACCCTGGCTGTGTTGGAAGTCACTTTGTTGACCAGGCTGGCTTCAAACTCAAAGATGTACCTGCTTCTGCCTTCCAAGTGCTGGAATTGAAGGTGTGCACCTCCACTACCTGGCCCAGTAGTTACATCATTTTCCAAAGGATGACCTATTATTACATGTGTTAGGAAGTTTGTTTTTTTTTAACCAAACTTAATAAGTTAGTAGCATTGACTTTTCTTTGTGTACACCTTTAACTGTGTACTAAAAGTAAGACTCAAGACTTTTTTGGGGTTTAAACTTTTCAGTGACTTTATTACCCCATAATTTACCTCAAGCTATGAGGTTGCTTCCTCAAATTTATTTCTATTTTGTCAGGTCCAATCTTTAAGATTTTACACCAAGCCAGCTCATTTACCGCTCAGTAGCTTAGTTTACATTTCTCTTTACTCTCCATTTATATCCTACTTCCCTCCCTGCTGTCTCTAGATTTTCTGAAAGTTGATTGTATTATTCCTCTGTTAAAAAGTTGTTAGTAGTTCCTCCATAGTAGGGGTTACATTTATGGGCAAGGAAAATATATAGTATATTAGATAAAATATATAGTATGCGTAATAATCATTACTGGTCTAGAAAAAAGAAAGGAATGAAAAGAACAGAATGTCCAGGATGGGGTTTTGATTTAGAAGGAGTAACTGATGAAGACTGAAGTGACAGTTAAGGAAAGCCCTAAAAGGAGCTGGGGAAAGGGGTTCTGAAGGTAGTATTCAAGCCAGATGAGTCACAGTCACACCAAGAATAAGCTTAGCTGAGAAGGAGGATGAAACTGGGCCCCTGTGTTTTTAGACTGGAGAGGCAAAGGGAAAGCAGCTGTTTTCCATGCTGTTGGAAGGGTGGGCAGCTCTGTAACACCCTGCTCTCACAGTGCAAGTGAGCACCAAGGCATGGCCATTGGTGGACATCAAGGGACCAGGAACAGTGTCTGTGGGGCTTAGGAGGATATCCTCACTGACTTGGAGAAAGAATGGGAGAAAAGGCAATAAAGACAACAAGTTCATTTGACTTTGGAGATTTGTTTAATCTGATTAGATGTTTTATAAGTTACAATGAAAATAGGACTTGTGTTATAAACTTGTCTCTTTTGTAACTATTGTAGTGATGCCCCGGTGAGTGAACTGTCCCTTGAGCTGCTCCTGCTGCAGGTTGTCCTGCCAGCTTTGCTGGAACAGGGACACACTAGGCAGTGGCTGAAGGGGCTTGTGCGTGCATGGACAGTTACTGCTGGATACTTGCTGTGAGTATGGCAGCTGACTCTGGGCGTCAGTGTTGTCTGTGTTCTTAACCTTTCTTTTTCCCCTTTTTCTGACTGTGGGCACTGAAGTCAGGGACTCATGCACATGGTACAAATGCCATACCACTGAGGAACAACTCCAGCCCCATATTTTATTTTTTATTTAGAGACCAGTCTTAACAAAGCTGTCCTCAATCCTAGAGTCCTTATGCCCTGGACTTCTTAGTGCTGAGCATACAGGCATGTTCACTATGGCCTATTTTGTTTTATAACCTTCCTAAAGGAAGTATATTCTGTGTTCTACTCAGCAAAAGCTACTTTTAGAGGTTGGAGAGATGGCTCAGCAGTAAGACTGCTTGCCCTTCCCAGAGTACTCACTTCATTTCCCAGCACTAATGTCAGGCGACTCACAATGGCCTGTAAGTCCAACTTTGGTGATTTGACGCCTTTTCTGGCTCTGGGCACCTACAACATATGTGGCATGCAGATACAAACATGTACACGTATAAATAAAAGCTTTTAGGAAACCCTAGTTATAATAAATGGTTGAGAACTGTCTGCAGGTTCCCCTTTCAAGGATGGTATATGTACATATCCCCTCTTGTGCAGGCTCACTGCTGCTCCTCCTCTTGTGCTGTTAGATGAGGCAAGTAAAGGGAATTGGAGTGACTGCATGGTGTGCTTATTTGGGACTGCTACAGTACCAATACACATTAACCTAAAAGTTAAAAACACAGTGCACTTAAAGACAGACTAACTTACCTTTTTCTTAGGGATTTTAACCAGGTAAAAAAATTTTCCTGAGGTTTGATTTATTGTTTACTTAGTTAACTTTTCTTGTTGCTGTGATAAAACACCCAACAGAAGCAGCTTAAGGAAGTGTTTGTTTTGACTTATTTTGGGTGGGGAATTCTATGCATCAGGAGCTTGAGGCTTCTGTTGACATCAAATTTGCATTCAGGAAGCAGGGAGGGGAGATGCTGGTTTACATAGCTCACTTACCCAGTTTACTCTGTGCAGGATCCCTGGCATGCAGGGGTATTCTCTCACTCACTCTTAGGATGGGTCTTCCCACCTTGGCCTAATGTTGCATATTCCTTCACTGGCATTCCAGAGGCCTGTGTCCAAGGCTTCTGTCTTAGTTAGGGTTCCCATTACTATAATCATTACTATAATAAAACACCATGACTAAAAGCAACTTGGGAAGGAAAGGGCTTATTTCATCTTACACCTCCAGGTAATAGCCCATCACTGAGGGGAGTTAGGGCAAGAACTCAATGCAGGAACTTGTAGACAGGAAGTGATGCAGAGGCCATAAAGGAATGTTGTTTACTGGCTTGATCCTTGTGGTCTTGTCATCCTGTTTCTTATAATCCACCCCCAGGCCACCCACCCCAGGGGTGCCACCCACCCTTTGTGAGATCGGCCTTCCTACGTTAATTACTAATCAAGAAAATGCACTCGAGGCTTGCCCATAGGTCAGCCCACAAGGCATATTCTTTCTTTTTCTTTTTTTTTTTTTGTATTTATTTTTTTACTGATTACAGTTTGTTCACTTTGTATCCCAGCTATAGCCCCCTCCCTCATCCCTCACCAGTCCCATACTCCCTCCATCATCTCCTCCCATGCCCCTCCCCAAGTCTATTGATAGAGGAGGTCCTCTTCCTCTTCCCTCTGACCCTAGCATATCAGGTCTCATCAGGAGTGGCTGCATTGTCTTCCTCTGTGGCCTGGTAAGGCTGCTACCCACTAAGGGGGAATGATCAAAGAGCCAGACACTGAGTTAATTTCAGAGACAGCCCCTGTTCGTGTTACTAGGGAACCCACTTGGAGACTGAGCTGCCATGGTAGGGGTTCTAGGTTATCTCCATGCATGGTCCTTGGTCTTAATTGTCCATCTCTCTTCCCAGGTGACTGTAGCCTGTGTCACGTTGACATAAAACTGGCCAGCCCTATGACTCTAGTTCTTGTCAGGTTAATGATCAGGATTAACCTCCATAGACATTTGTATTTATTGAGCTGCATTGATTTATCAAGTCCATGAGATATGGAAGTTTCTGAAATATTTGGCACACTGAAGTACATTACTGTGGGATGCAGACTTGAACACCTCCCTTCTCCTTAGTGATACTCTTGTCTGAAATGACCTGTAGCTTGCACAGGAGACACAGCAGACATTAGGAGAGAAGACAAATGTTCTCACTCTGTGAAGACTCTGTGCTTTTCTCTAAGTCACTGACTTTTTCTCAGATGTTAAGTAAAGAAACATAAAATATGCTCAATTTCTGGAGGGTCTCACAAGCTAGCTAACAGAGTTGGAAGGGTTTTATTTGAAGCAAACACTAGCATTTAGTCCAGGTAGCAGGAACAATGCTCAATATAGAGTCCACATAAATGTTTTCTACTTTTTAAGAAAATATGTCATACTTGTCATTGTCACTCTGAAATGAGACACACTGCTGTAACTTCTGTGTAGGGACCTTCATTCTTACTTACTGGGAGACCAGGAAGAAAATGAGAACAGTGCAAACCAGCAGGTGAACAATAACCAGCCTGCGCGTAACAACAACGCCGTTCCTGCTGGGGAGGGCCTGCATGCAGCCCACCAAGCCATACTGCAGCAGGGAGGCCCTGTCGGCTTTCAGCCTTACCGCCGGCCTTTAAATTTCCCACTCAGGGTGAGTTCATACAGACTGATGTTTCTGTAAATTATTTTTTTTCTTTCACTAAATGAGAATTAGTGCTGTTAATACGTAGCGCTGTGTAGCTATGACTATGGTTCCTGGAAAGAAACCTGTTTTATTACTCTCAGGTCATAAATATTCAAAATGAGGTTAGTAGATTTTGGAAATGGACAGTATGTGGGGTTAGGATTCCATGGACTTTAGTTTTGTTTGAGAGAAAAAGCTTGTAAATTAGAAGCTATCATGATGGATAATGTTTGAGCGTGTGTCAGGAACTGTAGTGACATGTTATTGTTTGCTTCTGATTTCATGCCCACTCACAGCAATTGATCAGAACAGAAGTATGTTTCTGTAAGGCAAAGACACAAAAAGTACAGTATGGTGAGGATGGAGTAAGGCACATATGCCTTCATGGCTCTCCACTCCGGCTCCTGCCCATCTCAGAGTGTGGACTGTCGTCATAGGTTCCCTTGGCCTTCACCTTTCCTCTGCATATGGCATCTCCTAAATATATTCAGTTATCTCCAGTTCTAGCTTACTGTGTCCAGTGTGTCTTTAAGGACCTGGCATATGCCAGATGTGGGTGGCCATTTACTGTTATAGCTAATGAAACTGAAGACCAGCTTGGTTAAAGATCAGCCTGTTCTATCATCTTGAAGCTAGCAGCCAGTCTGTGATTCAAACTCTTGTCAAAAATTTATTCTGATAGCTAGTACTGTTTATACGCCATTTGTTATATTTCAGATCTCTTGTTTATAATGGTTTAAGGTTGTGAGTCTGATCACTTTTGAACTTTGATAGATCATTAAATCTCTAGTTCTTAGTTCCTTTTCTGTAAAAATAGACATTATCTTATTTTTGTATTACCTTTGCGTCATATGGAGTCATTGTGTAAACAGGCCTTGAGTGTCTGTGATACTTTTGATGAGTGTGAGGGCTATAGAAATCATGCATGCAGTCCTTGCCCTGAACTCTTCTCAGATTACTTTGGGAGATTAAAAAACAAAACCAGACAGTAGTTTGGGTTCTCAGAGAAGATGTTTACTGAGGGTACTGTGACTGCTTTGGGGTGCAGAACACCAGTTTCTAGTACAAGTGCATGGAAATTGTCATGGAGGAGTTGATAAATAAGCTGTCTTTAATGCTGAGAGGAAAAGCAGATTAAAAATGGTAAGTAGGAAGGGCATTCCAGGCATATGTCAGGAAAGGGCACATTGGACATGGTAACTGCTGGTAACTGAATATAATTAGAGGATGTATGTGTAGAGGAGAGGTTAAGGGCAGGGAAGCAGTGGCACACAGGACTCCTGGGTGTGCAGCAGCCAAGTAGAGAGCCTTGCACATCATGAGTACACTAGTTGGTGCACACGATTTTGTGCATCTTGCCCCATTGAGAAACACATCTGTTCTTATGTAGTAGCTTATTCTAGAAAATGTTGCTTATAATGATGAAGGAAACAAGGTCTTTCTTCAGTTTGTCTGCGAATCTTAAAAGCAGACCTCATAGTGAGCACCTGCTTTATTTTCCCTGGTCATCGACCCTCTTGCCAGGGGTGGAGATGGTGGAGCTCATCAGACACAGAATCACTAAGGGCTCTTTAGGAAGACAAAGCTGTAGTTTTTCTCATTAAGAACTCTGCCCTCTGATCTTGGGAAAGGTAGAAAGTGAGGTACAGTAGATTTTTTTTACCCCAGGAAAGGGGTCTTCTCTTCCCCATGTGCTGTGTTCCATTAATACCTCCCCAGTACAGAAGCCACTGGCTACATGTATTTATTTACAGTTAAGATTAGTGAAAATAAAACTTGGAATTTGGTTATTACATTACAGTATTCACATGTCACGAGCACAGTAGCCATGTGGTCAGTGACTGCTTTGTTGGACAGAGTAGAACTAGATGTCTCTATCACCACATCAAACATTCTAATTGAAAGGCACTGCTACTGAGTTTAGAATGATGGATATTTTAAATTTGTTATACTTAATTTTTAGTGAGTTTGTTTTGCTGAGTATAAATATATTTGCTTCTTTTTTGTGGGTTTATCTGGTCATGTGAAAATGAACATTTACCAAAGGCTGTGTCCCTCTCCTGAGAGCACAGGTGCAGGTGTCTCTCTCCTATCTTTATTTCTCTCCTTGGTGCTGGGAGTACAGGCATGTATCTTGTACAGTGGCAGGATTTCATAGTGGGAGTATTATGTGGATTCTGTGAGCAGTATCAGAATACATTGAGGACTAGTAAACCACTTGTGAACCTTCTGTTTTTCCTTGCAGATATTTCTGCTGATTGTCTTCATGTGCATAACATTACTAATAGCCAGCCTCATCTGCCTTACTTTACCAGGTATGAGTTTATTCTAGCTTTTAGTCATTAAATGTTAAAACTCTTTTCTCAAATAAAAACTGGAAATAGTCCTATGTTCAGTTCCAAGGCTATTGATCCCTTCCGGGTACTTTGTCTGGGTGGACTGCATAGGTCCAGAAACAGTTATAAGTTCATTCCAGGGCATGGCACTACAGCCTCTCAGTTTCCATAGTACATCACATTGTGGGCCTTCAAAGTCATTTGTGAGATTTAAGATCTTTTTATAGTCGACATGTAAAAAAGTTTATAAAGTTAAAGTATTTACTCAGATCTGGATTTCACAAATGTTGCTCTTTGCTAGCACTAACCTTGTTAGCAATGTCAACCAAACAGTGTTTCTTCATTGCACAAGTAAGCCACTCTGGTCGAATATAGTAGCTTGCTGTCATCTCCAAAGGTGCCCTTGGTGGGATGGAGTACAAAACCAGTGACAAATCACAGAGTAGCTTGACGCCTGCTATTCATATCCACTCAAACATTCAAAGTCATGCTGATAGCTGTTAACCACTGCATTGTGTATGGAGTAATTGTCTTGATTATAATAGTAACTTAATAATTTTATTAAATGTGTATTAAATATTTGTCTCAAAAGTTATAAGGCTGGGAAAGAACAACTTGGGACATTAAAATTAAATTCTTTATTTTGGTTTTTTTTTTTTTTTTCAAGACAGGGTTTTTCTGTGTAGCCTTGGCTGTCCTGGAACTCACTTCACAGACCAGGCCACCTGCCTATGCCTCCTGAGCGCTGGGATTACAGACATGCATCACCCACCTGGCCATTAAAATTACTTTAAAGTGACGTTTCTTTAAAAAAAAAAAAAAGAAAACTTTTTTGTTTTGTTTTAAGATGTAAGATAACTTTATTTATTCAAAGGAAGTAGGCCAGTCCCCTTAGAACTTCTAAAACTGCTTCTTGGTGCCAACAGCTTTGGTGACCTTGAGCTCATTGAATCTCACAGTGTTGCTCAGGAGCCTGCACTCTCCCACGGGAATAATGTCTCCAAACTGTACATCCCTGCATCAGGAGACAGGTGCACAGACATGTTCTTGTGGCACTTCTCAAAGTGATTGTACTTCCCTATCTAATGGAGATAGTTCCAGCCGATGACAGTGGTCCTCTGTATCTGCATCTTGGTCACAACACCACACAGGATCCAACCTTGGATGGAGATATTACTAATGAAGGGACATCTCTTGTATATGTAGGTGCCCTTGATGGCCTCCCTGGGTCCTTGACGCCTAGACCAATGTTTTTGTAGTACTGAGGGAGTTTTTCCTTGCATGTTTCTCTCAGTAAAACATGCTTCTTGTCTTGAAAAATTGTAGGCTGCTTTTGGTAAGCACACCCTGTCTGAATGTCTGTCATGTTCCCAGCAACCTAAGAAAAAGAGAAAACATTTTAAATCATTTTTAATTTGAAGAAATTGTGATTTTTTTTAACCTTCATTTCTATGTGGAGACTTTAAGATTATTTTTACTGATTTTTTTGAGAATTTTATTTAGTCTTACCCCTAACTCCTCCCTCTTTAAATTCTCTGTGTCCTGTTTTGTTTTTAATTAAATTTAAAATTTTTTTAATAATCAGTCCAGTCCAGTTAGTATTGCCCATGTACTGTTGGGTATGGGGGCCTTCCATTAGACCAGCTATTCTCAACCTGTGGGTCACAACCTCTTTGGGAATTGCATATCAGTTATTTAATTACGATTCATAACACTAGCAAAGTTATAGTTATGAAGTAGCCATAAAATAATTTATGGTTGTGTCACTTGAGAAACTGTGTTTTAAAGGGTTGCAGTGTTAGGAAGGTTGAGAACCACTGCTGTAGACAGTGCTCAGCCTCTCAGGAGCTACAACCCTTAAAACATATTTTTCCCTCCTAGCCATCAGCTGTCCATAATCCCCCAGATAGGGGTAGGGGTAGGACTTATGAACTCCTTCCTACTCCAAGCTAGAAGTTGATTGGCTTGATCTTGTTGAGATCTTGTACCAGCAAACATAGCTGCTGTGAATTTTTGAGTGTGGCAGACCTGTGTTGTGGGTGGTTGACACTTTATACTCCCTTTCCCTCACGATCTCTTGAGCTTAGGGAATGGGCAGGTACGTGTGTGTGTGTGATAAAGATGTCATCTTGCTAAGCATTCTACATGAAGACTTCTGCTCTCGTAAGACTTTGCTTTAAATTCCTCATCCTTCTCAAATCACAGCTGCCTAACTTCCCTAGCAATAATAGGAACACACGGCTTTCATGTTCCATTTTCATATTTTTACCAGAATTTAAAAAATAATAAAAGCTGGGCAGTGGTAGCACATCTTAATCCCAGCACCTGGGAGACAGGCAGATCTCTTGAGTATGAAGCCAACCTGGTCTACAGTGTGAGTTCCAGGACAGAAAAGGATACACAAGGAAACTCTCTCAAAAAAAAAAAAAATTAATAAAAGAAGAAACTAATTTTATGCTTTAATTTAGTAGTATGAATAATTCAGTGTCACTTAATACTGGTATTGAACATTTCTTTTTAGCCTAACATGGTGGAAAGAGTAACTTCAGTTCATTACAGAAGAGCTTTAACAGTGCACATTTGAGCTTCTTCCCATAGGTTGCCTCTCCGCTCCAGTTTAACTGATGGGTTGAAAGCTACCCCTGTCTTCACAGAAGCTGAGGAGAAGGAGAGGAAAAGAAAGGAAATAGCGGAGAGGGAAAACAGGAGGGAGAGAGGAAATAGATACTGGCTATTAAATGTAAAAATAATTCAAAATCTCAAAGACAAAGTTGAATATAGAACACTAAATATCAGTGGTGATTTTGGTGTTTTAGAATTAATATGCACAGTTAGGTGTGGTGGCACGTGGCTTTAATTCTATCACTTGGAAGGCAGAGGCAGGCGATTTCTGTGAGTTTGAGGTCAGCCTTATCTACAGATTGAGTCCAGGACAGCCAAGGCTCTTACACAGAGAAACCCTGAAACCCTGTCTTGAAACTTCCCCCCCAAATCAAAACAAAACAAAACTTCTTGAGCAGTTAACTGTGTTATAGCTGTGCTGTGATTCACACTTGAGAGCCCAGTGCTCAGGACACCACAGCAGGGGGATTGCTATTGATCTTGAGACCATCTTGAACTACACTGTAAAACCCTGTCTGACAACAGAAGCAAAGCACAAAACTAACAACCTTTAAGAACATCTCAAGTCTGTGTCTTACTGTTCCATGTTGATGTTGATTTTTTTTTTAAAGGAAATTTAGATAGTATTCCTTGATGCTGTGTTTTTGAAATGTTATTGTGCCCACTTTATTTTAAAAAGCTGAGTTTTCTGTGCAAATGAATGTATCATTTGGAAGAAAACCCAGATTTTTTGTAATGTGCCTAAATAAAATATTGACAGCACAAATAATAGAAAATTTCTCTCTTTATCCTATTATCATAATAATTTTAGTTGATAATAGATAATGAAAGCACCAATGTTCATAACTTCTCAGACCAGAAGAAAGTAGTAAATGGCATGGCAGATCAGGGTGCCGATTCTGGGATAATCAGCTCATGACTTCCTATGTTTTTTTGGGTATTTCTTAGTCAAATAATTATGTTTCCTGAAGAGTTGTTTGTTTTTGTTTATTCTGATATGGAAATAAAGAATGTCAAGATTATAGTTCTCTTTACCTAGCCACATGTCTCATTTGTCAGCCTTTCTGTTTTCAGTATTTGCTGGCCGTTGGTTAATGTCATTTTGGACGGGGACTGCCAAGATCCACGAGCTGTACACTGCTGCTTGTGGTCTCTATGTGTGTTGGCTAACCATAAGGGCGGTGACCGTGCTGGTGGCCTGGATGCCACAGGGACGCAGAGTGATTTTCCAGAAGGTTAAAGAGTGGTCTCTCATGGTATGTTTTTGTAACCATAGATTGATCTTGGGTAGTAAATGCTTTAACAGGTGTTTCCCATTAGTTTTCTTATTGTGTCACTGGTTTTCAGGAAAGTTTTTTTTTTTTTTTTTTAATCAAAAGGTATATTTCAAGCCAGGTGCAGTGGTGCAGGCCTGTAATCCCAGTGCTCAGGGAAGCCTGAAAAAAACAGAAGGCATATTCCTTTAAGATACCTTCTGTTTCACTTGAGAACCATAGTTCTGTACCCAGACACACTTGAGAGCTAAAACAGAAGAGTGTGCTGCTAAGTAATACCATAAAATAATGAAGAATTACTGAAAGTGCCTTTGGAAATGCAAACACACAAGTAATAGAAGTCATTCTCAAATCCCTGATTTCACACAGGGTATGACAGGGTGTCCTTTTCCGATTGTGGAAAAAAAAATGCCTGTACACACTGTTGTCTGTGCTGGAAATGCGGCAGGGCACTTCTCTGCCTAGTCGTTAGGGTAATCAGCTCTGAGTTCTGTATCTGACTTTATACTTTGCTTTTTTTTAGAGTTTATACATTTATATTTATGCTGAAACCATTTTAATGTTTTATTACTTATTATTTACACATATTATATGGTACCACGTGCTAGCTCAGTAATACCTGTATATGTAGCGTGTTCTAATCAGACTAGCATATTTCAGTTTTCCATCATGGTACATTCATTACGTGTTGATAACATCCATAACTGTAGTGAGAGATTTATTACAGTTATGAGTGGAGAGGGTTAATTGCTACTTAGTCCATAGAGTAATGAGTCACTTAACTATATTTAAAATATAGAAACCAGCTAAGTTTAGTTTTATTTGGTAGTTCTATCATATCTTGACAAATGTTGTGAATAGAGGTGGTATGTGTTCCACCACTACTGTATTTGGTCACATGTTAGAGTAGTTGTATCCACTGATGGGATCTTAAAAACAAGTCACCAGAACCCAGTCATTTTAAAGACTAGTTTTATTGTTAGTATATTATAGTTCCTTTTACTTTGTATCAATTTATTCTAAATTTTGCTACTTAATCCAAATTCTAAAACTGCATTGTTAATACACTAGCTATAGCTGCTAATGTATTGAACAGATGGTAGCTTTTTCTTCATCAAAAAACTAGGTTATTCTGTTTGGCTTGATGAATTACCTTCACTAGAGTTAGAGCGAGCTACCAGTTTACTGTGAAGGATCACAAATCAGCTTATGAACTAGGTTGTCATGGGACCAGTGTTTTGGCAAATCAGTAGATTTTTGTAGGCAGATAAAAGTTAAGTAACGAGAAGGGTATTTTTGAGGAAAACAACAGTCATTTTGTTAACTGTATATAACAGTAGATGAAATTTTGGGGGGAAAATCCTTTTCTAGCAACAATCTGTAGTCATATTATTAGGTCTTGTTACAGCTTGAGCTATGCATTCATGCATTTAAATGAGTTCACATAATAGGTTTGACACTGACTCAGGTGGTAAAGCTCTTGCCTAGCAAGCTCCCCAGAACCCACATATCATGCTGGGTGTGGTGATGTGTTCTTGTAATGTTAGTGGTGAAGAGGCAGAAACAGGAGGCTCCTGAGATTCCCTGCTGACCAGTGTTGTTTAATGGATGAGTTCTGTGCTAGTGAGGTTCTCTTTCTCAAAGGAGGGGGTGACATTTGAGATTGTCCTCTGGCCTCCATCTACATGTGTACACATGGGTACCTACCTGTGCAGGGGCACCTTCACATGTACACATAAGCATTTAAAAATTCCACTGAAATGCATAACATAAAAATGTGTGTATAAGTTGTTTAAAATAGTATGGGTACCCTGTTGGACATCAGGTCAAAAAGGAAAACAAGCCTAAAGTGGAATAGAGTTTGTCACCAAGGAAGGTTTGCTAGTGATTCTGTGTCTTATTTCCTACTAGATAGTGAAGACTTTGATAGTTGCTGTGCTGCTGGCCGGGGTTGTCCCACTGCTCCTGGGGCTCCTGTTTGAGCTGGTTATCGTTGCTCCTCTGAGAGTCCCTCTTGACCAGACTCCTCTTTTCTACCCTTGGCAGGTAAATCTATATTTTATCCTCATGATTATTGCTAATTATGTGGGCTCAAAAAACTGTTTGAGTATTTCAGTTTATTTTATGCAATTGTTTTCAGAAGATTATTTTTCTAGTCTAGGAACCCCTGTAAAGTTGTTGAAATAATGCCCTTTACTCTTTTAAAATGTAAAGGCTTGCAGTTACCTCCCCCTGGAGGGACTATCTTGCCAGGCCACAGGGGAAGAGGACATGCTCAGCTGTGATAGACTTGATAAGCTGGGGTAGATGGGAAGGCCTTGCTACAGTCTGAACTCTGCATTTGTGTATTCTGAGGAGTAGGGGAGGCCTGTGGGGGAGAGGAAAGAAGGGTGGGACTGGGAGGTGAGAAGGGATGGGGCTAAAACAAGGATATAAAGTGAATTAATAAATACATAAATAAACGAAGGAGGGAACGAAAGGAAGAAAAGAAAGAAAGAAAGAAAGAAAGAAAGAAAGAAAGAAAGAAAGAAAGAAAGAAAGAAAGAAAGAAAGAAAGAAAGGGGAAGGCCACATAAATCCCTTTCTTAGAATACTTTATGGATTAAAATGTTGCTCTTCCCTGAGCTTGCTATCTAGGAATCAGGATTCACTTGAGAGAACTGACCCACACAGGTATCTTGACCATGCATATGCCATGGGATGCACTTGTTCCTCATCGCCCTAAATAAGTAATGAAATCAAGAAAAAAAAATTAAAGGAATATTTCATGCCATGGGTTCTAAGCAGAGTACGATCTTGTAGGGTATGATGTACATTGTTTAAAATGTCTCAGTGGAGTGAGGGGGCAGGGTAGTTACTGGCTAGCCAGAGAGGAGAGGTTGGAGGTAAAGAACTATGAGGACTCTGATTTCAGCAGTACTTGGAATGGAAAACAGTCTGGAGCTAGAAACAAGCTCAGGAAAACCACAAATGTCTGAGCTTGATTACAAGCCTTGGAATAATTTCTTTAGGCCAAAAATGTTTTGTTATACAATACAAGGTAGCTCACTTCATACCTAGTGTCACAGGAGAAGCAACAAGCACGCGGGTTAAATTAATAGCATTTATTTTACGTGCTTCCCGGGTCTCCATTAATGCTCAGGCTTATCTATATTTTCTTGAAAAAATAATTTAAGTTTCTAAAACATGTAGGAGTATCAACTGAGCCTTTACATAATAATCTTCTTCCTCATTTTTTTATTAGTCTTTTGAGTGTTTTGTACAATGTATTTTGATAATATTCATTCTTTCCTTGTACTCTTTCCAGATTCATCCCCCATTCCCTAACTGGTCCCCAACCTGGTGTCCTTTGTAGGGAGAAATCTTTAATCTATCAAATTCATGCTGCTCAGATACTCTTGGATGTGTGGTCTTTACCCAGCAGTGGTAGAGCTGTTAACGAGAACTCACTCTGTCTCCCAGAAGCTACCAACTGTCAGAAGCTTAGCTAAGTTACCATTCCTGGGCAGCATGTGTTCTGAAACTAAACAGCCTTTGTGTTAGGCCTACTTGTGAGGTCAGTGAAGATGTGTTAAGTGTTGTTGGTATTTCTCTCATAGGACTGGGCACTGGGAGTGCTGCACGCCAAAATTATCGCAGCTATAACTCTTATGGGCCCTCAGTGGTGGTTGAAAACTGTCATTGAACAGGTAAGGGGCCGATTTCAGAGAAGGATACTCAGAAATGGGTCAGGGTTGTATTTAGCTAATGGAATTTTAGTTTTCATGTTTCTGCTTTTCTGAGCTGTTTTTATTAGTGTGCATATATAGCTCTTTTTTAAAGTGCATTTGCATGTGTGAGTGTGCACATCTATGTGAGTTTTGAAGATTGAATAGGTCATCAGGGTTTATGGCAAGCACCTTTATGCACTTGGTCAACTTGTTGGCCTCTTTTTCTATTTTTCGGAGTTGGGTGGGAGAGGGTTTCTAAGCAGGGTTTTTCTGTGTAGCCCTGGCTGTTCTGGAACTTGCTCTGTAAAACAGGCTGCCCTTGAACTCTGAGATCTGTCTGTATAGTGCTGGTATTAAAGGCTTGAGCCACAACACCTAGACTCTCCTTTTCAAAAGAGGAGGCAGTTTTATTTTCTTATATTATGCCTGTTAAAATAGTTTATGTCCTGGGAATAAATAATTATTAAAGAGATAGCTTCAAAGTCTACCTAATTAGGAAAGGTTAACAAAATTTTAGAGGGCTTATAAGCCAGTAGATAAGGGCTAGTTAATAGCCATGTCTGCTGCTGCGTTCCTTCAGTTGCAGCACTTGAAAGGTAAAGGCAGAAAGATGATGTGTTCAAGGTCAGCCTCAGCTAAACAGCAAGTTCAGGGACAGCCTAGAATACATGAGATCCTCTTTTAGGAAGCCTGGGGGAGTGCGTAATGAAGCTTATCAGTGTGTTCTCTGGTCATTTCCAGACCTACAAAGATTTAAGTTGTTTCTAGCTAACCTTTGCCCTTCTTAGTAACATTCAATGGCCCACACCCTAACCACTGCTTTCCAACGTTTCAGGTTTACGCAAATGGCATCCGTAACATCGACCTTCACTATATCATTCGCAAGCTGGCAGCCCCGGTGATCTCCGTGCTCTTGCTTTCCCTGTGTGTACCATATGTCATAGCTTCTGGCGTGGTTCCTTTACTAGGTGGGTGATGGCTGGTGTGGAGCTTTCAAAGAGTACATTTATTACAACATTTAAAAACAAAAAAACGAGTAGGTTAAAAAAAAGTGAATTTGTTGCCATTTTGGCTGTTTGAAATATCCTACTGTTGAAATAAGTAGTTTGAGTGCTATAAAAGTAAATACATGTTTGTTTATATTCTGTGTTTGGGAGCAGGGGAAGGCTGGGTCTCAGGCTGCCTTTGAACTTGCTGTATAGGTAAAGTTGTCCTTTAATTTCTGATTCTCCTGCCTGTGTTCCCCTATTGCTGGGTGTCTTAGTTAGGTTTTATTGCTATGGAGGGGCACTATGATCAACACATTTATAAAGGAAAACATTTAATTGGGGCTGGCTTAGTTTCAAAGGTTTAGTACATTACCATCATGGTGGAAAGCATGGCAGCATGCAAGTAGACATGGTGCTGAAGAAGGTGCTGAGAGTTCTACATCTTAATTTACAGGCAGCAGAAGGAGACAGTGTGCCACACTGGACAGGGCCTCAAACCACACCTCCAGTGACAAACTTCCTCCAACAGGGCCACAGTTCCTAGTAGTGCCACTCTCTGTGGCCAACCATTCAAACACATGTGTCTTATCAAACTACCATACTGGGTTATAGGTATGCTCCAATATGCCTGGTTTTAGCTAGTGGTGCTGGGAATCAAACCCAGGGCATTGTGCATGGTGGCCAAGCATGATACTATATGGCATTCCTAGTCAGACCTTTCATTAATTAGGCACAGTTGTTTCTTCTTTGTTTTTCAGTGCTCGGAGTTAAAATTAAGGCCTCATACGGGCTATGCAAGTACTGTACCATATCCCCTTTTCTATATAAGCACAGTATTTTAATTTTTTAAATGATGGTGTGGATGAAGTACAAAAATGATGCTACCAACTGTTTGTAGAATCCAGGATATATGTATTTGAAATTTCTTCAGCACCTACCTGTTCTCCCTTATTTCACGGAAGAGAAAAGCAGGTATTAGTCTTTGAGTCTAGCAGAATGTTTGTGAAAGTTTTTCTCCTGCACCCAGACTCCTCTTCCTAGAGAAAGGCCAGACCTCGTTCTTAGCCCATAGCCTCATTAGTCCATTTTCTTTTGCCTTAATAAAATTGTCTTTGGTTTTACAGGTGTTACTGCAGAAATGCAGAACTTAGTCCACCGGCGGATTTACCCATTTTTACTGATGGTCGTTGTGCTGATGGGAATCCTGTCCTTCCAGGTCCGCCAGTTTAAGCGCCTTTATGAACACATTAAAAATGACAAGTAAGTCTAGAATTCTGTTCATCTAGCCACTCTTAAGGTGGCGTCATTTTGTGGGTTTTGTGCTTGTCTTATGGTTTTATTGCTATGAAGAAACACCATGACCACAGCAACTCTTATAAAAGAAAACATTTAATTTAGTTGGGCTGGCTTATAGTTTAGAGGTTTATTAGTCTATTTGTCATAGTGGGAATCATGGTGGCAAAGGCAGGCAGACATGGTGCTGGAGAAGGAGCTGAGAGTTCTACATCAGTCTACAGGCAGCAGGAAGTAACTGAGACACTGGTCTGCCTTGAGCATCTGAGACCTCAAAGCCTGCCCCCTAGTGACATACCTCCTAAAATAAGGCCACACCTACCGCAACAAGGCAACACCTAATGGTGCCTGAGGGGGCCATTTTTATTCAAACCACCAGAGTTGCTCAGTATGAGAAATCATAGAAGAAAAATGCTCATCTAGTAGACACTTTGATGTAGCATTAGCAGGTTTACTTACAGATTGAATGCATGGAGTGTTTTAGGCTGGAGATAGGGTATCCTGGGAAAGGATAAAACCGTGGAACTTTCATGGTTTCAGAGAAGTCTGACTCACTTGCTCTCATATGTCTTACAAAGAAAGCTAGTTTATAACTGCCTGTGCCTGTTTGCCTGTGGGTCATCATGTCGGTATTAACATCACAGCCCTTCATTTGTGCATGCCCTGTTTGAGATACATTCCATAGTCACCTTACTTATTTGAGGATTCCTAAAAGAAATGTTTCCAAGAAGGAAATAATTGTTCAAGGCTTCTCTGAAAAATCTAATACAGTATAATACAGATACCATCAGGTGGAGAATAAAAAAGAGTTTTCTTGAAGGGGAGAGGAAGAGGATTTTCGTTGTGATCAGTTTTCAGTCGCTGTTTTGGTAGAGATATACTGCACAGTTTTCCCTACCACCACCCTTTTTTATTCTGAAGACCCACCTGTCCTCATGCATACCTTTTCCAGTCTTCTCTAGGGGTCTGTGTCCATCTGTTGCTTATGGTTTTATTATTTTTTAATTAGCAGACAAAGTACTGTTTCAGCATAGCATTTTCAGGCATCATTTTATCTATCCCCTCTTACCTGTCTGTTGTCCCCTTTTCCCTCCTGTAACCACCTTCCTGCTTTCATGACACAGAGGGAAAAACATTTGGGCTCCTAGTTCCTACTCTGTTTGCCATTATAGCACACTCTAGCATGTGTTGTCTGTCTGTGTATGCATCATTTGGCATAGCTTGGTCTGTAGGAGGTATAGAGAGAGGAACATGGACTCTGGTCCTGGAGAGAGGGAAGGAGGTTGAAAGAGTTGTACATGAGTTCAGAATCTTGTTGCCCAGTTGCTCTTGGGCAAATGACCATCACTTAACCTTTGTATACTTTGTATTTCTTTGCTTTTTCAACATCATGGTACTGCCCACAGTTTTGACATACCCTGATCTACGTGATGATGTGTGTTAGGTAGGGCTCTGTATATTCTGTCAAATAGCACTATCATATAAGAGGTCTTTAAAATCCACAGTTTCAAAAAGCACTGCTTGTGATGGAGCATTGGGTTAAGAAATGGTTAACTCTAAGAAAAGAACTAGGCATGTGAAAAGGATTAGATATTGAGATCATGGGTAAAGAAGCACTCAGATGTGTGAGCCTTATGAACCGTGACATGGGTAGAAGCTGCGAGGTGTCTGAAAGATTGTGTGTACGAAAAGATTGTGTGACGAAAGAGTGGTAGATGGAAGTCAGGGCTAGAAGGTGATCGTGAGAATCCAGGGTCAGCTACATCAAGCCTCCTAACAGGTGCAAAGCCTTTGTCACAGGCCTTGGGCCTTTGTAGCCTCAAAATAATCATGTGGCATGACACTACCATTCTTGTGTCACTGAAAAATGTAAACTGAAGTCCCAGCCCCTGTTTGTGATAGCTCATCACATGCAGGTTCTACTTTTCACTAGTCTCCCCACTACTCAAGTAAATGGCTTTACTGGCCCACCCATGGTATGTCGTGGAGCCTCTAGTGAGTACTTCCACAGACATACACCCAGCTCTGACAGCCAGCTGCTGTTTGCCCTTGTCACCTGCCATCTTACAGGGGTTGGTGCCCAGGACATCTGCTTACTCAGTGAGCCCTTTTTGCAGCTCCTCCTCTGTCAGGCTGTGGGGAAGTTCTCCAGTCTCACAGTACCGTGGACCTTGCTGCTATAGCCCACCCTGTTTGCCATTGCCTTTTCCCTTCTTCACAGCATGTTAGTTAGCAGCACCCTTCTGTTCATTCACATGAATACATCCTCACCTTTGACCTTGCTGGAATCTGCTCTTCATCGTTCCTTCTTCGCTCTAGAACCAGAGTTTCTCAGGTCCTGCTTTTTTCACTTCCCAGCTCTTTGCCCATTATATTTATAGTCTGCTTCCTGCAGTCTCAACAGTAAGGTAGCTTACACAATGTGAACCCTAACAAATTGAAAAAAGAGAATCCCCTGCATCTGTTTGCTGTGCCTGCTGTGGAGCAAGGGCCTGCACTTATGAGACTTCCCTGCCACAGTAGAGGCTCCCCCACTGCACATGCTGTCTTGTGTCCACTGCTGTGTACCTTTCCACAAACCACACCTTATAGAAGATCTTGGTCTGCTTTGCTCCAAGATGCTGGCCTTTACACTCCTTTTAAACTCCCCTTCAGCCTACCTGGAGTTACACAGGAAAGTGACCATGCTGTTTTTATATTCTAGGTACCTAGTGGGACAGCGCCTGGTGAACTATGAGCGCAAATCTGGCAAGCAAGGCCCATCCACGCCACCTCCACAGTCGTCCCAAGAATAAAGTGCTTGTGTCAACTCCTTGACCTTCTCCTTGCCTTTCCTTGTCCTTTTTTGTGGACTTCTCACTTTGGAGACTCTCCCTGTGATCTCAGCGTTAAGTTAAATGTACTTCACTTGTGTCCTCACCGTTCAGAGCAGCGCAACCGGCACTGCTGCTTCT
Organism: Pachyuromys duprasi; assembly: GCA_028658305.1. Classification (NCBI taxonomy): domain Eukaryota; kingdom Metazoa; phylum Chordata; class Mammalia; order Rodentia; family Muridae; genus Pachyuromys; species Pachyuromys duprasi. The sequence continues at coordinate 73,215,162 of CM053743.1, read as the reverse complement.
GCCTGCATCTGCCGACATCACTGCTGTCTGAGATCTGTACATGTGTAAATAGGAGTTCCTTGATGCCCTGAAACCTTGGATTAAACAGAATGTGCATTGTACATCTTTAACAAATGTATATTAATTTATTAAATCTAGTTGTCACTTTATTTTGGACCTGCTGTGATCTCAACAGGAAATGTGCCACAGAGCAGTAGTGCATAGGCAAGACTTTGAGTGACATCTTTTGTAGCACACTTCTTGGTGTTGCCAGCAGTTCTCACCAGGTAACTGAGTCTTGTCCTTGGCTGGTCAGTCCTTTCCAGGAGCCAAATGAGCAGTGGAGTCTGTGGTAAAGGACGTGGACAGAGTGCCTCACAGACAGTCGTCTTTGGAAGTTATTCCATGTAACACCAAAGCTGTTGTACATTTTCTACTGCCTGATTGTTTTCATGTGTCTGTGTTTGTAATATTGTATAGTATGTTGTGCTAGATGAGGAAATTATTTTTAATTTTGATAATTTAATATTCCTAGTGATCAGCATTGGGAGTTGGGGTTTTTCTGCTTGTTAGGGGCATGTCTATACCTAGAAAGATAAACTGCAAATGAAGATTTTCTTAATCTCCTCCCCTCCATACAGCGTTGTTTCTTGTCAGCAGTGGCCAAAAGTGTCATGCCAGATGAGAGATCTTGGAGGATAACATCACCAACAACACCAGTTGTGACGGGCCGAGGGTTAGGCTGTAGTGTGGGGCTGACTGCATCAGGGAAGATGGCTAGAACACCCTGCCATGCTGGCAGCACTACAGCCGAGGCTCAGTGAATACACCAGTACATCCCAGTTTCCAAAGCTTTTTTGTTTACAATAAACTGCAAATAAAACCAAGTTTTATTTGTTTGAAAGGAAGCAGACTGAGTTGGCCTTCACTGTAGGAAAGAGTTGCATTGGGGAATTGCTATGATATCTTAAAGAACTGAATACTCAGAAGCCTGGTTCCTTAGCCAAAGCTTCATGTTTGAAGTTTAAGAGATGGTTGTACATCATCCAAGTATTTAGTGTAAAGGTGTATTGTGAGGGTAGTGTTAGAAGCTCTCCGAGACTAAAGAATCCCATGGAGTATTAAACCCATAGGTGGAAAGGTGGTCTGAGGTGTTCTTTTTTTTTTCTTGTTTTTTTGGGTTTTTATTTTAATTTGTCTTTTTTAAATTCGCTAAGTGGTAAGCAAAAACTTTGCTTTAAAGCAGGATTATATTAAAAAAAAAAAAAGACAATGTTTGCCACAGGATCCAGTGTTAGCATTGTTTGTCACTTTGTAACAGCTCTTTCCCATGTGTGTAAAGTAAGGTTCTTCTAGGAAACCCACCTTCACTCTCAGATGTGGTCCTGCTTGAAAGAATTAAGAATTTTAAAATGCAATGCCACCTGTCATGAGGTTTGTCTATGAAAACCTAATCTTTTTAGGAGAAAGACATTGGTGAATTGGGCATATATTATTTAGGTTTAATTTTTTAAGAATTTATGGATCTACTACAAAAAGTTAAAAATCCTCTGAAGTTTTAAGCAACCCTTATTAGATGTTTTTTTTGAAAACAAGTACAAACAGTACAGGTTTCCAGAATTTGCCCTCATTTTACTGGCAGGGCACTCTGCTCTTTTACTGAGGAATTCCTCCTGGGTTTACAGGTTGCTTTGTTCAGTGACTTTCAGTATGATACATCCTCAGATTTATTGTATATAACATTTGCTAGGGTGGCATACAGCTTTTATTCCCCAATATCATAAATATTTAAAACCCTCGGTTCAGAAAGTGTTCCTATCTGCTGCCTGTCTTTACAGAGGATTTAACGATAAGAGTTCTGTGTCATTTTGAATTGGGCTAATCCAGTCTTCAAGGAAGTTTACTAGGAAAGACCTTTGTGCTTTATTACTTATAAATTGAAGACAAATCATCATTTGGGATTAGTTTTACATGATCAGTTATGAAATGGTCAGTTTGAAATGTATAGAAGTTCATTATTAACAAATTATGGTTTGATTTTTAAACTACAAAGTACTGATTGTCTAGATGAAAACTGAAGAAAATGCCAGTGTGATATTTGCGAGTAGCTAGCCTTAAAGTTTCATGTTGGTAGTTGTGGTCCCAGCCCCCACTCCCAATCTCTGGGGGAGAAAGGAGAGAGGACATCTCTATTCCAGAGGTGAACAAGTAATTGTTATTTCAACATTCGGTATAGTTGTTATTACTGTGAAATCTTAGTTTGTCCGTCCCCTTACACAGTAACAGTAGCTTTCTGCTGGTGGATTTACCTATTAGGTGCATCGTTTCTGTGTTGCACAAATGCTCCATTAAAGTATATTCTTAAATTTAGGTTGAACCAATAGATTTTTAAGACAAACACAAAATACACATTGGACACTTTTACACTGTTGTGTGTGCAGATGCAGGAGCCAGTGCCGTTATGCAAGAACTCTGGCACTTGTCACGGTGCTGCAAATTAGCTCCTTTCTTTCCTCTCCAGGATGGAGAATACCAGGCTAGTTACTGTGATGCCTTGTTTTTACATTGTGATGTTCAAAGTTCTTGTTTAAACTATCCTAGAATCTTAACGGTTCAGTCAATATCAAGGGAAAACATGAAAACATAGTGGTACCACTGGAGTGTTACTAAAGACCTCATTTGTGATGGTCTCTTAAGTTCTTTGCTTAATCTGCCCTGTATCCACACACTTAATTTGCCCTGTCAATCAGATGTTTGTTTTCAGCTTATTGCTGCTGTGTCAAATATTTAAACAGCTGTCATGAGTAAGGGCTTCTTTCAGATACTCTCCAACAATAGTTTTGGCATTAATATAAAAATAAGACAGTATACATGTATATGTATGTTTCCATTCTGTCTGTATGAGTGCCTCATTTTGTAATCATGACAGTCCTATAGTACCATAGATGGAAACGAATGACTAAGGCCTAGGGGTGTCTGTCGTAGGAGTGAAATAGAACACTTAGTGATGTGGGGTGTCAGTTTTCTATTACAGTAAACACCTGTACCCAGATCAATTTTATGTGTATATATTCAAAAAACGCTCCCTTTTTTATGTGGTCATTTGTTGCCTTCTGAGTTAAGAGAACAGAATTGAATAAAGTGGATGTTAGTTGTAGCCTTGTTTTCTTTTTGGTTGTGTGTTTTAATTTTGTTGTAAGATTGCTTTTAATTTACAAAAGTCTGAGGCTGTTACTATGGTACATGTGTGAGGCCCAGCTGACTGGGAAACATTCCGGAGGATCGCTAGCATCCAGAAGTTCATGGCTAGCCTGGGTAACAGAAAGGCCTCACCTCAAAATAAATTAATAAAATTCAGAAATATCTCAGTGTTTGTAGAAAACCAATTATCTGAAGCTGCATAGTCCTGTCTTCTCCTTTGACTGGGTGGGAAGTGTGGCTGCAGAGGACACATGTGTCCCTGCTCATGCATGTGAAGAGAGAGCTTCTCTACTGGTAGGAGTGAGCCTCTCCCCTAGTGCCATGGGCTGACACTTCCTACATCTTCATGCCACGTGCCATCTCTTTGGGATGGAGACCGATAAAGACATGTCAGAAACCGTCTCATGCCATTACCCACATGCCAGACAAGGAGAGGATTACATGAGTTTTTGTCCTTCAGGGTGACAAGATATTTTGGTTTTATCGGTCATTTCTAATTTTTCTGTTTCTAGGGTCACTTTTTCAAAAACTTTCAACATTTCTGTCATCGCCACCCAATTAAATTCATTGTTATTTGATGTGGGAGTGGTGGGAAATGCTCTTTGAACCAGAGACACCTCTAATCTGTGAAGCTGAAACTCTTCATTAAAGGAAATCAGTATTTAAAAAACAACTTGTTTTTCTCCTTATTCACTCATTGCAAACACAGTGATGAGGAAATAGCCTCTTAGAGAAGACGTCTGCCTTTAAGGACCACAGTAGAGAACAGAGAGTAACCAAAAGATGAGAGGGAGAAATGAGGTGTCTAGGGGTGAGTGCTGGGACCTAGCTGCTTCCTCAGTAGGATATAGCTCTGCACTCACCTAATTCTTCCATCAGCCTGCTGCTGTGGAAATACGCGCGCACACACACAGTCGCCAAGGCACAGGCCCCTCTGCATCAGTTTACGTTGTTTAGCCATTTATGGTCTTCTGTTTTGCCTGTATAATAGTGCCGAGTGTCTGCTTAGAGGAGCGTCTTGCTCAGGAACCACATTCACTTGTTCTTTGCTTAGAAGGCCAGTTCCTTGCCACTGTCTGTCTGGTAAAGCAGACGCTCCCATACGTCTTCGCAGAGGTGCAAGGATGCCGAAAAAAATGTATTTGGACCTGGTTACAGAATGAAAAGCAAACCGATTCATACCACAGGTAAGTACAAATTAAACGCAAGATGAACTAGTTCTAAGTAAAGCCCCAAACGGTAACTTATATAGGAAAAGTTTTGGTTTTTGTTTGTTCTGTTTCTTTTTCTTTCTTTCTTTCTTTTTTTTTTTTGAAGTTCAGTTATGGGCTAGGCATACTTTTTTTTTTTTTAGATACAACAGCAAAATTCAATTCATTTAAGAGAAACAAGTTAAATTGTCAAAACTTAAACCTCCGAGAGACTAAAAACAGAATAGGCGCCTTCATACCAAGATGGTTTTACAGTCTTCAGCTTTTTGGGTCATGTGCCCCAATTTTTGTGGTGCTGGTGGTGTGGGTGGGGTCAGACTTTGCTTCTTCAAACAGTATAGGTTGCCCAGGCCAGTCTCCGATGACCCCGAGCCTGAGTCGCTTAAAGTACGTGTGCCAGATCCACATCCGGCTTTACGTCGATTTTACCTGATTGTTGCATTCCTTTGAATGGGAGACCAGGATTTAGGTTTTAATGAAAGTGAAATCTACCAAACTATATAAGAGACATTTTAATTTACTCTTTGTACCCAGACTAATTTTCCCCTTAGGACAAATTATATTGCTAAGTCATCAAAAATTCTGTAGTCCCCAGATATATGAGCACTTCTGTCAACAGTGTTTGGGCGCCCTCATTTTCCCATTCATTTTCCCATTCCCATAACTTTGATGTTTTTATTTTGGTTTTTGCCAAAACTGCTTTCGTTTGCAAATGTGTATTGGTATGGTTGGTGTGTGGACCAAATGGGAGCCTGCCTGGTCCACAGCTGGCGGAACCAAGCCGAGACCCTAGTCTTATCAAAAGACAGCTTGCGACCTCCTGAGATCCGGCCTGGCTCAACCTGTGTGTTCTGCAGCGTTCTCTATGCGGCAACTCAGCAGTTACCGGGACCTGGAGGCAGGCGCCCGCGCTTAGCTTGGCGGGGCTGTGCGCTTGCGCAGCTCGGGTTGCCGGGATACTGTACGCCACAGTCGCGCGCGCTCGGCGCGGAGGGCGGTTGGGCTTCAGTTCTCAGGAGCGGGCGGAGGAGCCGGTAGAAGCGGAGGCCGCCGCGTCCCTCCCCGCCGCCGCCGCCCTGACCCCTGCCTCTCCTCCCCGCAGCGCACCGGATCGTCCCTGGCCGCCACGGTCTGCCCAGAGCGATGCCGCTGCCCGACACCATGTTCTGCGCTCAGCAGATCCATATTCCCCCGGAGCTGCCTGACATCCTCAAGCAGTTCACCAAGGCTGCCATCCGCACGCAGCCGGTGGACGTACTGCAGTGGTCGGCGGGGTAAGGCCGGCCCGGGGACCTCTCCCGGTTACCGAGTACAGGCGCCTAAGTGTGGGTGTAGACTAACGCTTACACACCAGCCGCCTGGCAAAAAGTGGCCAGATGAACGTGTTTATCTGTCCCCACCTCCTCTTCCCCACCCATCGCTCCCCGCCTTCGCCGCCCCGAGGTTGAGGTATGCAATGTCATCCACGAAAATTAGCGCAGCTCACAGATAGCGAACCTTCACCTAGTAGCAAAAACAGAACACTCTCCAGGACCATACCATTATCTTACCACGCATTATTTCGGTTTTACAAAAGAGCTCTTTGCCACTTTATAAATCACTAGAATAAACACTTTTAGCCAAATTTTGCTTTCTCTGAACTATATGGCTAAGGCAGAATCATTTCTTTCGGCTGTTTTAGCAACTTGGTTTACTTTAAAACAACAGCTCTGGAGATGAAAAGCCCCAAGTCGGTTGCAGCAGGTGACAGGCGTTTGGGACGGCTTTGGGAAGAAGCCAGCGGCTTCCTTATCAGATTCAGCTGTTATAACTGCGCTGTAATGGTCCCTCTGCAATCCATGTGTTCTCTCTCTGCCTTCCTCTCCTGGGGATCCCTGTGATACATTTAGGAGCCATCCAGTTTGCTCAGGATAATTTTCCCATCTCCGTAATTGTGCAAAGACACTTGCCAGGTAGAGTGCGGGTTCCAGAACATCTTATTCAACTGTCAGGGTCGCCTGTGAACTCATCACCTGCCTTTTGCTCTCTTAATGTCCTCTATGCAATATTATGGTCTTTGGTTTTAACTATTGTTCTTAGAGAAGACTTAGGAAAAACTTAGAGATGAGTAAGTTTTTATAAAAGTTTATTTGCATTCCAAGACCCCTACCCCACCTGGGCACTTTGATAATACTTCAGAGACAGTTATTTTAAAGGGCTTACTCAAGAACTTCGTTTCATTTGATTGGTAACAAAGAACTGCTATGTGTAAATCCTACTAAGCCACAGGATTGCAAATGGGGCCCTGACTTCCAGCCTGACGTTTATACCCACAGTTCTGCATCTGTTTCTCTCATGCTTTGGGTGCTTAATTTCATGTCCATTTTCCTGGCTACAAGTCCTTGGGTTAATGACTATGGTCCAAGACCCTGCCTGGCACACCTCCCTCTGGCCAACACTGATGGGAGTCCACTCTTGAACTGTTGCCCTGAGCCATTTTGGAGCCTTCTTTGCCTCTGGCATAAGCATTTTCAGTGTCCTAGAAATGGACGATTGAGGGAGAAATACCAGGCAAGTTAGGAGAAAATGGAAAATAGAAAATAGACGACCTTTGTATGCCTAGGCCAACTCCAAGTAAACATGTAGAGGTGTTTAATGTCAAATACCTCAGAAAGCAGCTGTCAAAAAAATGAATAGCCTTGGGCATGAGGAGCTGGAGAGATGGGACAATGTTTACAATATTTGCTTGCTTTTCTAGAGGAGCTGAGTTGAACTCCTAGCACCCATGGCTTATAGCTCACAACTGTCTGTGGCTCCATGTCCAGGGCATCTGGTACCTCTAGACTCAAGAACATCTGTACTCATGTGCACATGCCTCCCCCCTACCACATACATATAATTTAAAGATTTTCTGCAAAAGCAAAGTAACAACATTGGACTCTGCTCCCTTTGTCCACATTTGCAAAGCTCTTAGAGGAAGGGGGGACAATGAGACCAACAATGAGATAAGCACAGTTCAGTGAGGTTCTCCTGCATCCCCCCCCCCAAGTTCTCTGTCACTTGGTGCTTCCAGGACCCTCAGATAGCAATCAGCATGTCTGCTTTCTGGACAGAGAAAGCAGAGTGCACAGTTGGTCAAAGGGGACTGCTCAGCAGAGGTCCTGGGACTTCGGTGTGATGAGCTGGCCTTGGGAGTGCCCACCACAGCTGCTGGGCTGTCAGCGCAAGCCTTGGGTGCTGCCTGTATGCTGATGTTCATCAGTGATCCCTCTTATTCCAGGTATTTTTCAGCCCTGTCCAGAGGAGACCCACTTCCTGTAAAGGACAGAATTGAAATGCCCGTGGCCACACAGAAGACAGACACAGGCCTGACCCAGGGACTCCTGAAAGTCCTGCACAAGCAGGTGGGAGAGCCTCTTAACCACCTGGACCTGGGTCACCATGCTGTGGAACCCTGGGGTAGCTGTCCTTTGTCCCAGGCCTGCCCTGGCATGTTGTTTCTTGGAAAGAATCCAATCCCAATAGCTAGTTTTTCATGTATAGATCTTACTTTCATTTTGTAAATGTATGTTGGATGTGTGTGTGTGTGTATGTGCAGGTACATCCCCTCTCTCTCTCTCTCTCAACAAATTGCCACAAATTTCATAGTTTTTGTTGGTTTGGTTTGGTTTGGTTTGGTTGTTTTTTGAGACAGGGTTTCTCTGTGTAGCCTTGACTCTCCTAGACACACTTTATAGACCAGGCTGGCCTCCAACTCAGATATCTGCCTACCTCTGCCTCTACAAAATTACAGGTGTGTGCCACCACACCCGGCTTGTCTCATAATTTTTTGAGAAACAGGAACTTGGTATATATATAGTTCAGGATCTCCTCAAACTTGAGGTGACCCTCCTAACTCAACTTCCCGAGTGTTAGGATTACAGGTTGATATATTGCTCTGGTTTTGAAGTTAATTTTGTGCTGGGAAATATTCTGGACAGAAGGAAATATGTACTCCACATCTGCGTGCTCATTTTAGGAGGCTAGGGTAGAGGACATTTTCCTCATTGTCTCTCTCCCTCTCTTCCCTTAACCTTAAAATTTCCTTTTCCTTTAGTGTGTGTGTATACTTGTCTGCCTGTACATGTGTATGCATAAGTGTGTGGTATGTATGTTTGCCGGAAGTCAACTCCTATTTCTTCCTGTATTACTCTCTGCCTTACTTTTGAGACTGTCTCTCAGAAAACCTGGAGCACAATGTTTGGCCCCGAGATGTTAAAGAATGTGCTACCATGCCCAACATTTAGGAGGGTGTTTGAATGGCACTTTTCCACTAAGCCACTGCCCTAGTCTTTTCTTCTTTTTTAAATGTTTCTAGTATCCATCTAGTCACCCCTTCCTGCCTCTGTGTCCCTTCTCAGCTTTCATCACCAGGGTGGACACAGTCCACACAGCACAGTGCCCATCTTCCCCATGCACGTAATAGTTACTTGGTGCAAGTTTTAAGTTTTCTGAAGCATCTAGTTTCACAGGCTTTTTCTGTTTACACTGAGTTTTCATATTGTGTTTTCTAAACAGTGTAGCCACAAACAATATGTGGAATTAGCAGATCTTGAGAAGAAGTGGAAAAATCTGTGCCTGCCAGTAGAAAAGTTCAGAGCTCTCCTGGATCTGGATCCATGTGAAGAAAAAGTGGAGTGGATAAAATTTTTAGCACTTGGATGTAGCTCCCTGGGTGGGGTATGTACCTATAAATAGCATCTATTTTTCTCACTTTTAAAAAAATATTAGTTACAGTTTATTAACTTTATATCCCAGCTGTATCCTGCTCCCTCATTCCCTCCCAATCCCACCCACCCTCCTGCCCTCCTCTCCTCTCCTCCCTGCCCCTTTCCAAGTCCACTGACAGGGGAGGACCTCCTCCCCTTCCATCTGACCCTGGTTTATCAGGTATCTTCAGGACTGGCTGCCAAGTCCTCTGTGGCCTGGCAGGGCTGCTCCTCCCTGGGGGAAGGAGGAGGCAAAGAGCCCACCATTGAGTTCATGTCAGAGATAGTCTCTATTCCCCTTAATAGGCTACCCACTTGGACACTGAGCTATACAATCAGCATCTTGGTAGTATATTATTATGTCATAATCTGTATAATTATATGTGTGACTCAGTAGCTACAAAAAACACTTTGATTAGGACCTTATTAGCTTTCTCTTGGAAATATTTTTCCAGAGAAAATATTGGTTTTTCAGACTTTAGTTATATAATAAAAATCAATTTGAAAGATGTTAAGAGTGGAGGAAATGCATGGATACGCTTGGAATATATTTAGGTTTTCAAAGGTGATACACTAGTGAGTTCTTTTATTGAGCAATATAATTTTGAAAACTGGTAACAGTTTTCACCTCTGGGAAGAGATATAAACTTCCATTGCATTTGACTTAATCCAGTATTAACTAGTAGACACAGTGTAACTTTGCTACTATTACACTATAACTCCAACAATTTAGGAATAAGATAGTGGGCTGATTGATTAGATGACAGTCAGCTGAGGAGCAATGGTGTTCGTGAGCCTGGGGATTTAGGCGTGAGGTCAGAGGTGTCTAGGTGGCAAAATGTGGGTGGAGCTTTCTTGGAAGGCTGGAGTCTGATGAGCTTGTGGTTCAGTGAAGTGAAACTTGGTGTGTGTGAAGAAAGGTTTCAAAAAGAGAAGAGCCTTCCTCAATGTCTGGAAAAGCACTTCATACTGCTTTAATCTTTATAGTCATGAGGATATAACTACACATAATTCATAATCCTTAGTTAATGATCCATTCATCTATTTCTAAGAAAAAGTTTTATTTAATTCTTTATTGGTTTTTAAATTGGGGGGGTTGGGGGGTTGTAAACATGAATGAATGCCACAGGGGCCAGAATAGGGTATGGATCCCTTGTTAGTCTCTTGAGAGAGAATTTTGTGTCTCTAACTCAGGTCCTCCGGAACTTTAACCACTGAGCTATCACTGTGTTTCCTCCTTCCTCTAACTTCGGTCCATGTGCAAGCTTACTCAGTTTCACTTTGTAAAATGGCACTGTGCACAGAAATGCCAAGCATGGGTACTAGCAAGCACACCGACAGTAAAACCCCGCTTCACGGACATCTTTGGCCATCTTCCTGCCTACCAGCTCTCTGCTTTCTGCTCCTTCACCTTCAGTGCATGCTTTCACTCGTGCCCCAGGTTTTCACCTTACGATGGAATAGCTACACAGGTGTCTCCTGGACCATCCTCATCCCCAGTGCCGTTGCTGGGGGCCTTTGTCTGCTCTAGCTTATTTATGCATGTCCTCGGTTGGCCAGCGAGTGGAACCCTGCAGCTTGGGCTGCAGTAGAGGAAGCCCTGACTCTTCAGAGAAGGCAGGTGTCAGACTGGTGGCTGCATGCCCAATGGTGCTTGGGTACACGGTCAGCTTTGGGCTCATTGTGCTGAGGCCGGAACACTGACCAAGCAAGTGTCCTCACAGGGGCTATGCTGCCAGCGGGGTATTCCTCAGAAAGACAAGGCAAGTGTGATTAGCAAAATGTGTCACTGCTCTCATAAGGAACTCTGAAATTAGCTCATTTTATAGCATAGAATTTAATATATAACATTTGAGGTTAATGATTATGGCTTATACCTCTAAAAATAGGTGTGAAATTTTGATCTTTACAATGAGAAAAAAATGACAACAACAACGAAAACAGGGTAATGCATGATTTTGACTCCGTCTAGTCATGAAAGCAAGGTCCGAGCCAGGTACAGTGAGCAACACTAGGTGGTGCCATTTTGTAAAGGACAGAGCCTTGTGTTCTGCCATGACTATAGTAAAACAATCCAGGTCCTTTTTCGTCATGCTACCTACTGTAAGAAAAAAAATTCACACAAGAAAACACTCTGATCATAGAGGGTTCCTTCCTGTCGCCTAACCTAAGCCCTTTTTTGGCACTAACTTTGCTTTCAGTTCTGGGGGTGTCATGTAGCATACAGGCTCTCGAATCTAACTCAGGGCCCGGGTCAGCCGGGAGCGGGAGCCTTTCCTTCCAGTGGACCGTATAGGGGTCAGCTCTGCCCTGCCTTGCCCCACAGTGTGGAGAGAGAGCGCTGTCTCAGTGTGGGATGTGCTTGTGGGGAGGTACCCACGTCCTCGCATGGCCACTAGCACACTGACTGTGCCCAGCTGCCTCTGTAGGCTGCACTCTCACAGCCTGTGTTGCAGGCGCCTCTGCGGCCTGGGCGCACACTTAGGAACCCAGCAGGGATCAATAGGGAATACTTCGCATTTTCTGCTCTCAGTGCTGTTGTTTGGCTTATCTTTTGAGACAGGGTTTCTCTGTGTAGCTCTGGCTGTCCTGGAGCTCTCTCTTTAGACCAGGCTGGCCTTGAACTCAGAGATACACCCGCCTCTGCCTCCTGAGTGCTGGGATTAAAGGCGTGTGCCACCATGCCCAGCTCACTTTCTGCTTCTTAAAAAAGAACTGATGAAGCAAGCTGGTGGGTGTGTTGGATGCTGTCATCGCTGTGCCTGTGCCTGTCAAGAAGCAAGCAGAGGGAGCAAAGACAGATGCTGGCTCATGGCTTCCATCATGGTAGTCAAGGCATGGTGGCTGGTTCCATGGTGGAAGGAAGGCAGATGGTGAGTGCTCACATCTAGCATCAGGCACCTGAAGTTTCAGGCTCAAACTGAGCCCTCTCAGAAACCTACTTCCTATAGCTCAGTCTACAAGTCCCACAAGCTCCCCAAATGACTGGGATCAAGAGCCATATAAGTGGGGAGAGGTGGCTTACTCCATGCTCATGTTGTGTCCCCATGATTAAAGCCAGTATTTCTACTTCAAATGATTTAATTAAGAAAAAAAATTCCTCACAACTGTACCCAGCACTTAGGTTTTATTTAATTCCAGATATAGTCAAGTTGACAACCAAGAATAGCCACCACATCATTTAAACAGTTTTAAATCTGCTCCCTGGGACATCTCCCAGTTAGAGGCAGAAGACAAAGTAGATCCCCACTCTTCTGGCTTGTGCTGGTTAGTTTTATACAAGCTTAACACAAGTATAGTCATCTTTGGGAGAGGGAACTTCAGCTGAGAAAAGGACTCACCAGACTGGCCTGTGGCACATTTTCTTGGTTAGTGACGGGTATGGGAGGGCCAGCTCACTGTGCGCTGTGCCACCTGGGGACTGGTGGTTCCCCCGTGCTATAAGAAAGAAAGCTGAGCAAGCCCACGGGAACAGGCCTGTAAGGAGCACTTCTTCAGGCTCTGAGCCTTTACATCAGTGCCTGCCTCATGGAGGAGTATTTGAGTGCCTGTTCTGGCTTCCCTCATTTGGAAGTGTGACACAAACCCTTTCCTCTCCAAGTTACTTTTAGTAATGTTGTCTTATCACAACATGGAAACCCTAGCATGCTGCCTCAGTATGAAGAAAGAAAACTTGAGTCCTGTATGTTTTTAAGGTAGAAATCTATTATGGATTTTTTTCTCCAACCTTTTTCTTTTTCATTAAGGATTAACTGAGCAAGTTGGAAGTGTATGAGGCTTGGCCGTGCAGTACTTTCTCGGCAACCTTGGTCTCATGAGATAGGCCACGGCCTATCAGCTGCTCCTCCACAGGCCTCTAAGAAAGGCCAGGTGTTCTGGAAACCTGTGCGTGGAAATCAAGGCTGTCCTGAGGATAGCAGTCAGGTTGCAGGTGGAAGGTGGGGTGCGAGTAGACTTAGGCTGCCTTCTTGGGGAGCCAAGCAGTAGGCAGGTCTGAGAGAGGTTCACAGGTCATAGAGGAGGAGGGCTGAATTTTTCTGGACCTGACTTAGGCCTGAAGCCGCCTGTGTGAGGTTGGACATTGAGCAGATGCACAGGGCCATCTGTCCTGCTGGCCATGCCCTCTTTAGGGACATCAGTTCCCTGTGTCCCTTGGCATGGTGCAAAGGATGTTTCTGGACCTAGTGGGGCTGCACTACTAAAAAGTTCATGGTTAAATGGCCTTTGACTCCAAACACAGGACCACATGGAGGAAGTTGATGTTCAAAGGTGATAAGCTTCTCATGCCTATGAACTCATTACCATTTCAGTATACAATCTGTGAACTCACTGTGTTCAGTCTGCCACAGCCTGATCAAAGCTTCCTTCTTGCTTTATGTTGCGGAAGCTATGCATCTGCCTGGATCATCACTGAGGTGAAGAACACACTCTGAAAGTATCTCCAGAGCACACATGCATTCCTATTGCTGGTATGACTCCAAGGCTGACTGTGTCCCATTCTTGTCCCATTGCCTGTCTAGTCACTCAATAGTGCCATGAAGAACGCCTGTGAGATCCTCACTACTGACCCTGAGGGTGGGCCTGCTCGGATTGCGTTTGAAACTTTTGCCTTCATCTACCAGTACTTGTCCTCACTGGACCCTGGAATCCCAGTCGCAGATACAGAGGCCTATCTTGCCACTCTAAGAGAGAAGTCGTAAGTACAGCACTCTGGGTTTCCAGTGTCTTGACAGTTGGAGAGTCTCCATCATTCACCTCTCCTTGCTGAGAACCTGTCACTGGTGGAAGGCAAAGCTGCTTGCCTTGATTCCAACACTGACACAGGAGGAGCTGCCTGCCTGTCAGAGACCATCTGCAAAAGAGCCGCAGCCCTTCTGCCCGTCCTCCCAGTGCCAGCCAGGATGGGGCATAGATTCCCTCTGCCTTGACGTTAGCTGGAGAAAATGTGTCCCGTCACAGGAAGAGCTCTGCCCTGCAGAGAGTTTTAAACGATGACTTGTTAAAAAGTGGCATAAATAGAATTAACCTCACCAACACATGAACCAGAGGTTAGTTGCCACCAGTGGGCAGCCTGGCTGTAGCCCATGGATGCCACGTTACCCACATACTTCTTGATTTGAGGGACTGGCACACGACATCCCTACACTGTATCTTCATGCTGTTGGCACTGATAGAACGTAAAGAGTGAGCGAAGGTCCAGCCTTGGGCTGTTGTCTTCTCTCTAGAGTAGCTGGCCTGCGATGCCCACATCTGAGATGGTTCCACTCCTGTGCTCTGTGGATATGGCAGCACTGGCATTGAGGTGTGAGAAGACTGTGGCTGCTATGTGGGAAGCTCCTAAGTTCTTTAGGTTAGGTCATTCCTAATACTCTCAAGATTCCCCCAGGGAGTGTGAATCCATGGTATGGAGGAGAGGGGCCTTGACAGCAAAGCTAAATATGGTAGCCGAGGAGAGTGTTGACAGAAGCCAGACTGCAGTGGTGACTAGGAGATGAGTATAAGCCTGTGGCTGGCTGCAGGGCCAGGGTGAGGAGGTAGGTAGAGTGCATGAGTGGGAGAGGCTGGCACCGTAAGGGGAGTAGCTGATGATCGGGGAACCAGGGTCTTCCCAACTTGAATGGTTTGAGGAAGACTATGGACCTGGCTGCCCAAGTAAGCTCATGCCTGGGGCTGAGCATAGCCGTCATCTTCCAGCTGGTGCCCTTTGACTGCATCCACACTGGGCAGCATAGCATGTGGTGAGCACCCTGCTGAGGCCAGGCTGCCTGGGCTGCCCTGCCTCTCCTGCTCCTCCCTCATCAACAGAGGGAGCTGTTGCTTATATGTCTGCCTACTAGGAATGCATTTCTACACCACACAACACATCCATCAGCCGCTCACTGCCTACTTGGCTCTGACATGTGATGCCCCTTGATATCTATCCCTCCATGGACAGTGACGCTGCACGTGACCTGTCTTAGCTGTTGAGGCACAAAGAGCCATGTGGCCTCTGCAGCCCTGGGTCCCTTTGTCCGATGTGGAAGAGAGAGTCGGGCTGGACTGGGAGCGAGGAGCACTGTGGCTGGAGTAAATGGGAGGCATGGGAAGGGCACAGTGGTCGTTGCTGTCATGAGAACCCTGATGCGTGTGTCCACTTCCTAACATAGGAGTGGCTTCCCAACATGGATACTTTTCATTCTTTGTCTGTTTTTCCGAGACAAGGTTTCTCTGTGTAGCCCTGGCTGTCAAGGAACTCTTCTCTGTAGACCAGGCTGCAGAGATCTGCCTGTCTCTTTCTCCTGAGTGCTAAAATTAAAGGAGCAACAGGGATATTTTGCCAAGAAAGAAACATCCATTGCTGCACAAGAAAATAGAGCTGTTCTGCTCAGATCTGGTACTCATTGGGGTCTACGGTAAAACATCATGAGCACCCAGTGTTTGAGATAACCTTGTTAGTTAAATGGCAACCCATAAAAAGTAAATTTTGTTTCTAACAGTGTCTTTCTCTGTTTCCCATCCAGAGATGCTAGGAAGAGTGGCATGATTGGACTTTCGGACTTCTGCGTTCTAAGAAGGCCAATGTAGGAAGCCTTGAAGGGAAAGCCCTGAAGAGTAGAGCGTTAATACAAAGAGGAACACATTTAATGTCGAAGTAGTGCTTTTGAAAACCTTGGCGCCAAATACAGCCTGTCATTAAGCACTTCCATGTGACTTGTGAGTTTTTCTCAGCAGAAACATAGCATGGCAGGTGCTCACACAGCTACCTGGTCACAGCTTCTCACTTAGTCTTGGAAGGGTGGTAATGGCAGCATGGCCATCACTCTAGGTAAACTGACCTGGAGAGAGCAGGGAAAGAGCAGGGTGGGCAGTTTTAAGTGCCCCGCCCTCTTCCTGGGGATAATAACAATGCAGACACACTTGGCTCCCCAGTACTGGGAATCCCCTGGAAGTTGGGCCCTCTGTGACAAGAACATTCACAGCTGGACAAAATTTTGTAATCTGGATGAAACGTGTATATTCAAAAAAAGCTGTAACATACCAAGAGCTGGCTCAGAAAATCAGAGAGTGGAGCTGGGGTGGAGTGAAAGAAAGAAAGGTAGACTGCTGAACCACCACTATGGCTACGAGCCCCTGCCCTGGAGGGTGGCCGCAGGCTTGACAGGCTTGGTCAGGCATCTCTACACAGGCATTTTCAGTCACGAGGCCCTCCACAAACATCAGTTTGGAAAACATCTCTGAGACTTGAGACTGGACTACTTGTGTTCCAGAGAGAAGGCCACTGGGCCAGGTCCCTCAGAGCGTCACTTCCAAGAACTGTTTGTTCATGCTGATGATAAGCCAGGGCCACAGGAAAGCTAAGCCCTGGGGGTGGGGGGGCAGAAGTGCAGTACCCAGCTCAAAGCCATCTCCAGGGTGGGAATCCAGAGGCAGAAATGGGAAGACCCTGATGGAAACCAGTGTAAGGCAGTGAGTTTCTGTTTTCAAGCCAAAAGAGCGGGGCCTGAGAGCTGTTGTCTTTTTGACACAGGATCTTTCTTTGCATCTCTGGATGGCCTGGAAAGTTCATTTTCAAAGTTTGTTTTTTAAGAACACAGCTTTGTTTTGCCTTCTAGGTGGTTCAAGTGTGTGGTTTCAGGAAGGCTCAGGTGCTGGAGCTGTGTTCCAATGTGGTGGTGGCATATTCAAGAGGGAGCAAATGAAGGTGACAGGAATCTGAAGCAGCCAGTGACATCCACAGAGAAGGAATGAATGTATGTGTGCTTACAAGCTCCTTTTCTCCTTTTTTATATAGCCCACACCCAAGCCCAGGGAATGGTTTTGCCCACTTTTGGGTTGGGTTTTTCTCACATCAGTTAATGTAATCAAGACAAACCCCTCCCCACCAACACACACACTAGATCATCCCTTGAGAAGATGATTCTCAGGCAATGTCAAGTTGAGAGAACTAACCATTGGCTTCATTGAGTTAGTCGTTGGAATACTAGGGTTACTGTAATTGTCATTTCTTGTACAGGTTTTATCAGAGAGTCTAGGTACATGATAGCAAAAGCTGGCCACACACTTAAGATCCTTTTGTAGCAGTTACCTGGGTGCTGGGATGGCAGGTGTGCTGAGCCAGTTGCCATGAAATGAAACTAAAACATGTGCTTCTCTTCTGCTTCACCATTCTGTGATATAGCCAGGGTGACCCCTGCCATACACCACTGTCCTGAACCAGAGGGCAAACAAACCTTCTCTCCAGTAAATGATTAGCTTGGGATATTTAGTTAAAGCAACCGAAAATGACAAACCTGGAGTTAGCAAGCAAGAAGCTGAATTTCAGTCAATAGTTTGCGATAGGGAACACGCTGTCAGCAGAATGGAACAGCTGCCATGCCTGGCTGTCTTCTGGTCCCCCCTGGTTTTCTTGTGACTGCTGCAACAAGTGAACAGTTCATCAGTTTGGTTGGAAATAAGAGGGATTTATCCTTACACTATTTGAGGGTCCATGTTCAAAATCGAGCTATCTGTGGCTGTGTTCCCCACGAAGGAGGGTGAGGATGCTTGTGTCTTCAGCTGCTGGCTGCTCCAGGTGACCTAGTGTTTCCTACTGCAGCCTCCATATCCGTCATTTGACACCCCCCCTCCCCACCCACAGGCCAGGATCCTCCTGCCTCTGCCTCCAAGTGCTGTGACCACATGTATGTACCACATTCTGTCTATCTTTTTGATCAGGCATTTGGAGAGCAGCCCGTGTCACCTACCTTCCACCTCCCCAGCTCCAGGGATCACATACCCTAGGGAGCACCTTGAACCCCAGAGCCCACTGACCCTTTTGACCCTTTCTGTATTTTTCCTTACCATGGAGGTTAGGGCCTACCTGTATAGAAGAATGATCCTATCACCCTTTTAACAATATTGTGTGTGTGTGTGTGTGTGTGTGTGTGTGTGTGTGTGTGTGTGTGTGAGTGAAGGGACAACATGAGTCACTTCTCTTCTTCCACCAGGGGTCCTGTGGGTAGAACTCAGGCCGTAAAGCTCAGTGGCAAGAGCCATTGCCAACGGAATCATTTTTCTGGCTCTTATCTCTCAGTTACCCCTTTTCTAAAGAACACAATCATAGGATTCAGAGGTCAGGATATACCCATGCCTCTGTGGGGGATACCCTTCTGTACACCTCAACACCACTTAGACCTTTCAGAAAAATGGCTCCCTCTCTTCCTCCAGCTCTGAATCACTGGGTCTCTAATAAGCCTCAGCAATAGGATATCCCTTTGACAGCATGCCAGTAGACATGGTGTTTGGCTCTACCAGGCCATTCTGTCTCTTCCTTCCCTTCTAAAATGGCCTCCTCTATGAAGGACTCTGCTTCAGGGAATGCACTAAGAATATAGCCAGGATTAACTTTAGTTGGGTACAGTAAGATAACAAATCAAATGACTGTACGAAGAAGCAAGTTTCTAGATTTAGGAGGCATATTACCCACACAGGTCTAAAAGGACCTTGAGGAAGCAAAAGACCAGAGAAGAAAGCTGTGATCTGGACCAGTAGCCATTCCTCAGGAGCAGGTTCTTGAGAGAGAAGTGGCCAGGGGATGAGAAGATAAGGAAGTTTGGGATCAGGAGGTCTTACACAAATTGATGACTCATGCAAGAAAGTTTATTAAGAAATACAGCATCTTACAGTTTTCCTGAAAGAGAACAATGTGTCAGCAAAAGCTATTATACAATGGGACAGAGTCATCAAGAAGCTAATCGATGTCGAACAAAGGGAACATAGGATAGCTCAAGGGCATGGAGACCAAGCACACAGCAGCCTTGGGACTGATGACCATAGCACCTTAGGGTGGGAAGAGAAGGGTTCTCAGGATCCAAAGCTGCAGTTCCCCCAATAGCTCCAGCCCCAGGCCATGACTTGCCTTACCAAGCATATACCTAGTTTTAGTTCCTTCTCCATACATCAGGGCCTCAGGAAAAGCCCCAGACCACCCTAGCCCTCAACAGGCTCAGCCAGGTCATGCCTTGAAGGAAGAATGGGGGTAGGATAGGGACACCAAGGAAGTGTAGGGATGGAGTGTGTTGAGTGATTTCAGTGGGCTCTGGGGTTCAAGGTGGTCCCTAGGGTATGTGATCCCTGGAGCTAGAGAGGTGGAAGGTAGGTGACAGGGGCTGCTCTCCAAATGCCTGATCAAAAACACAGAATGCGGTACATGCATGTGGTCACAGCACTTGGAGGCAGAGGCAGGAGGATTCCGAGTTCTAGGCCTGCTGGGTGGGGAAGAGGAGGTATCAGGAAACAAGAAAGCAGAGTCTATGCTGGGAAGAAATTAGCCCTCCTGTGTAATGGCTTCCCAGGAGCCTGGGGCTCCTTTATGCTAGGCTCTGTGCAGACCTGTGACTTCACAGAGGACCTTGAAACCTGGCCTATTAGAGGTTTGCCACTCTGCTCATGAGAATTTTGCAGATGTGACCTCATTCAGTAGGCTGTCAGGGGCCTGAGGACCAAATGGGCTTCTCTTGACCAGGGGCACAGGTCACACAATGTCCCCAGGGCCTGCTTGTAAATGCAGTCTATTTGGCAGAGGAAGGACATAGGAGGATTTGAATTCTGTCGTGTCTGGAGCTGGCAGTGTAGATAACACAGACCCACTTTCTTTTCTCACTGAGGCTGCCCACAGGTCTTGGAACTGCTGGCCAGTCAGGCTGGCTCAGATCCACTTGTAGCACTGTGTCTCTGGGGTGGATAGGCAGAGTTGGATAGGAATTTTGTAGACCCACATGCATACCAGCCAATAGCCACCAAGATGAAAGTTGGAACAAGAAGGTACTTACATTCTATTTAAAGAAAGAAAGAAAAAAACCTGGCCAGGTATGGTGGTACATGCATTTAATCCTATCAGATCTTCATGAGTTTGAGGCCAGCCTGGTCTACATAGTAAGACCCTGTCTTAAAAAGAAATGAAACCAAAAGGGGGAATGGTTTTGGAGTAAGACATACCCATCGATGCTAGGACTCCACATGCTTAAGCCAGCCCCTGGCATTTGTATCTCCTCACATCTTCTGCCTGTGAAGATGGGTCTTATTGATGGTCTCTTTGGAGCTGAAAATCATGACTGCTTGGGCAGCTGTAGCAAAGTACTATAGCCTGAGTGGTGCAGACAACAAAAAGTTCCCGAGGTTGGACAGGACTGGTTCTCATGGTGCTGTGACTTTTCCTGGGGAGATGTAAACAAATGTCTGACCCCACACCCAGAAAGAACACAAATTGACAAGATACCAAAGCGCGACTCTACCCAAAGTCAGCTTGGAGAACTGAGGCTGCTGGGTTACTTACAGGAGCACAGGTGATGATTCATGGAAGATGCATTCCTAAAGCTCCTTGGTCGATTTTCAGGCAGCTTGTCTGGCTGGAGAGTCTCCTATCCCCAGAAATTATTATGACTTACATAACTCTGAGGCCTCCTGAAGCTTGTAAATTTCAGGAGTTTCTGTGCCTTGTAAGCTCGCTTACATCCTAGGAGTCTCATGTTTCCATTCAGTCACCTTGGCTTCTCATGTTTTCACAACTCTGCCCTGATTTTCTCTTACCAAGAGTCATGCTGGATCAAGGATCTTTTGTGATGACCTCTTTTGACTGTCACTCCCTTTGAAAGCCCTTCTGTGCACATATGGTTACATTCTGAGGTATTTGAACTTAAGACTTTCAACACATGAATTTGAAACACAAATGAGCCGATGCCACATTCCTTTGTTTTTAAGTCTGCCAAATTGTTTTAGTCTGACTTAGCAAGTTAGGTGATGGAGTGCTAACAAAATGAAGTAGACACTACACTGACCTTCCTCTAGTTTACACCTGAACACACATATCATTTCAAATGGTGACCAACACTCAAGCCTGATTCCTGAGAGGAAATACTCCCCAGCCAGTTCCAAGCTGGGTCTCCAGAGTGTTCTTCACAGTGCACTTTAGTTCTGAAGATGATTTTGGGGTGCCTGTCTCCTACACTCCTGTCCTCCTAATGGGGACCCCTGGCTATCCCAGCAAGGGGTACTGTTACCACCCCCTTTGGGTCATCAGGTACATCAGAGTCACCTCTGTGCTCCGTCTCCATCTCTCCCTCGGTAGTCTGCTAACTCCCTCTGGCCCTGGCCACTCAGCTCAGATCCAGCCCACAGGTATCCTGGTGTGCCAGCTGCACACCTTGGGCTCCTGGAGAGGCTGAATCCCCGCCCCCACCCCACCCCCCTCCGAGGGGTGGAAGATGAGCTGTGGTGATATTAGTAACACATAAAGCAGACTTTCTGGCCCATTTCTGTCCAAGAGCTTCAAGTACCTTCTGCTAGCACCTAATTCGGGCCCCATGCCTCTCTAAGCCCAAAACAGATGGTTTCCTTTTAGTGTACTTGGCTCCTAGTCCCAGAATGCTCAGCTTCTTCTCATTACAGGACATTACAGCATCCCTTCGCATGCTGACTTTATCACTCTCTGACAAGCCAACGCGTCTGTATCCTCGGCCATGCCTTCAGTCGCTTCTTGTTAAACAGCCATAGGAAGCTGGGCTTTCAGTCAGATTTGTAACCACCTCAGGAAGTGTGTGTGCAAAAATGGGCAATGCTGCAACTGTCATAGCTCACTTGACAGTTGGATAGAACAAAAGTGACCACGCAAGTAGTGCGTTTGAATAAAGCTTCTCTAGAAGGAGGCCTGAGCGTCTTGCCTGTGCTGCAGGAGGCTGGGATCTGTGAGGACTTTGACAGGACCCATAGATGTCCTGCTCTGAGGAGCCAGGCTCCGCTCGCATGTCGGAAAGGAGGCAGATGCCCCATCTGGATTAATAGTTCAAGAGGCAAAGAGGATTCTTTCAGTTAAAGTCTGATAACGATGAATCTCGTCACCAGACTAGTCCAGTCCTGGCATTTGAAAGGAATGGAGCCAAGGCTTATATATGGCTTGTGTTTCTTCCCAGAAGGAAGAGTGATAGAAGCTGGGTTCTCAGAGTCCTAACATTGGGAGATGTTAGAGTTTAAGAGATGATGCCTATGGGTGGCGGGGATACGATGCGGCTCAGGGATGAAGAATGCTTTCTGCTTTTGCCGACAAACAAAATCAGATCTTGGTACCCATGCTGAGCAGCAGACAGCTTCCTGTAATCCCAGCTCCAGGGGATAAGAAGTCCTCATCTGCATTGACAGGTGAAGTACCCGCCTCCCTCACACATATGTGTAATTAAAAATAAAATAAAAGCTTTTATTATTCAGAGTCTGGCTGAAAGCTGCTGGGTCATGGGGACTCCCTTCTCAGAAGGGATTATTTTGAAACCCAACAGTGTGAGTAGTTGTAAGGCTGGCCCTGACCTCAGAGCGTCTCTCCCGTGGGGGTCTCTACAAACACTATGGACGGCAGAGTGTTGATCCATGAGATGTAAGAAGGAAGTCCAGTTCAGCATGGCTCATAGCTGGCATTGGTTCAGACTTCGAGAGCCTGACACTGGGTGTTTTTTTCAGGCATATTCAATCACAGTGCCATTTGGGAAAAACTATCCTGGTAACAACTCAATCCCATGTGCACAATAAAGCTTAGGCACGACTACAAAGATGTCCCCATGGCATCCTCCATAAATATGGGTTCTACAGATTGATAAGGGTCTCGGGAGGGTCTGGTGTAGTTTTGGTCGTAGAGAGGTTTAACCCCTCCTTCACTAGCATTCCGGAGAGAAAACAGGTTATACCTCTCTCCATTTGAAGAAACAACCCTGCGTGTTTAACAAGGACCTCTGTGAGCACAGGGACCTCTGTGCCTCCTACACTCTGGCTCATCTGGTCATGTGATCTCTCCCTCTCCTGTGTGCTCCTGCCTTACATGCTACCAGTGTCAGACTTGTTCCAGGGCCACCATGCCCTTGGGCTTCCATACATGTGAGCTAAGTAAACTCCTCTTCCTTTATAAAGGCATCCTGCTTCAGATAGTCTGCTGTAGCAACAGCAGAACAAAAGTGGACAAATACATGTGGGTTTGAAAAATATCCCATTCATGCCCCTAAATTGCAATTGAGGATGGGCAACTAGAAAAGACAGAATTGGCCAGTGTGTGTGTGTGTGTGTGTGTGTGTGTGTGCGCTTATCCTTGCAGGCACCTATGGAAGCCATGTTTTCCTAAATTATGCTCACTTTTTTTGGCATAAAATGTCTCCCTGAGCCTGATGCCCACTATTTTGGCTGGGCTGGGAGTCACTCAGCCCTTGGGGTCTGCTGTCTCCACTCCCATTACCCTAATGCTGAGGCCACCGGCATGAGTGGGCATGCTCAGATGTTCTCATGTAGGTGCTGAGGACCCAAAGTGAGGTTCTCATGTTTGTACCGTAAATATCCGAGCCTTCTCCCCAGCTCTCTTTTCGTGTTTTTGAGACAGCATCTTACTGTGGCCCAAGCTGAACTCTGAACCCAGGCAATCCTTTTGCCTGAGTGCTTGGTGTTGAATTACAGGCATGTGCCACTACATCCAGTGCAAATCCTCCTCAGGTTTCAGCCTTATGCCTTTAGTGGTGTGTCCTTCTAAAATCTACATCAGACGTCCTTGTCCCCACAGTGGTGACCAGTAAATTTCTGTTTTCAATCTAACTCTGTAGTTGGCCTTTTTGTCTGTCTGTCTGCCTGTCTGTCTCTGTGTGAGTGCCTATCAATATCTACCTATCTACCAACCTATTCATCATCTATTTATCTATCATCTATCTCTACCTGTCATCTATCTTCTCTATTATCGATCTATCTATCTATACATTCATCCATCTATTTGATCTCTAAAAAATAATGGAGTTTGTTCTCTCCTATAGGTACTTAAAACATGTTTTTACATGTTTATAGGCATGTAAGAAAACATCCCTGCAAAGGCAGGGATGACTGGAAATATGTGATCACCTGATGTGAAGAAGGGGGCAGGACCAAGCATTTGCTACGGAAATGATTTTGGTCCAAACACTCATTTAATTTCTGATCAGCTATTATTTCCTGGCACTTGCTAGCACACTTGTGAATTCTTGTAAAGTGAGAAAAATCTGACTTACAAATGGTTTTTAAATGTACTCAGATTTTTATCTCAATTTAGCAATTAATGGAGATGGATATATAAATTAATCATCTGAGCAGACTGACTCTGCTTCTTCAGTAATTTGCAGTCAATCATTTTGTTCTAGAGTCTAAATCATCTCCAAAGGCCCTTGAGACACTTTCGGGTCTGAATCCCCTGTCTCAGTGTCTGAAAACCAGAGAGTGCTCAGAGTATCCCTTGAAGCAGACCCACAGCTTTGTCTGCACAGCTGGTTCTCCTCGATTGCAAAGGGACTCCTCACAGATCGTCCAAAGGCAAGCCACAGAAGAGGAGTTTATCCTCTTTACAGCAAAGGTCAGGGACAATGTCTTAATTAGGGGTTTATTGCTGTGAAGAGGCACCATGACCACAGCAACTCTTATAAAGAAAAACATTTAATTGGGGCTAGCTTACAGTTTCCAAGGTTTAGTCCATTATCATCATGGCGGGAGCAGGGCAGCAAGCAGGCAGACATGGTGCTGGAGAAGGAGCCCGGAGTTTTACATCTGGATCTGCAGGTGGCAGGAAGAGGCGTGTCTTGAGTTTCTGAGACCTTAAAGCCCACTCCCTGGTGACATACCTTCTCCCACAAAGCCACACCTACTCCAGCAAGCCATATCTTTTAATAGTGCTACTCCCCATGGGCCTATGGGGGCCATTTTTACTCAGACCACCCCAGACACTCAGGCTTCCTACCCCTGACTCAGGCCCACCCACTTACCCCACACATCTAGTCTCTATACTAGCCAGCATTTTTGGTATCTCCTATCTTGCTGCCTTTCTATGAAAACCAAAGACCCAACAGGTGAAACAGATTGAGTGATGTGACATGCAGATGCCAGTATTCTAAGGATCTGTGGAGAGTGGGCTGAGAGAGCAGGGGTCCTGTGCTATTCTGTGCCGAGTTGGAGGCAGCTGACCTCAGATGGAGAAGAGTTTCATGTCCCAGCCAGCCACCACCCCAGCCCCAACCTCATGTTCAGATCAACATAGGGAGATGTTAGCAGTCCAGGAGTGTCGCGTCCGCCTTGACCAGCAAGGAAAGACACGACACACGAGCTCTTCTTCAAGCAGTTTATTCAGGAGTTTTGAACAATCTTCTTCTTCTTCCTCTTCTTCCTCTTCTTCCTCTTCTTCCTCTTCTTCCTCTTCTTCCTCTTCTTCCTCCTCTTCCTCTTCTTCCTCTCCTCTTCTTCCTCTTCTTCGAGGAGAGCCCATCCCAGGAATAAGTACCCCTGAGCCAGCCAACCCCGGGTAGCCACGTGGGAAGTGTGGATAGGTACACGCAAGAGAAGGCGGATCATCAGGCACAGCACAGCCAAATATGGAGTTGTTTATCACAAGAGCGCTCGAAGTCGGGGTGGCGGAAGGCGGAAACCGGCGCCATCTTTAAGGCCCGGCACACGCAGCTCTCCACACAGGAGGGCAAGACAGTGCAAGCCAGCGGCCTGGCAGATGATGCTGGAGAAGCCTGGGAGCTGGGAAGGCATTTGGGCTGGGATAGCACTTGCGATTGGGTGAAAATGCATTTCCCTAGCACCTGTTATGGGCCAGATTCTGTGTCAAAATAAAAGCCTTGCATCTCGCTGAGTTCCCACACTCAGAAAGAGGGTCCTGTCGACCACCTTTTATGGATAAAGACCTAGCTCCTTGTTCAAGGTCATGTGGTTAAAATAGGGATGTGGGCAGTAGGACTATAATAAACCTGGGAAACCTGCTTTCAAGATCAAAAGCAAAGGAAAACACCGCCTTTGGGAAAGGGACCATGACACGATGGGTTTGGGGTTAATTTCTTGGTTTTCAATCAAAAGTGTGCATAGGACAGGCTGCCTGTGAGGAACATGTGAGTGGAATTTGAGAGGAAGGTTTCATGGAAACCTTACAAAGTGTGGGGGTGATGTCTTGGTCCATTTCCATTGCCATAACAATACCAGGTTGCTTACAAAGCATCAGATTTATCCTTCTCATTGTTCTGGGGCACAAGATGGGGGCTGCCCTCCTGAGGGGTCCTCTCTGGGGTCCTGAGGCTGCACAAGAGCTTCACCAAGCAAAGAGCCTCAGACAGCCTCCATAGTTCCCCCACCCCCCACTTTCAAACAGCAGCTGCTGATCTGGGACCTTGACTGTGCTTTTCCTTGTGTTGTGTTCATGATCCTGTGTTATGCATGGGTTTGTACTTTGAATAGAATCACACATTAGTCTAAAAAAAAAACTTTGAAGGCATCTAAAGAAATATAGGCAGAGGAACAAAAGTTGATGGTTGGTTATGCAAAACTTGTGGTTGAGATGTGTACAGAAATGGCATGCCTCTTCTGTGTGGACAGAGGCTGTCCAAAGAGCTCCATTGGGGAGGGGGGTTGTAGCAGAAGGCTTAACAGGAAGTCTAGCCGGGAAGCTTTCTCTGGCATCCTAGAGGGGAGATTTCTAGCAAGATGAAGCCACATCCTCAGAGTCTCTATACAAGCTGGGCTGCAGGCTCCCTCACCCCCCCCCTCCATTTTGAGCCCATCTTCCAGTCCGTGCAGCAATGGCTATTCCTTTTACGTGTTCATAGAGTCTGTAGGAGTCTTTTCTCTTCTACCAGCCAAATGTTCAAATCCTATAGTGACTGGGTCTGTTTGAAACTTTCCTTGTTCAAATCACTGTGTAGCTCATTTCTCCTCACTGGGCTTACACAATACACTGCTTGCCAGTACACCACAGTCAGCTTCAGAGACACTGCTCTGTCTGTAATGGGCAGACAATACTGAAGGTTCCTAAGCAGAGCACAGGTCTTCAAGGTGGGAGACTGGCTTTACAACTGAGTATGGGGTTTAGGAAGTGGGATCTTTGCCCTCATCTGTAGTCTGCAGAAGAAAAAGAAACACATGGCATTGTGTAGACAGCAAAAAAGCTTAGCTGCTATCATGAAGTCATGTCGTAGCTTGAAGCACATAGCGGATTCTTTTTCTCTAGGATGAGAGCTTCTTCAGGGTAGAGCTCCCATGTGCCACAGGTCCTTCAGAGAAGCAGGTACCTTCATCCTCTTGCTTTGCCATCCCAGGACTTTCTTCTCTCAGTGTGGTTGCAGTCCACGGAAAGAGGGAACAGTACAAAGAGTGAGCTGCTGGAGGAGGAGGACACAGGATGGGAAAGCGGCTGGAAGAGGAAGGCACAGCAGGAGGGAACCCCTGGAAGAGGAAGAGCGCATACTCATGTCTTGAGATCCAGACTCAGAAGTGCTGCCTGTTGCCTCCATTTGCCTTCCAGCGGGGGCAAGGAAGTAAAAGAGACCAAGGATGGGGCTTCAGCCCCACAGGGATTGAATGACCTAAGGAGCCCCCGTCGGATCTACCTCTTACAGGTTTTATCATCTGATAGCAGTACCTGCGGACAGACTTTAACATGGATCCAGAGAATAGCTGACAGTCTATATGACTCTCTGGGAATTATTCAGGTCCTCATTCTCCTGAAATCCCTACTCCCTCCCCATCCAGAAAACCTCCAGCAGCAGCCCCACTTGGTGCACAGAAGTTCTTTAAAACTGACTCATCATTTTCTGAACTTTCCGCCATTGCTCCATATGCATACAGACTCAGGAAACCTGAGCTCAGATTTCTCAAGTCCCAGATGGTTTTTAATTTGTTACGTGGGAGGAAAACTCTGTATTCCCTAGCAGATGCACAGGGGCTGTTCTATTCATCTCATCACCACTTCCGACTTTTCAGCATGGAAAGTTTTTTCCTAAGCTCTTTTGCTCTTAATTTTAAAATGTTAAAACAAGCTGATGGGGCATCGGTTTCCTATCAAGCCAAAACAGTTATCAAAATGTAGATTATTGGGGTATCCCCTTCAACTGACCCTGTCGAGTTGATGCCCCATTCTTGGTTTCTTCTAGTTCCTTAGCTATGAATTAAGCAGTTTTTCTCTGCTTCATTCTCTTGGATAATATCCGCTGCCACCAGCAGAAGCTGAAAAACAAAAGGTCTGCTCAGTCTTGGAGCAGAACTCCCAAACCATGAGCTGAAACAAACCTTTTCACTTTATAAGTTAGTTATTCAGGTGTTTGGTCACAGTTACAGGAAGCTGACTGATACACCATCTATGGTATGTCAGTGTTCCAGGCACCATAGTTAGAGTTTGAAAATACTAATTTTCCTAAGTCTCATAAAAGCGATTTTGACATAAGACTATCATGAGCACTTGGAGCTGGGGAAACGGAGGCACAACTGACCTAAAGCTACAGAGCCAGTCAGAAGTGGATTTGAAATTCCAAGTCAGATAATTTGATCGCTGGAATCCAGGAGGTTTTCTCTGCAGAACATCACACAGGAAACAGTTCAGGCTCCGCAGGCCATATGTCTCCTATTGTGACTCTTCAGCCATTAGCAATATGAAAATGAAAAGTGCTCCTTTGTCCCAATGAAAATTTATTGTTGGGACTGGAGAACCGGCTCAGTAGTTAAGACTGCTTGCCTTTAATCCCACCACTCAGGGAGGCAGAGGCAGGCAGATCTCTGTGATTTCGAGGCTGACCTGGTCCACAAAATGAGTCTAGGATAGCCAAGGCTACACAGAGAAACCCTGTCTCAAAAAAACAAGGAAAAAAAAAGTGCACAGTGCTCTGGAAAGGGATCAGGGTTCAGTTCCCACTCCTACATGGTAGATCACAACCATCTATCACTTCAGTTCCCGGTGACTAAAGACTTTTTCTGGTCTCCAGGGTCATCACTGGTACCTATGTGGTACATGTGTAACAGCAGGCAAAGCACTTATACACATGCTATAAAAATAAATATAAGAAAACCCTTTATTGTTCAACACCAAAGTTACAAGTTTACATCAGTTTGCATCATCAAGCTTTATGCTTCACCTTTTCAGTTATTTAAATTCTTTTCTGAGCCTCTGGTTGCTGAAACAAAGTAGCTGACACGCTACAGCAAAGATTTGTTTCGGCCAATGGCTTCAGGGGTCATTCAAGTCATCACGGCAGGAGGTCATAGGGGCCAGGAAGGAGCTAGAGAGACTGGAGGAGAAATGGGGTGAGGGGATGAGAGCGGATGGTGTAAGGGCCCAGGGTCCCAAATTATTTTACAGAGCATGCCCCCAAATTTTTGCTTCTTCCCAGTACCTTTGGGGGGCACAAAAAATGTCAGAGCCATAGCGTGGGGCTGGTGAACTTGGCTTTCATCATCAGTGGGCTTTGCAGAAGGACAGGTCCCTCTTGGATTCTGATCACTTTTTTTTTTTTGATACAGTGGGGGTCAGGGGATCCTCAAGGAAAGTAAAGGTGCTGTCACAGGGCTAAGGACAGACAGAAGGAAGAAGCGTGTGCCCAGGGACATATTTTTTTTTCTCTGTCGTCATGTCTGTGGGTAGCTGGTCACCCAGGAGCTTAGTGAGGACCAGGGAGCTGGTTCAGCAGGTCAAGGTCCTTGCTACCAAGCCTGACGGTCTTGAGTTTGACCCCTGGAGCCCCCATGGTAGAAGAAGAGCACAGACTTCTACAAGCTGTCCTCTCACCTCCACACACATGCTGTTGAATGGGGGGCACACATACACACAACGAATAAACGTAACATTAAAAAATGTTGAAATCATTAAAGGGTACATCGAGTCACCACACGTGGCTGAGTGGTTTCTTCTTAGTAACTTGTCTTGAAGGCCTAGGGCTGTCCACTTACTTGACGATGACAGAAGGACCTTTTAGAGCTCAGCTGGCCTGTCGGAGAGTGTGGTGGTGCAAATGAGATGGCTCCCACAGTCTCTGGTATTTGAATACTGGGTCCCCAGTTGATAGTACTAGTTGGATAGGTTCAGGAGTTGAGGACTTGCTGGAGGAAACATGTCCCTGGGGGCAGGCTTTATAATTTCAAAGATTTGTGCTTTTCCCAGTTTGTTCTCTGATTCTTGTCATCAGTTGAAGTTTGGCCCTCCCATATTTGCCATGGAGGAGATATACAAGTGTGATGGAGTCAAAACAAGAAAAGATGAACTTTCTATGCTTGTTCATGAGCTGTGTATCCTATAGTACACCCTTACCCATCATCTCATAATGGCAATGTTTGTCTCCTGTCTAAATACTCAGAATTTACTCAAACTTAAACCGCTTTTCATAGCTATGTGTATACATTATAGGCTAAGACCTGCAGATGAGGGAGAACATGGGATTCTTGTCTTTCCGAGTATAGGTCACCTTGCTTACCTTGTACTTTCTAGGTCCATTCATTTTGTTCCCTAGAAGTTTCATGACTCCATTGTTCTTTATAGATGAATGTATATAGTTGGAGGGCATTCCAATGTGTATATGTGCAAATTTTCCATTATCTACTCATCTGTTGGTGGACACCTTGCCTGGTTCCGTTTCCTTGCTTTAATGGCTGGAGCAGAAACAAGCATGAATGTGCAAATATCTTTACAGTAGGGTATGGAGTTCTCTGGGTACATGCCCAGGAATGGAATGGCTGGGTCAAATGGTAGCTCTATTTCTAATTTTTTGAGCATTCTCCAAACTGATTTCCATATTGGCTGTGCCAATGTGCACTCCCTCCAGCAGTGAATAAAGGTTTTCTTCCTCCTCCACCTCCTCTCTGTTATTTGTCAGATTCTTGATAATATCCATTTTGGCTGGAGTTAGGTGGTATCTCAAAATAGCTTTAATTTGCACTGCCCTGACTACCAGAGATGTTGAAAACTTTGGAAAAATAGTAATTGGCTATTTTAATTTCTCCACTTATTGCATTGGCCCACTTGTTGATTGGCAGTTTCCTTTCCTTGGTGTTTGAGCTGGGACCCTCAGTTCTGCACGTTAGCCCTCTGTCTGAAGTACAGCTGATCAAGAGTCTCCTGTCCTGGCTTCTGGCTCTGCCTGTTGTTTCTTCTGCTGTGCAGGAGCCTTTTAAGGTAAAGCAACCTCACCTGTTGCTTCCTTGTGGCAGGTTTTGTGCTGTGTGTGTGTGTGTGGGGGGGTGTCCCATCAAGCTCCTGCTGACCCAGCACATTGAAGCTTATCCCTGTTTCACTTTAGTAGCTTCTGGCTTTAAATTGAGATCCATGGTCCCTTCAGATTCATTCTCCCCTCCACCCCCTCTCTCTTTGAGACAAGGTCTCACTTTGTAGCTTTGACTGGTCTGGACCTTGTTATATAGATCAGGCTGGCTTTGAACTCGGAGATAAACCTGCCTCAGCCTCCTGAGTTCTGGGGCTGACAGCATGTGCCACCACCTGGCTTCTGAGTTGGTTTTTGTACAGGATGAAAGATAAAGGTCTGACTTGCTTCTTCTGTATGTGGTTATCCAGCACTGTCAGCATGACGTGTGTCTTCTCCCACTATATGTTTTTGCTACTTCTATCAGGTGGCCATAGGTTTTCAATGTCCACTCTTCTGTCCATTGGTCCGCCTGTCTTTAATGCCAGTTCCAGCCTAGTAGCATTGACCGCATAGCGCTGTAATATAATTAGAGGTCAGGTGTTGTGATGCCTCCAGCGGTAATCTTTCCCTTTAGGCTTTGACTATTTCAGAGTTTTCTTTTCTTTTCTTTTTATAAATTTATATTTTTCATGTATATGAGTGTTCTATCTGCATTTACACCTGCCAGAAGAGGGAACCAGTTCACTTTATAGATGGTTGGGAGCCACCATGTGGTTGCCGGGAATTGAACTCAGGACCCTTGGAAGAGCACACAGTGCTCTTAACCACTGAGCCATCTCTCCATCTCTCCCCTCAGAGTTTTCTTTAAAGTAAGCAGTGGAATTGATATTTTTATTTTGTTCCTCGAAACTGGTAGAACTGATTTCACAGTAGTTCATTTTATAAAAATTGAGTTTTTAAGTAAGAAGTGTACCGAAGAAAACTTTGAAAACGTGATTTAAAAGTTGTTTTGAAAAAAGAAAAACACTTTGCCAGATTATACTGTTTTGGTAAAACAAGCATATGCTTGATGTAAAGAAGCAAAGTGAGCAGCACTTCGAGTGATATCAGAACCAGTGTAATTCTGCGTCCATACTAATATGTAGCCCAGTATTTTTCACTTTTGAATATGTATATTTGGTTTTTCGAGACAGAGTTTCCCTGTGTAGCCCAGGCTGCTCTGGAGCTTGCTCTGTGGACCAGGCTGGCCTCGAACTCACGGAGATTTGCCTGCCAGTGTCCCCTGAGTGCTGGGATTTAAGGTGTGGGCCACCACTACCCAGCTTGAAAATATCTTTTTTAGATTTATTGTTTTATTTTTAGCTTTGTATATGTGTGTGCATGCATGGACTGGCGTGAGTGTGGTTGCTCAGGGATGCCAGCGGAGGGGTAAATTTCACGATGGAGCTGGAGTTACAGGTAGTTGCAAGCTGCCTGCTGTGTGTACAGGAACTAAACTCTGGTCCACTGCACGAGAAAGAGGTATTCTTGACCTCTGAGCCATCCCCAGCCACCACCTTCTGAAAACATTTTTAAAAAATAAATAAATTGTGTAGTAGGAGCCTGGCTTTTCTCTAAGTATGTTTTTGCAACCATTTACTACAACACAGCATGTTCACAGACACTCAGCGCAAACCCATCAAGGTGAGTTTGGATGTTCTGTGCATATTATTAGTTAAAGACATTCTGAGTTTCCAAAACTGCTGTGACTACAGGCTCTCAGGCTCACAGTGAAGCAAAGGAAACACAGATGCAGCTGATTGCCCTGAGACAGAACAGCGCAGCTGCCCGGCGGCAGGTGCTGTAGCATCTGGAGGGAATGAGGGGCTGGAGGAGTCCAAAAAGAACCTAACCTTTGAAGATCAAGGTCAGGAGCTGTGTTTCCACTGAGGAAACATGGGCTGTGGAGCTACACTGAACTGTTAAGATCCTGTCTACACCAGTGCAGCCACTGAAAGACATCCAAGATGGGAATTTGTTAGAACTTTTTCAGTGACAAATGACAAATCAAGTTCAAAGCAGTGTAGACTAAAAGGCAAATGATTTAGGACTCTGGTGAGCAACAGATCCTGGGCCTTCAGGACTAGAACTAGAGTTCAGAAGGGAGTGAAGTCTTCCCTAGGTTCTGACTTTGATATAGGGCTTGTCTGATATGGGCATGGCTCTCACTGTGGTGTGCAGGAAAACACTGAGTAGAAGAAAGCCAGGGTAGTACACACTAAGGACAGGTGCACTTACTGATGTCATTGCCGTTTAGAAATCCCTCAAATAGACTCCATTCAGACCCAAGGTGAGCAGCCCCACAGCCCAAGAGTGGGCTAGCCTCAGCCACATGTCAACATTGGATCAATCACAGCTGCCAGGAACTCATATCCCAACACAAAGGCAGGCCTGGATCACAGGACTGTCCTGACTTGGGTGGGGTTCTGGAGGAAGGCATGACATGCTCTGAGAAGCCCTGTCCAACCCAGAATAGAACGTTTCTAAAGGAAAAGGAAGTACTGGCTTTCTTTTTTGAGAATGACAGATATGGCCACGGGGAGGGCCTGGCCTGGATGATCCACAGTGATTACTGGACAGGCAGCCAGGTTGAGACTGGGCCTGGTGCTGGGTGAGCCCACAAGCCTGGTGAGGAGGCACAGAAATGTTTTTCAGCTTTGTTTAAGGCAAGCGCTCTTACTCCACACTGAGCAAGTGTAACAGCCCAAGTCTTTTCAGAATGATATGTGAAACCCAAAATAGATGAAGCTCCCGGAAGATAAATAAACCAAATGAGCACCGCTTGGCTCCCAAACACAAGCCTCATTCCTAGGCAGCCTGTACCCTCCTGCTGGGAGAGAAAAGAGCAGAGCTTGTGTGGAGGGATGATGGGCAGACTTTGCAGCTGTCTCTGTAAGCTCCTCCCCCTGTGGTGGGCACCAGGGGTCTTAGGAAAGTCCGAAAGGTTGTTAATAGCTAACTAAACCTAAGATGATTGTCCGGCCAAGGTACATGTAGTCAAGGCAGTCCAGTTAGGGGAAAAAAATCCAAAGCCAGGTGATGTAGTCAGAGACAGATCCTGTTCCTGCTTTAGGAGTTCCAAATGAAGACCAAGCTGCACAACTGTTACATATGTGTAGGGGGCCTAGGTCTGTCCCACACATGCTCTTTGGTTGGTGGTTCAGTCTCTATGAGCCCCTGTGGGCCCAGGTTAGTTAATTTTGTAGATTTTCTTGTGGTGTCCTTGACCTCCCTGGCTCCTTTGATCCTTCCTCCCCCTCTTCCACAGGATTCCCTGAGCTCTAATTAATGTTTGGTTGTGGGTCTCAGCATCAGTTTCCATCAGTTGGTGGGTGAAGCCTCTTTGATGACAGTTATGCTGTGGTCCCATCTTCAGGTATAGGAAAAACAACCACAAAAAAACCAAAAACATTAATAGTGACAGGAGCTGGCTCCCTCTCCATGGCATGGGTCCCAAGCTGAGCCAGTCATTAGTTGGTCCTTCCCTCAAATTTTGCTCCATCTTTTACCCCTGCACATCTTGTAGGCAGGACAAATTGTGGTCAAATGTTTTGTAACTGGGTTGATGGCACAAACCCTCCATTGGAAGTCTTGTCTGGACCCTGGAGATAGCCCTTATCCCCATTGCTAAGAGTCTTTGCTAGAGACACCCTCATCAATTCCTGGATGTTGCTATTGCCCTAGGTTTACATCTCAACCCAGACAGGTACCCACTTCCGGTTGCCTCTCCCAGTAAGCTGGCTCTCCATGCCCCATTCCTCCTGTTCCCATCCCCCCTTCCCCACCCAGTCCTTTCCACTCATCTGTCCCCTTCCACATCTAATCTATTTCCCCGTCTCCATATAAATAACTGAAAAAGAAAAAAAAAAAACACATGATCATCTCATCCGATGCTGAAAAACTGTGAAAAAAATCCAACTCCCCTTCACAATAAAAGTCTTAGAGAGATCAGGGTTGCAAGGCCCATACCTAAACACAATAAAGGCAATATACAGCAAGCCGATAGCCAACATCAAATTAAATGGAGAGAAACTTTAAACAGTTCCTCTACAACCAGGAACAAGACAAGGCTGCCCACTCTCTCCATATCTCTTCATCACAGTACTTGAAGTTCTAGCTGGAGCAGTAAGTTAACTAAAGGAGATCAAGGGAATACAAATTGGAAAGGAAGAAGTCAAAGTATCCCTATTTGCAGATGATATGATAGTATATATAAGTTGTTAGGACCAATGAAATGATGATGCACACAACAGATTTTATGTGAAAGAGGCTTGTGGGGTGGAGAGGAGGAGAGAAAGAGGAGAGAGTGAGACATGATAGGGGAAGGGTGGGGGTACCCTGACAGAAAAAGGGGAGAGAGCAGGAGAGGGAGAGGGCAAAAGGGCGAAAGAGTGACAAAGTGGTGGGTTGATCCTTTTATGGAGCAACTGAACCACTCAACTGACAGTTGTGACTACCTGGTGGGCAACACATGATGACATCATAGGTTGCTAGGCAACCCAGAAGGAGGCTGCCTACATACTAACATTCTTCCCTCTTTCTATAATTAAAAAATGAGGGGCTTGGGCTGCTTTTCATGTAAGGCAAGTTAAAGTAAATAAACTTAGGTTCATTGGAAGCAGCTCTTGGTTGCCATGCAAAGAGGTAAGAGAGAGAGAAAAAAATAATAGCAACAAAATGTTACATGATCAAGAGGAGGAGGGGAAGCCCCTGCCCTGGAAAGTTCATGGTAGGGGTTGGAGTTGCCAGCCATACAAGGCAGCAGGTAGGGACTGAGGAATGCTGGGAGAAACTGGGTCTGAAGCACACCATTCTAGCCTTTTGTAAGTAATAAGTGAATAAAGGGTATAGGTTATCTTCTGGCTACTTCCTGCTGACACTGAGGGCGCTGTAGGGAGGTCAAAAGGCTGTAATGCTGGGCAGGTCCAGGAAGAACAAACAGGCTGCTTTGATGCTGTCCAAGGTCTGTAAGAACACCCATGGCTGGGAGGGAAAGTGCAGGTCCAGCTTGATGGAAGTCTGTGAGGTCAGACTGGAACACTTGTGGTAGCTGCTTTGATGCTGTTGTGGATGTTGGAAACTCCTGGGTCTGGCAGGATACTGAAACATATACATAGGCAGAAGACAAAGTTATGTAGGTTATAGAGAAAACATGGACTGGGAAGCAGCTGCTCACGTTGTCTGCTGTCAAGAATCAGAGTGTAAACAGGACTATGCAACCTCAAGGCCTACCAGCGGTGACCCGCTTCTTTCAGCTCCACCTCCTAAAGGCTGAAAAACCTTCTCAAACAGCGCCACCAGCTGGGTTCCATGCCAAATACCCACAGGGGAGGGGGACACTTCATGGTTAGACCACAGCAGAGGATCTTCCCTTGCAGACTTCAGGAAAGGCTCACCCTGTGGACACTTTGTGAACTCTTCCACCTCAGGACTGTGGGACAGTGAGACAAACTCCTCGGTTTTAGCCACCATGGGTGGTACTTTGCCATGGCTGTCCAGGACACTCCAGGTAGGCCTGCCCTTTTCCCTGGCTCTTTTGCTGCCTCCTGGCCAGTCCCTGCTCTTACTGCCATCTTTCGAGTGGTAACCATCTCTGTGATACCTATAATAAGCCCCTGCCTTGTGTTTGAGCAGGAACTGAGGTAAGGGTGGGAGGCAGTGGGAATGTGACAATTAGGGACCTGCAGCTGTCCACACTCAAGCAGTTGACAATCTGCAGGAAGACACCAGAGATATTATGCTATTGCTGCATTTCAGATTTATCTCTGAGCATGGAGTTTAGTTTGGTCAGCCACCTCAACTGGCTGATAAGATTCCAAATAACTTTGGCCATTTCCAAAAACTAGGTTCCAGATTGGGGAAACAAAGATTTATTGTTGTGCCTTGAAAAGGAGAGGAATAAGTTCCGTCCTTTGGTGGATGCCCTCAGGCCCACCAGCTTCTGACTGACCCATGTCATTCCAGTCCTGCAGTCTCAGAAACAGGAAGAAACCCACACAGCTTTTGGCTGAGGCCTTTTCCTCTGATTTTGTCATCTCACAATAGGCAGAACGGAGCTTGCACTGAGAGAGTGGAAGGAAGCTCACATTTCACCCACTGAATTGCAGATGACGCTTCTGATATCAAGTGGTCCATCTTTCCACAGAGTATCCTTTTCTCATACTTCTCCCTGCCTCATCCCCACCCCCAAGAGCTGGGGATGAGCATAGGGCCTTGCATATGGTTGGCCACTACTCTGTTATTACGTTACACCCCAGGTTTCTATGCTTCTTCAGTCACTGTACCTGCTGCCCTTGAGCCCACAATTCTTTTCTTTCTTTCTCTCTTCCTGTCTTTCTTTCTTTTTCTTTTTTTAAAAATAATGTTAAATGTTGAACCCAGGAATTTTTGTGCAAGCTGAGCAAGTTCTCTACCACTGAGTCACCTACCCCACCCCACCCCTCATCTAGGTGTTTTTTAACTAGAGAGATGAAAATGGACTATCACTTGGCTGTATTTTGTAGCTTCTTTATCCCTGCGTTTGCTCTTTCCTTTTCATGTTTTTTTGGACTTTGTGCCTGGGTTCCATGTATCAGGATGAGGGACCTTTGTACTGACCCAAAAGCATCAATTTTCAGAGAAGCAAGGATCCCTCAGAAGGACAGAACAAGCAGCAGCGAGAATGCATTTGCATAGCTGAAAAGCACATTTTCTAGAAAATTTGAATTAAGTATCTGAAGAAGTTGGGGTGCAGGTGGCCCTGTTCTCTCCTCTCAGGTTTCCACTCCCTGATCAGTGTTCCTTTGAGCTGGAGCAGGTCGGTCTAGCTTGCCTGTGTATCCATCCTGTCTATGGCTTGTTGAAATTCAGCGTTGACTCACAGGTCCTGTGTGGGGGAAGTAAGATTCTGGCCATCTCACAAGCTCCCAGGTGACAACCACCCAAGGATCTCACTTTTCCTGGTCTCAAGAATCTCAGACTGGCCAACTTCTGAGCCAGAACTTGTGTTTTCGTAGACCTTTGGGTCATCTCAGTGTGTTGGGATGTTAGCCATCTGTATGCTGGAGATCCTGCCAAAGTCAGCAGAGTGACCTAGACCCTGGAAGCTGTCTCAGGGCCCCAGGCTGCTCCAGTGACAGGAAGAATGGGGGCTGGTACATCCTCAGGCCTTCATCTGACCCATTGACTTTATCACGGTGATTCTCGCAGCCATGTTAGGTCAGAGTCTTAGTTACATTTTTACTGCCATGACAACATACCACGACCAAGTCAACTGTTAGAAGAAAGAGTTTATTGTGGCTCACAGTTTCAGAGGGTGAGTCCAAGGCCATCAATGGTGGGGAGCATGGCAATAGCAGGCAGACCTGGTGCTGGAGCAGTGGCTGAGAGCTCACATTCTGATCTGTGAGCAGGAGGCGGAGAGAGGGAGAATCTCCCAGCAAGATCATCACCTTGGTTACAGTCCAAGCAAACGATCCATCACTTCCTTGTGCACTACATGTGGTGAGGGTCCCTTTGACATCTGCTTTTATCCTATCAGCTGGTACTATTATCCAGTATACGCCAGAAGCCTCCCTTTGCTCTCATCACACACACACAGGCACACATAGGCACACGCACATGTGCCCCTGAACAATATGACTTCAGAAGCCATCAGGGCCACACTGCCAAAACACAAGAAATAGCACCCAGGTATGCTTTGGAAGCACAGAGTCCTTTCTCTAAGCTCTACCCTTATCTGCCTCATGCCTCTACTTTAATTGATGTTAAAACCTTTTCCCCGAGGCTGGAGAGATGGTTCATAGCTTAAGAGAGGACTTGAGTTTAGTTCCCAGCATCCATGTTGAGCCCCTCAGTTCATTCTTGTCTCCATAGGCACTGCTTTCATGAACACACACACACACACACACACACAGAGAGAGAGAGAGAGAGAGAGAGAGAGGTAACTAAACACAGATAATGAAAAGAAATCTTAAACTCCTTTTTGTTTTTCTTTGCCTTTTTCACTTTGACAGTCTTGTGTCTTGGACTAGCCTCAAACTCTGTAGCTGTGAGACTGGAAACACCCTGATCTCCGGACCCTCCTGCCTGTACCTTCTGGGGGAACAAGAGTGCACTACCACTCCCAGCTTAAAAACTTTACTCAGTGAACCCCAAGTCTGCTTCTTGCTAACTCACCCTGCAATGCTGCCATGCGATTCACTTCACAGGTAAATCCACCTCTGTAAAGATGGGGCAGTTGCAGGAGAGAGCCTGGAGCTTCGATCCTTATCCCCCTCCTGTCCCCAACCCCCTCACCATTGCCACTGACAGGAGGGAGGAGGTGCCTGGAGAGAAGGTATCAGGACCAAGAAGCAGGATGCTGAGGAGAGGAAAGAGGTGGGGAGGGGGGGATGAAGGAAGTTAATATTACTGTTGAGGGGCCTGTCTCCTGGTCCATCCCGCCCACACCTAGACGCCTTCACTTTCTCCAGAATGTTTCTCCTTTGTTTGTCCAAGAACACTGGCTTGTATAATATCACCACCATAACAAACACGTAGGCCGGGCACCTCAAACAACAGAAATACACTTTCTTAAAGTTCCAGAAGCTGCTGGTTTGAGATGGTTAGGTGTCAGCGGGTGTAAGACATGTCTCCTTGATGGCTTGCGGATGTCTGACTTCATGCTGCATCCTCATCTGGGTTGACCTCTTAGGGCAGCAGCCATATTGGATTGTCCCCCCCCCCCCATGCTCCTCCCATTTTAGTATAACTACCTCCCTGAAGATGCTATCTTCTGATCAGATCACACTCTGAGGTCCCAGGACTTGAAACGTCTGCACACAAATGTGGAGGGGACATGGTCCATCCCGTAGTGGTTCTTCACCCCACTAGCCATGGAAACAGATGTGTAGAAGGGTTGCGGAATTAAATGTCATCATCTAGTTAAATTTGAGCTCCAAATAGGTAGCTTTTTTGTGTATCACAAATATGCTGACACACATAAAAATTAAGTTGTTTGTCTACAGTTTGTATCTAACCAGCATCTAACCTGTGTTTTCGACTTTTGAATGTCATCTCACCTTCCCATGAGTTTTCTCACTCATCTGCACAGGTATGGCATAGACAAAATGAGAGTGGGGAAGAATTGGGAACTAGAGGTGCAGCTGGGGTCTGGGAGGCACACAAGGATCTTCACACCATAGTCTCTGAAGCCATCGAGACACTCACAGGTTGGGCTGTCTGTGGTTAAAAGGAGGTCAGGGAATGTGACAGGAGTCCTAGGTGGGGCCTTCTGTTTCCTCCCGGTCTCAAGTCTCTGTCAGATGGGAAATGTGTAACACTAAAAGGGATTTCTCTGAGCATCCCTGAATGGTCTGAGTTCCTGCTGTTCAAACACATTACATCAGCCTCGACTGTGGTCCAGGGCCCGTGAGGCTGAGGTAGAGGATAGCCATTAAGCCCGAGGTTGGCCTGATCTATGCAGCAAATTCCAGGCCAGCCAGGACTATACAGTAAGACTCCAAAACCAAAAATCCCCCAGAAAAACAGCAACAACAAAAAACCACCGTTGCCAAAAACATTACATCAACCACGTCAGGAAGATGAGAATCTGGCGCCCAATCCCGTAACTACGCCAAGTAACTCAGGAAAAGTTTAAAGGGAGATTTGTGTTAAGACCCACTAGGGGCAGAACAGATTTGACCTGCTCTATGTCTCTTGCACACTTCTGCTGTTCACTGCTGCGGACGGTTCTACCTTCAGACAGTAGAGTCTTGAGAAGAAAGGGGGCGCGCCCTCGTGATTGCTGTGACCCAGCCAACATCCCCCCTGCACTCCTCCAGCACCTGCTTCCACCGTCTGCTCCCCAGCTCTCCCCAGGTGAGCTGCTTCCTCTGCCAGGCTCTTGCTGTGAGCACATCAGCACAGACCGATTGATCGCCACGAGATCACGAGCCAAAAACAGAACCTTCTTTTCAAAACATCTCAGGGGTTTTGCTACAACGATGGAAATCTGCATTCGTATTGCAGTGTTCTTATTTGTGTTTAGACTCCTACCTAACTGGCCTCAAATCATCCCACTAGGAATCAGCGGAAAAGACCGTTCTGTTGGCTTACTTATTTATTCTTCAGCATAATTCAGGCAAAAAAGTTGTTTTACCATAAGTTCAGAACAGCAAAATTTCAGAAACCAAGAATACACTCATAACTAACATCCAAAGAAATAGAATACCTCCTAATCTCATAATCCCTGGTCTCCAGATTGCAAAGGACCCTCCGTTACTACTCAACCCCAGAGGTCAAGGGCCACCACTGCTCTTGTCTGCCCTGCGTCTCTTGCCTGCTCTTGCACAGCACGTCAGTGGGATGAAATCATGTGATGTCTTCCGTGCCTGGTTGTCTCAGGGTGGTGCTCCTCAGCTGCTGCCGTATTGACCTGCGGGGCTGGCATTTGCTTTACTGCGGAGTAAGTGATGGGCTAACACACCACAGTTTGTTCACCCCGCCCCCTCCTGCTGGGCTTTCAGCAGCTGTCTTCAGTACTGCCCTCTAATGTCTGTCCCAGTGAGCTCACCCCCACACTTCTCTGACAGTGCTGGAGTGGCTGTGAGGCAGTGTGCAGGATGGGTGTGCAGAGCCTTGGAAAACTTAGTGATAATTGTATCAATCAGACATTTCCATTGCCTGTATTGTTAAACATACAAAACTGACTTGAGTTTACCTGAATATATTAAGATGCAGCCTTTTTTGTTGGTGGTGATTTTTTTGAGAGAGTATAGTCCAGACTGGCCTTGAACTCATGATGACCCTGCCTTAATCTGTGAGTGCTGAGATTTGTGCCATCAAAGATTTTATTGGTTGAGCTGTGTCTCCTCCAACCCTATGTATTGACATGCCAGGCCCAGGGACCTCAGAGCAACCTCATTTGGAAATAGGGTTACTGGGGTGCAGTTCTTTAAGTTGGGAAGAGACCACCCTGGAGAAGGGCATCCCTCCCAGAAGGAAGGAGCAGGAGCTACACAATGTTGAAATGGTGCTATGCCTCTACAAGCAAATGAATGCCAAAAATCATCTCCAACCACCTGAGGCCAGCAGCAAGGCCTGGGAGTTGCTTCAGAGCATGAAGTTAAGGAAGCTCTGCAAGGCAGCACTCAAGGTGACTATTCCTGCAGAGATGTCTGCTGTCTAGATGCTCCTTCCAGCAGGCCTGATGGAGCCTGATCAGACACTGAGCTTCCGGTCAGTGTCTGCCTAATTTGTCATCTTTCTAAATGCTTTCAGGGAAGGCAAACAAATGACTCAGATGACAGTAAAAGGCTCCTCGGCAGTGGCCAGCCCACTGACATCACTTCCCATCCCCTCAGACAAGTGAAGGGCCTAGGCTGAGCACAGGCATCCTCATTGAGCTGGGTTCTAAACACAGATCTGGGTAAGAGTTCTTGCCTGCATCTGGCTTTTCATGTACTGGTCTTGCAGACTGGACCTCCCCACTTATCATACAGTGTACACACACACACACACACACACACACATACCAGCATGCACACACATATCAATAAAAATAAATCTTTAAAAATTCACATTTCCCTAAAAATAAATATTTTTGCAGTCTTCCCAGAGTCTACTTCATCCCAAAGTCCTCACTAATATGAAAACCATGATGCTGGGTAGCTTTTTGTTAACTTGACACAAGCTGGGATCATCTGGGAGGAGGAACCCTGGATTGAAGAATGCCTTAATTAGACTGGCCAGTAGGCAAGTCTATGGGAGATTTTTTAAATTAGTGACTGATGTTGGAGGGCCCAGCCCACTGTATACAATGGCACCAGGGAAGGTGGTCTTGAGGTGTGTAAGGAAGGGTGGGTAAACCAAAATGAACACGCCGGTAAGCATTGTTCTTCAATGGTCTAGGTTTCAGTTCTTGTCCTGACTTCCCTTCATGATAGACTCCAACCTGTAAGCCAAATGAACACTTTCCTCGCTGCGATGCTTTTAGTCCTGGTGTTTATCACAACAATAAAATGCAAACTAAAGCAACCGTGTTTCATTCCTTTTGGGCCCCTGATGGGTGATAACAGGCCAGGCACTTGCCATATTTACACGAATGAAATAAGAAAGCACCATGCCACATGACGATTGGTGAACATTATCGCTTACCCCTGGGCTGCCCCTGACTTTCTGTTTCCACAGCTCGACATGGACAAGGTTTGCCGGTCATTTCAAATAGGTTGAGTGACACTTATTGTAATAGGCGTCTTAAGAGTTTCTGTGTGATTAGTGGAAACCATCTGCCAGCCTGATGAAATCAGAACAGCCAGTCTACATCCCGGACTCTGGGATTTAAGGGGGAATCTGGGTCAGCGGGGCACAGGTCAGCACAGCTGTAAAGGCTATCAGGGAGCAGATCCCGGGCTCAGCTGAGCTTGGTCGCCGTCAGGAAGTATCAGAGGATGGAGTCCCAGTTCCTGGAAGAAAGGCAGGGAGGGTGGAAGAGAGAGAGAGAAAGAGGGAAGGAAGGAGGAGGAAAAGGAGGGAAGAAAGAGCAGGAAGGAAGAGCAGGTGGGAGAAAGAAGTGAGGGAAGAAGAAAGGGAGGGAAGACTAGGTTTTACTTGCCCGTGCCCGAAGGAGATTATTGGAGACAGAATGAGTTATCCAGGCAAAAGCATGCTGCTGTGTGCTGTGTGTTTATCATACGCTGGGAACAAAACTTATGGGGACACAGTGTATATTTTGCTAAAAGATACTGTGCTCATTTCAACCTTTCCTTCCGATTCTAAAAGCCACAGAGCCTTCCACTGGAACACCTTGGAGTCAGGAGAGCTGTTGCAGCGGAGAGCAAGAAGCATGTGCTCACAGGCAATGTTCGCACCTGTCCCCATAAGGCAGGGCCTGGCAGCTTGGCTGTGGGGACTGGAGCGGGGTCCTCCACAGTTCCTCAGTTCTGGAGCTGTACGCTAGCTCCCTAAAGCTGTAAACCTTTCCTGGGGCTGTTGTGTCAAAGAGCCGAGACCAAGGGTAGCTCAAGGCAACAGAAGCATATCCTTTTAGTTTTGGCCAGAAGTTCAAAGCCAAGGTTTTTGCAAGGGCTTGGACTTTGAAGGTTCCAGAGAGAAAAAGGGGGGGGGGCACCAATTGTTTAGTTTGCCCAAGATTAGAGTCAGTGCTGAAGCTCTCATACTCAGAAATCCCTGTGTTCCCAGTACAGCAGGACAGGTGGTCACCCACCTCGGCAGACAGACGGACAAGATTGTGTCTGCCTGCTTCGCTTTGTCTCCTTGTTCGTATTTAGTGCCTCGTTGAGCATATGCATGCAAGAGATATCTGTTGAATGAATGTCTCTTTAATATTGATGCTAATACTACCAATACTGCCAATACATAGGACAGATTGGCCCAAGGCACAAGAGAAGTTTTGTGCTAGTGTTGTGAGCTGAGTGGGGTGAGCCTGGAGCAGCAGCCCGCTTCCTGCTTGCGTCAG
Organism: Pachyuromys duprasi; assembly: GCA_028658305.1. Classification (NCBI taxonomy): domain Eukaryota; kingdom Metazoa; phylum Chordata; class Mammalia; order Rodentia; family Muridae; genus Pachyuromys; species Pachyuromys duprasi. The sequence continues at coordinate 73,170,674 of CM053743.1, read as the reverse complement.
ACAGTTTGTACCAATGTCTGGATCCATCATGTGCTCACAGGCTCATTGCTAGGTCTCGAGTTACAGGAGCCGTGGCCAACTGCTGAGCCAGATACTTTCACCAGACTCACCCTTAGAAGCCTCAATCCTGGCCTGGGTTTCCCTGGCAGAAGTCTTCTGCATGTGTCTCCGGGATTATCAGACAGAGAGAAAGCTCTCCTTGATGAGAGACTCAAAGGAGCGTATCCTGGTGGGAATGGAAGTTTCCTGGGAAAGCCACATTTGTGCTGAAGAGCTCTCAGATGGATCGATTAGTTAGAACTCTGTGATGGTATAGTTGGAATGTTGCAAGTCCAGAGCCAAATTATCTTGGGACATACTCAGTCTCTTAACAGCCACCTCTCTGTCGGAGCTAACATTCTGTTGACTACAAAATAAAGCCTTTGAAATGTGTGGACCTGGAGCTTTCCCTAGCCCCCAAGCTAAGAGGCCATGAGAGGCCTGTAGCAGAGATTTCTGCTCTCTGCTGTAACCTGCCTACCTGATGTCACCGATGTATCTGGGAAATCTGCCAGATTGTGTGTGTGTGTGTGTGTCATAACTAAAAAAGCTCCTGCTACTGCTTCCAGAGGAAAGGTGTCATCATTCTGGGGCACTTGAATCCATGTCCCCAAGCCTGTGCTCACTCATTTTCAGCTTCATAATAAACCGCCTCTCATTTCCTTTAGAGTAAAACCTCTGCTTTTTATCCTACAGCAAATTCTTTTCTCCTAATCAGTCCTAGCCAGGAGTGTTAACCCACAAATATGTCTGGTGAGTCATTCCAGAGACTCAAACTCAGGACCCAAATACACAATCAGTGGGGATGCCTGGTTCTGCCTTCTGCTCCTGGACACGGCCACCCCTGAGGCCCAGCACTTGCTTCTCTTGCATTCTTTACTGCCGACCCCAGGGCTTGCCCTCCTGGAGACTCTGGCAGAAAATATGGAGTCTGAGGTGGCCCTGGGAGGGAGGGGAGTGGATCTCAGGGATGGTTGCTCTTTGGAATCTCTGGGATGAGTGGACTCAGACTAACTTACATAAGGAGTCAAAATGCCAGAGCCTCCCAGGGCCTCTGTTACTTATTGGGTGATTGGTCAACCAGCTACCTGAGTCAGATTCCTCTCCAGTCCTGAAGTCTCCCATATACAAAGTTTGTTCCATAGTTCAGAGGCTCATTATAAGCCCCTATCCTTGTCTCTTTTTTTCTACCATCTTTAGTATTTTTGTGTGCATTAACTGATGAGTATAATATGGAAAGAAATGTCAAAAAATGGTTATGAAGTATAAGGCCTAAACAAATCCCAACATGTTGCAAATTTTAAAAGTAATGTATTTCTCTAGCCTGGTCTACAGAGCTTGTTCCAGGACAGCCAAGGCTACACAAAGAAACCCCTTCTTGAAAGACAAATGGCAAAACCAAACCAAACCACAGCAACCAAAAGGTAATCTGTTTCAACAGTTAGACCCAACAGTGAATTTAACACATGACAATTCAGACAGAACACCAGCATCTACTTCACAGAAAAAGCCAACGTAGGCTGGGGAGCTGGCTCAGTGGGTGAGAGTGTTTACTGTGTAAGCCTGAGGACTTCGGCTCAATCCCCAGCACCTGTGTGAGAAGCTGAGCGTGACCACGCACAACTGTAAACCAGTGTTGGCTTGAAGACAGGAGGCAGAGCCGAGGCAGGAGGATTGCTGGGACTTGCTGGGCAGCCAGCCTAGCAGGAAAACTGAAAGCCCTCGGTTCAGTGAAAGCCTCTCTCAGGGAGATAAGACAACAGAGCAGGACACCCAGTAGGTCTTCACCTGGCCTCCACATGTGAACACACAGGAGTTTTTACAGACACCCCACACGCATGCCATAATCTTCTACCAACACAACGTGAGTGGATCGTCCAGTACGTCAAGGTGACCCAGAATACAGATGGGGTCAGGCAGTCCTCGTTCCTGGCCACATTCCACAGTGATGAGCTCAGGAGGGTGTGGGATGGGCATGGGGGGGTGGGGGTGCAGAGCAGTGCAACAGAGTGGAGGGCCTACACACAAGAGGCCTGTGTACCTGTGCTGTGGTGAATTAACAACACCAGGAGCAGCCATGGGGAAAGAACGGCTTTTCAACAAATATAAGAATTTTGGTTCCACTCTGTAGAAAATGAAATCGGATCAAAGATCTAAATGTAAATTTTATGATGCTGCATGTGGCTTCTGAGATAAGGCACCAAAACCCCAAATACAAGCAATTAAATCTTAATCTTCTTCAGCAACCCTCAGGATAGGGGGTGGAGGGGGGGGGAAAAAGATTTGTAAATCATTTATCAGGAACGAGTATTATGCCTAAAAAAAAGTGCATATGTAGAACTTGGTCAACTCAGCAATAGTCAAAACTCAATTTAAAATGGGCAAAGAAAAAGGGGGTCTTGACCCGGGCAGGTCTGGTACCTAAAATCTCAGTGCTTGGTTGGTTGCAATAGGAATACAGGAGGCAAGCCTGGACTTTGGAGATAGTTTAGACTAGACAGAGCTACGGAGCCAAACTGTCTCAGGGAGGGTGTGGAGAAAAAGAGGAAGAGGAGGAGAAAAGGAAAAGGAAGGGATATAGGAAAATGTGAGCCAGGGACTCATGTAAACATTTTTTTTAAACTCACATTAGTATTTGTGAGTTTTCTTCCATACTGAATGAAAGCAATAGTCCAGCCAGTTAATATTTCAGGAGGGCCCAAGTTCAAGTTCAAGAGGCTGGAGAAAGGGTGGCTTTCCAGAGGTTTGATTCTCAGCACTCACGTGGTGGCTCACTGGCTTCTGTAACTCCAGTTCCTGGGCATCCTATGCCCTCTCCTAGAGTGGTTTTGGACATACACACAGGCAGAGTGCCCATACACATGAAATACAACAAATTCTTCTATAAACGACTTCTTGTTCAAGTCTGAGCATTCATGGGAAGCTTGCTGCCAGCAAGTAGCATTTGTGAGGACACAGCCATTTCCACACTCTTGAGGGTGGAGCAGGAAGCACCAGGGATGTGGACCTTTTCCACACTGCTTGAACACTGTCTGGGGACCAGCTGTCTGCAAGGGGTCCTTGGAGTAGGGCTCTCGGTTCTTGACTCTTAACCCTGATGTATACAGTAAAAGCTCACAACAAGCTGTGTCTTCACACTGCATTTGCTGCTCCCCACACAGGGACTCAGGATCTAACAAATGGAATGCACACACTTCTTTCTTAATGTAACCTGAGTTCCTTTCATTTTCACAACGTACTTAAATGTTTATGTATAGGGGTACTGGCGTGCCACAGCAGGAGTATGGGGGTCAGAGGTCATCTTGTAGGTCCTGGGAATTGAACTCAGAATATGAGGCTTGCCAGCAAGCCCCTGTACTCCTAGCCCCCTTCTCTGTCTCCTTACCATTGATAGCTGCTTATCCTTGGCCAATGGGCAAGTCACAATTCAGATGTTCCAGTTTTTAAAAAAGACAGTGCTGTCACTGGGAGCTGGCCTGAGCAACTGTCACCTACATGGCTTTTGGAGACAAATGATGGATGACCCATGCAGTGGGCAATGAAGACATTCACCTGCCTTTAGGCTCTTCTCAAATGTTGAAGCAAATACCACAGGCCAAGCAATTTCTAAAGAATGAAGATTTATTTAGTTCAGGGGGGTTGAGAGTTCAAGGGAATGGTACCAGTGTCTGCTAGGGCCTTCAGACAGCATATGAAACAGGGCCTCACTTAGAAAACAGCATTGTGTATTGGCTCAGGTCTCTTGTCCTGTATTTATTGAAGACATGAACTCTGTCATGGATAACGCCGCTGACTTCTCCGATAACCATATGTCTGCCTAGTTATTCCTACAGGATCCAAATCTAGGTAGCATGATGACATAGATTTGGGGACACATCCAAACTTCAGCATTATCTGGGCCGGTGTTCTCAGGCTCAGGCATACCAGAGTCAGAACATTCTCAGAGCTGTCGGACAGGAAAGAACAGCTTCGAAGCAGAAGCTCGGGTTGGCTGCGTTCAAACCCAACTGTAGGGAGGACTCAGGAACAACAGGGAGTGCTAGAAGTGACTGGGTTTCCCTTGTTGCCAGCAACCACCAGGAATGCGCTCCACTGAGATGGCTGAAGTGAGCAGTCCATAGCATTAGCCCCTCAGGTGGTGCTAGTGAGATGCAGGATCAGTTAATGTGCCTGCTGCTCAGCGTGATCCCAGTACCCACATGGTCTGACTCCAAGCACTCCTTTTACCTCCGAGCGTGGGTGGTGGCATGCATGAGTCCATCCCTTGAACACGAATAAATAATTTGTAATAAAGACATGTAGCTCAGCTGGTGATGTGCTTGCCTGACATGCACAAGGCCCTGAGGTGGGTCCCCAGCACTTCATTACCCATAGATTGTGGTAGCATCTACAATCAGTTCTTGAGAGGCGGGGGCAAGAAGATCAGATGTTTAGGCTAATTTGAAGCCAGCCTGGGCTACACGAGACCTTGTCTAAGAAAGAAAGAAAAGAAGGAAAGGAAGGAAAAAAGGAAAAAGAAAGAAAGCGAAGATGGGAGAGTGGGAGAGACGAAGGAAGGAAAGAAGGAAGGAAAGAAGGAGGGGTGATGTTTTCTTTCATTCCCTGGAACTCGGGCTGGCAATGTGGCAGAAGTGATGCCCCATGTCTCCCAAGGCCAAGGTGAGAACAGTTCTGAGGCTTCCGTTGCTTCTCGATGTGGTCCATCAGGATGCTCCTACTTGGAACCCCAGTCATGGGAGGAGAACAGGCACAGTGTTTCACACAGGGACTCAGCCAAACCCCACCTTCGGGTTGTCCCAGATCAGCAGCTGAGTAAAGGAGACTGCTATACCCAGCCTTGCTCGCCATTCCTACTGGGACCCTGGTAACCCCACTGTGCCTCTCCCAAAAACTGCACGCCTGACCCCTGGAACCCATGAACTCTATGCACACATTCTTGCCTCTGGGTGTTAAGTGAGGCCTGTGTTAACGCAGCACAGGCAGTGAGGGGGATGGTTGGCTGATGGGACTCTGGGAACAGGACCTTGGTCAGGTGGAGAGCTGCTGGAGAGAACAGGCTGTGGAGCTCCTCGATCTGGCTTCAGGCCCCAGCTCTGTGGCCTCAGAAAGCGGCCTAATGTTTCTGAGCCTTGGATACATTCCTCTGTGCAGGAAGGGCAATAGGAGCCTCCAGGTGTGACGCTGATGGTGTCAGTGCACAAACATTGTAACATATGTGCATTAGTGTAGTGTACACCAACACAGCATAGCCGGCATTTGCTACTTTGTGGGTTCTTCTTTCTTCTTCCCTTCCCCACCCCTTTTATTCTATCCTTTCAAGCCCCTGACGCTAGATAGGTGAGGAAAAAGGATAGAGAGGAAAGGGGCGACACCATCATTACACTACTTCCTGCTGATTAGGGCTTCCAGTTCATTGGGACAAGTTTGCTCTTCACTGTGAGGATATCTAATTTCTTGGTCTTTCGTTACTTTGACCAAAAGTAACCAACAGTATCCAACCAGCAACAGGTAACTCACCCCCACCTCCTCCCGACTCTAGCACTTATATGCCCTCTGAAAAGTCCCCAGAATTCCAAATGCCATACAATCACAGAAACTATCTGCTCTTGGCAAAACCACAGCTCTGCTAGAGAATGAAGCAAATCATAGTCAGCTGCTGCGAAGCAGCTTCATATCCCCACACCTGGGATTATAAGAAAATATATTCTTATAATATTTGTGTGTGTGTGTTTTTAAAGAAACCAAAATTACAAAATTCTCACTACAGTACAGCGTTTTCTGCTACTGGTGACCAACAAAGGCCAGCCACAGTCTGACCAGCTTCAGGGTGCTAGTAGATTTCTTTGTCTCACAGAGGGATGGCTGAGAAAGACAGGCTACGCTCCTCTGCTTCTCACTGACTCAGTGTTTGGAAGGTGGGACCTAAAACCATGTTCCCGCTGGAAGGAGTTGTAGGGCTTCTGCCAAGAGGCCTGGTGTACAGAGCCTAGCCAGAGGGAGGGCAGTCAGGAACTGACAAGGCAGAGAGCTGGGCTTGGGTGCACATTCCTTTAGTTATTTGTGTATGTGTGTGCATGCACATGGGTTTGGAGGTGCATGTAGCCCCAGGAGAACATGGGTGATGCTGAGAGTCTGCAGTCTAGGCTGGGTATCAGGGTATACATGGACCACCACCAAGCTGTCATCAAGCTGCCTAGACAGTGCTTGGGGATGTATGTGGTGCACATAGAACAATCTAGACTTTTCTCAGGGGCCTGGTGTCCCTCATATCACCTGGTAGGACAGGGACTCTCTCTGCTCTTCCCTCTCCCCTCTCCCCAACCTACAGGGCAGGACTGGAATCAGAGGTTTTGGACCCTCATGCCTCCAATACGGACACATGTGAGTACTGCCTCGTCGAGTCTGTTAACATTCTCTGTTGATCGTGCATGTCCTGGGAAAGCAAACGGCCTCTAGCATTCGTCCATCCTTTTCCTGGCTCCTAAATGGCAACAGTTCTCTCCTGTGGCCGGGGTCCCCTCAGCAACAGAGTCTGGAGAGGTGATCTTCAGCCTTGAAAAACAGCAGCAGTACTAGGGGAGGCTGTAAGGACCTTGAATTTGCTTTGATGAAAACCCTACTTACGATAAACTCCTATTGTGCAGCAAATCTGTGTGAGCCATCTGCCTTTATTAAAGACCATGATTTGATGGCTGTCCCATAAAAGATGCCGCTGCTCATCCAGAAAGGAGATTATATCATAATCAGTCTGGGTTTCTGATTGGTTGTGCCTCGTTGTGCCCATCATTGCACATAGTGGGTTCTTAATAAGGGGCTGAATGAATAACTGGATAAAGGCACTGGCAGTTAAGAGGACCTAATTAAAATCTTTCCAATTTAAACATCCCAGCTGGAGGCAGCTGGGATCTCAGCCACCACCCCTGCACGGCTGTGCTGCCTCAGTCCCCGGCTTTGTAGATTGGAGAGGTGGTAGGGAGCAGAGCAACAGCTGGCTGGCCTGTCGGCTTTGCACTGCAGGATCGGGCTGGCACCTGCCAGGACCCCTCCCCGAGGAGCCTTGGTGACATGGGTGGCAGCTGTCATCCCTGGTGGAGACCTTGAAGGTCTTGGAATTGGACTGTGATTGCACTGCAGAGCAGCTTTGGGTCCTTGGCAGCCACAGTCCCCTGTGGCAGGCTGTCCTGGGAATGGCTGCCATTGTTGACCTTGTTGCTCACTGACCCCATTTGTGGCAGCCCTGGATATAGAAGGCACCTTCTGCTCTGGCCTAATTGCAAGTATAGTCAAGCACTTTGACTCTTGGGGTTTCTTGGGGTCCAGCCTGCCTAGGGGGTGCTGGTTTACTCTGCTCTCATTTGGTAATAGTCTTCAGCATTAAAGCACTGGTTCCTTGTCAGTTTTTGACATGTGGGTCTGCTGCATGCCCCCAGAAGGTGCCCCAGGAATGGGCCTGGGTGGCACAGGCCTATGGCTGTTCAAGTGCCCAGAACTGAGGAGTACTGTATATCAGGGATCCCAATCTGGGAACCGCTTTCAAACCTTGTGGCACACTATTTCCAGTATTTTCCCATTAGCCACCTCCCTCTCCAACCCAAATGTCATTCTCTGAGACCTGAGTCTGGAGAGCCAGGCTGGTGATCAACTTTGGAATATGCATATTTAGGTGGGGATCAAGGAATGCCTTCACAGCCATCAAGTGACTCCCAGCCTGATCTTCTAAGTCTCATGTCCGTTCCCCGGACAGAGGCCAGCATGTTGATCAAAAGTACACTGAGATGCGGCTGAGATGGCTCAGTGGGTAAAGGCCCTTGCGGCTAAGTGTGACACCCTAAGTTCCATGTCCAGCACCTGCACAGTGGGAGGAGAGAACCAACTCCCGCAATCTGTCCTTTGACCTCCACACACACTCTGTGGTCTAACATCCCTCCCCCCTAATAAGTAAACAACTAAATGTGTCTCGTAGAGTGTATTTCTTCAGATATCTGGGGGCAATATCCATCTATGTGGAAAGCTCTCTTTGAGAGCGTGTCCAGGCTCCTTCTGAGACCCCAGACCATCCCAAAAGGCATCCTAGCTGCAGAAAGTAACATGTTTAGGCCCCACTTCCTAGTCCCTTTCTCTCTGTCTTCAGAGGGAGTTCCTACTCAATGTTAGGCCTGACTCTGTCACACAACAAAGGCGGAGTTTATTTTGCCTGAATTAAGCATTTGCTAGATTAAAGGTGGGACTTATTTCATAGACTTACTCCTAAACAGAGGCATTCAGGCCATCTTGGGTTTCTGTGGCAAACCCATTATCCTCTACCCCAAGTCCACATCTCCCCTCTGCCTTCTGAGGAGGCCTCCAACTATTGTACAGAAAGTTATCCCCCGTGCAGCCAGAGGCATATTAAGTGGAAGCCGAAGCTAACAGAGTTTTACAAAATCTGGGTTTCCCAACAGGAGGCACAAAAATGAGCACCTCTTCCTGTCACTTCTTGCCGTTTCAAAGGCACATGCAAAGTGTGGAGCCATGGAAGCCCTTCTGAAAATAAGAAACACAAAGAGTCCAGCTGACAGAGATGAAGACAAAGTCGAGCGGTTGGTGACAGCCTAAAGACAAGGAGACCTGCGCTGGCTGGCTCTCTTCTCCTAGCATTAGTCCCCCAAAGACTTAGGACACAGACTATTCCTCCATTCAGTAAATGCTAAGTGAAGGCTTAGGCAGGCAAAAACACCCCAAAATACACAGAGAAGAACCAGAGATTGTAAGGCTGACAGATTTTGTTAAAGGATTTTGGAATCAGTGGACTCTAATGTAATCTTGTTTCTGACTTAAAAAGGTGCCAAAGCAACTTCACATTACAGTGTTGAGCTGGCCAGGGTAGTGATGGCACCTACAACCCCAGCACTCAGGAAGCTAAGGCAGGAGAAAGCCCAGTTTGAAGCCAGCATGGAGTTTGCTCATGCCACATGTGCTGGAGGCAGGAACCAGACTGTGCTGGTCAAGGTCCCTGTCAAGGAGCTAGGAGTCTCCTGTTATATGCCAGCTCTGTGTAAGAGGCTCTGCCTGCATCACCTCATTGCCATGGCTACCTTGACATCAAGGTCTTAGCCTCACTCTGAACCCCAAATTTCAGAGTGGGTGAGTCATCTTCCCAACACTGCACAGCAGGTGGGACAGATTGGCCTCACAACATTTCCATATTCCATTGTGCCAGCTCTGTGCTTCGCATGACTGTACCCAACTCCCAAGTTCTTAATGGCTGTCTGTCAGTGAAGAGCTTTGGGCCATTAGGAAGGTCGATCCCTTCCCTCTTTTCATCCTCCTCTGTCTCTGCCCTCCATCTCTCTCCCTTCATTCTTTCCTTCCTGTGGGGTTAATGATATGGTCTGGCCTTTGCTGAGCGAATTTAGAGCGCTGCTCTGGGCTGTTTAGAGAACTCTGTTAGGAGCTGTTGAAAGAGACAGTAATAGAAGCAAAGCTATCATGATTCCACTAATGCTGTGTTCACAAGAAACCCCCCCAGGGCCATCTGTCTAATTCTCTCATCAGAAGGGAAAATAACAGCTATGATTAAGCCACTCCGAGGACAGTGACAGGATTGCCTTTCTTGGAGGAAATGTGCAGAGAGCCATCTCAAGGTTGGGTTTTGGATATGACACAGGAGTGAATACTCCCTCAACATGAAAGGCATTTTAATTAGTCTCATTTCCACCAGAAGCATCCCAAAGGCTGTGCTTTGGCCAAGTGAATGAGTCTGAGGGATGTGTGTAGGAAGGCTGAGAACACATCAGAGCTTCGCAGGTCCAAACCTGCACCTCTGTATGTCACCATCTTGCGTAGCATCCATGAGCAATCAGTGACAGAGACTAGATCCATGATGTGGGAGGCTTGTGCCCACCAGCTCACCACTGAAGCAGGCTGATCTGTGGATAATTAACATGAGATTGTACTAGAGTACAATGGCTCTGATTCAGTATACCCTCTGCCTTTATACAGAGGGGGATGCTTGCGTGAGTGCTTATGCACACACACAGTAGTACTGGGTAAAGATAGAGGCAGAGTTTGGAGTGGACAAACCAGTGAAATCAAGTGGAAAAAAAAAAAAACAAACCACTGCTGGAATCTCAATGTGTGATGAATGACAGCAGCATTAATCCAGTTTGAGGTCCAAAGCAAAAATTGGTTTTAAAACTTGTTCATAAAAACTGGGCAGTGAAGGTGCACACCTTTAATCTCAGCACTCAGGAGGAAAAGGCAGATGGATCTCTGAGTTCGAGGCCAGCCTGTTCTACAGAGCAAGCTCCAGAACAGCTAGGGCTACACACAGAGGAAGTCTGTCTTGGAAAACGAAAAAAAAAAAAGCTTTAAAAATATTATCTGGGCAGTGTAGGCACACTCCTTTAATCTCAGCGCTCGGGCAGCAGAGGCGGGCGGACCTCTGTGAGTTCAAAGCTAGCCTGGTCTACAAATCAAGGACAGCCAAGGGTATACAGAGAAACCCTGTCTTGAAAAACAAGAAAGAAAGAGACAAACAAACAAACAAACAAACAAACAAACAAAGAAAAAGAGTCTGGAGATGTAAATGATCACAGAGAAAGCTGCACTTTTGAGGTCTAGAGCCAGACCCTGTGATCAGAGATGGAGGTGCTAGGAGGAAGACCCTCCGAAGAGGCATCTGAAAGCATAGGAAGTGTTTTACTCCTTCATTAGCATGGTGACATGATTGTATTGGATGAAAGTAAATTATTGGCTCCCTGCATAGTACCAGGTGGGAAGTGAAATTTAACTTTGGAGGCTTCCTTCTGCAGCCCCTGCTGTTCCTCAGCATCTCTTTCCTGCTCGGTCCTGAGGAGGGATGCTTGGAAGAAGGGCATGTTTTCTCATCTGGCAGAAAAGGAGCTTTGATTCATTCACCTCACAGAGGTCAGAGATCAGAGGTATCAGATATGTGCATACAGAATGGCAGCCACTTACCCTGTAGAGCTACAAATCACCTGGGATGTAGCGTTCTAAGTACAGAGGTGCTGGAAGCTGTACATGCAGAGAGAAATTTTTAAGATTTAGTAACAAAAATATGTATACTCAGCTAGTATGTTTATGTCGGTTAAGTACAGAAATGATAATCTTTTCCATATTTTGGATTAAATGGATTGTTATAACCAAAAGAAAGCTAATGACTAGTGTACCATACTGTCACACTGTTGTTGTCAGCTTAACAATACTTAGAATCATCTGAGAGATGGGCTCTGGGTATGTCTGTGGGGATTATCTGGATTGTGTTATCTGAGGTGGGAAGAATTGCACCAGTCCCTAGACAGGGATCTGGGCTGTGTGAAAGTGGAGAAGCTGAGCTGAATGCTAGCATGCATGCATCCGTTGCTCTCCATCCTTGACTGTGGATGTAACGTGGCCAGCTTCCTCGGACTCTTGTCACTGTGACTTCCCTACCATGATGTTCTGGAATACCAAACCACAAACAGACGTAAACTTTTCTTCCTGAAGTCACCTTCATCAGGGTATTTTAGCACAGCAACAAGAAAAGAAATGAAGACACATGTAATACAGAAATTGTGCTGTTCTATGTAAATTAAACCATACGACCATTATACCCTAAATCTACATATGTAATATGTACATAAACATCACACTAATTTTATTATTATCCTCCATTTTGTTTCTTTTGTTTTCTAAGATGTAGAGAATTGCACCCAAAGCCTCAACACACCAGGGAAGTGCTCTACCACTAAGCTACTTCTGCCCATATTTTACTGCTACAGTATAGTATTGTGTGACAACACAGAGTATGTAAAGCATAAAGTAGTTTTACTTTGGTGTAAAAGACCAGGCGAGAAGGCTGCCACACAGCCAAGCATCTCCCACTGGTCATGCCTACCACTCCCTTTGAAGCCTGGGCTAAGGATGCTTTTTCTAATGGATAGCCTGGTCCCTAAGACAAAATATCAGAAGATGCAAAGCATCACCCTGTGCCAGGTTCTACCACTTCCTGCTTGTACCCTGAAACCAAGAGCCTTTGTTTGAGAGGAACAGACACAGACTCAGGTCTCACGAGGACCACCAGAGGCTGTTGGTCCTACCATACTAAGGTCCTCAGCCCAGGATTTTTCTGCTGAGTCAAATGGTGACATAATAATTAGGGCTGTGGCTCTTCTGAGCTCTGCCTTCCTCAGTGCCTCACTGCTCTTTCTGCCATCCTTGGCTGTTTCACAATCATTCTCAATAGCTACACAGCAGATGTTACGTCCCAAACAAATGTCCTGGGATTTTATTTTATTTTTTACTGAACACACAGGGACCTCTTCACAGCTAGTAGAGAGGAAAGCTTGCCTTACATGCCAAGTAGCCTATGATGGACAGGGAAAGCGAAAACACAGCTTTGGGGTTACTCTAAAAAATACAAAACAAAAACCTATGTTACAGACTTTCCTCAGAGGTCCCAGAACTGGCTCTGTCAAGGCCAGGGAGCAGAAACAGATGTCCTTGGAAAGTCCAGTGTTCACGTCCCCCAAGGTCCATGTAATGATCTGATGGACATGGAGACGTTCCCTTCCAAGTCAGCCCCTTCTCTGACACTGAGCTGAGATATCGCTGATGCCCCCAGGTGCTCTCTCTCTCCCTTCCTCTCTCCCTCCTTCTCTCCCTTTCTCTTTCTTCTTCCCCCTCTCACTAAGGCCTGCCCCTTCCTTGTTAACCCCATTCAGGCCCTTGCAATCCTCTTCTTGTGTTTCTGGGTTCCCCAGGTTCCCAGAAGGACAGATAAGGTGTTGGCCTTGGGAGGCCTGAGTGTGTCACCTCTGACCCCTCCATCCAGAGCTTCTGTGACAGGGACATCAGTGAAGGCATGAAGGGTTCAGGGAAGGTGCTTGGAGGATCTTTAAAAGAGGAAAGGGTAAGGAGAGAGGGAGAAGCAAATCCCACTGACTTCACCGTTTCTGTGTGTGGGATGCATTTCTAAAATGGCTTGCAGATCCCAAAGCCTCCTTGCTTTTTATAGCGCATCAGTCCTGGTCCCAAATTAGCAACCCCTAATCTCCCTCCGCTCTAGTTCTGGGGGGACACTAAGCTGCCAGGGAGGAGGCCTCTCCTCTGTCACATTGAGATCATCCGGCCAGGGTGGGAGGCTAAGAAGCAAATAGGACTGGTGAGTGACTGCCAGGAGGGCTAGGCTCTGCACCCGGGCACTGGAACTAACCATGTTGTGGCTCTGTGGCCCCTTCCTCCACTGCCCCAGGGAGAGGCTGCTGAATTGGCCTGAATTCTAGCCATGGCTTCTCTTCTTGGTCTCTGTGTGGCGATTTGGGGGTGGGGAGGCTTATACACTGAGTATGTTGACACCTTTCTCTATGGAGCTGTTCACTGTCTGTATCAATTAGGCTTGTCAAGGACTGATAAAAGGCAGGGAATGTGAATCTGTGGTACTTGCCTAGCTTGTATGAATCCCTGGGTTCCATTGTTGGCACTTTGGTCTCATACAGAAGTAATCCTAACACCAAGAGAGTAAATGTTCAAGGTCAAGGTCATCCTTAGCCAGCCTGGGCTACATGAGACCCTGTGTTAACTAACTAACAAAACCCAGCCAGGGCAGAAGCATTCCACAAATGTGGGGCATTGCCCTTGCCCTGCTCTGTGGCAGGAGTTTTGCTTCTTTTAGGGTGGCATCTCCATGACCCTGCAGCTCCTGGCAACGTCTTTGTCTAGGCAATCAGTTTGAGCTAGGGACACCAAGTAGAGGTTTAAATACATTAGTGTGCCTCCAGCCTAATACTTGGGTTTGGGCTTCTGAGCCTATCTCTTTTCCAGATGGAGGAATTGCTATGAACAGGTGACACTCTTTTATTTGTTTTAATGTGTGTGCATGCTTGTCTGTGTGAGGGTATGAAGCTGGAAGAGGTGACCATATCCCCTAGAGCTGGAGTTAACGGTGTTGTGAGCTGCCAGGTGTGAGTGCTGGGTCTTCTGCATGAGCAGTATGAGTTCTTATCCTCTGAACTACCTTAATTTCCACTCATTTCAGCTTTCTGAAATGAGCTTCACAGAACCTTCTGGTGACTGGCATTCTTAAACCAAACAGAGGAGGTCTGCTTCTGGATTCAGATGTGACGGTGTCTAGCGAAAGGCATGTGCCTCTCACCATGTTCTCCGGAGGCCTGACAGCTGCCATTACCTTTGCCATGGCCCAGTGCTGTGATATTCTGCAGGAATGCTGCCTCTTGTCAGTCACTGCCTGGTTCACGAGCTGCAAGGAGCAGAAAGCAGGACACAGCCGTCCCTGCCAGGGTTTCTCTCCTTTCCCTTTTTACATCGATTCTTATGTAATCCAGCACCTGCTCTATACAGGGCCATCCCAGCCTTCCCTATGAGTCCCACACTCACTGTCACAGCCACCCACATTGTCACATTCTTTCTCTCTCATACACATATGGCCACAATTCCAGGAACACTCATACTCTGACACACGTTCTCTCCATGTGTCTTTCTTTGTCTATCTCTGTTTCTGCTTTCTGTTTCTGTCTGTGTCTCTCTCTCATATCCCTTCCTCCTGGGGTCTTCAACCAGTGTGTGTCAGCATACGAATTTATACAATGTGTACATGAGTGTGTGTGTGAAAGAATGTGGGTGTGAGAACACGTGTGTTCATGTGTTAGTATGTGACTATACAGCAGGCACAAACCCCTTTGATTTAACTGTTAGTGTTGGGGCACCTCTCCTGGAAGCTACCAGGAAACATGGTGCTATTGGGGCCTGAATGGGGTTAACAAGGAAGGGGCAGGCCTTAGTGAGAGGGGGGAGAAGAAAGAGAAAGGGAGAGAAGGTGGTAGAGAGGGAGGTAGAGAGAGAGCACCTGGGGGCATCAGAGATGTCTCAGCTCAGTGTCAGAGAAGGGCTGACTTGGAAGGGAACGTCTCCTTTCTCAATCCTTTCTGGGCCTCTGACCTTGGTGGTGGCATCTCCTGCAGGTGCCCCATACCCCTAGGGTGGCTCCAAGCTACACACATCATCTAGGATGCCCTGGTGCTAAGATGGGGGATGAGCCTCATGCTGTGCGAGGTAGAATCAGATCAGATAGAAGCTCCCACGTGTCCCTTGCACAGGGCTCAGCAGACGAGGGAGATGACTGATGGCTGAGTCTCAGGCAGATGTGGAGCAACCCTGGCCAAGGCTCTGCTGTTCTGAGGCTTAATTGATGCTCTTCCTTATTATTTTATGTCAGTCTCCTTGTATCGAGTCACTGCAAATATCACTGTAGGATTACTCTGGGCTCCCTAACCTCTACATCCACAAACATTCACTTAAAAATAGCCCAATAAAATTCAACCCACAGCAGGACACATTTGACAATGGGCTTAGGATTGTTTTATAACATATATATATTTTATACATGTATCTTGTGGGCATGTGGCTGGGATTGAGGCAGTTGTCAAGACTTAAGGCACTCCACTGTGCTGAGTTCACCATCTTTACATTCCAAAGTAATTCTGCAACATTCCTGACCATTCCACACACCCGTCCTGCGTGTCCTGCAGTGTCCACAGCCTTATCTCACAGAGCTGGCACATTTCCAGGCCCTGCCATGTGGCTCTCTCAGTTTGGGGTGGGTGGGCTCCCAAGCTAGAGGCCTCACATGGCGAGCTATGAGGCACTGTCCACAGGGAGCTCTGGCCAGCCAGGGAAGAGCTTTGATGCCAGCAACGAAAATCAAAGCAAAGACATTATCCAAGCAAGGGCAGACCAGGGGCTGGAAGAGCCCTGGGCTCACCAGAGTTTTACAAGTGGGAGACTCTGAGTTAGAGAGAGGAGGCCTCTGAGGTTGGAAGCTACCAGGAAACATGGCGCTAATGCTGTCATAGGGGCCTCATCCTCTTGACCCCATGAATACTTGATCACCTTCCAGTTCCAACACACTCACAGCTGAGGCCTTATAAGATTGAGGGCATGGCTGAGCCGTAACTCCAGACAGTGGTGCCCTGGCCTGTAGCAGATACCTCCCCTACCCAGTCCCACTTGCGCCTCCCCTTTCCCAATCTTGTGACATCTTGGCCCCACTGGAGTCCTGCTGCATGTGGCCAAGGCCTTGACTTCAGGGGATCCCATCATCTTTACTCCCCTATGACAACAAACTCTATAGCTTCACTCGAGAGTCCTGGGAGAGAGTCCTGGGAGTCTCTGCTTCTGGAGAAAACAGAAAACCTCCACGAACTAAGCCTTCTAAAGCGAGGCCTGTTATTTGTTTTTAGTTTTTGTTTTGAGATAAAGTCTCACTCTCTAGCCCAGGCTGTCCTGGAATTTACTGTGGAGCTCAGGTTAGGCTCATACTTGTCAAACAGGTTTTATTTTATTATTTTAATTCTTTCCTTAAAAATATTTATTCATTTTTATGTCTATGAATGTTTTGTTCACATGTGTGGATATGCGCCATGTGTGTGCCTGGTACCTAAGATCACCTGGAACTGGAGTTATACAGTTGTGAGCCGCCACATAGGTTCTGGGAATCAAACCTGGGTTCTCTGTAAGAGCAGCAAACATCCTTAACTGCTAAGCCATCTCTCCAACTCCCATAGCTAGTCTTTGTTACTTTGTGGGTTCTTCTTTTTCCCAACTTTTATTCCCCCAGTTTCACCCACTGCCATCTTCACACTAATTCATCCCTTCCCTGGATCATCTCCTTCCCTCCTTCCAGTCCCATCCATTCTATCTCTTTCTGCTTTTACATTATCTATTATAATATTTTTAATGTATCTATAAAGAAGTCTAGGACCCCCCCCCCAAATAAGAGAAAATAGCAATATGTGTCTTTCTGGCTCTGCCTTATTTCAGTTGACATATTTCCAGTTGTATCCATTTTCCTGAAAATGATATATGACCTACCTCTACTACCCAAAGATTTTAAGATCCCTATACATCCCTGTTCACTACAATGCTAGTCACAGTGTCCAGGTTCCAGAGTGAGCCTAGATGGAGGCCGTCAGATGAGTGGGTTAAAAAAACAACCAAATGTGGCACAGTGGCTGCAAATATGGTTAAGGGGACTTGTTACTCTTCCAGAGGACCTGAATTCAGTTTCCAGGACTCACATCAGGTTGTGTGGCTCAAAGACACCTGTAACTCCACCTCCAAGTGATCCTCACACAAAGGGAATACATCCTCAGGTGACCCACACAAAGGGAATACATTCATACACACATACATACACATATACATAGAGAACAATAATAAAAAGTCAGTATTTTAAAAAGGAAAATAAAACACATGTCCAGGCAGGCCTTTTAAATGCAGAATAGTCTAGGGTCCAAATCAGAGACCTCAGTCTGGCTGCGGTCCCAATTATAGTGTCAGACAAATGGGGTTCTGCTTCTGCAGCCCTTGGACCCCACCAACCTCCCAGAAATGGTTTGTATTAAGTAGGAAATGAAGTCTAACTCTACTCAGTCTTCACAGACTTACCAATGGTGCTATGTGTAGGATGCTTAGGTGACAAAGGCTTTATGCCAACAGTTATAGTAGGCATGGCAAGACTTGGCAAAGCAGCCAGCAACCCTGGGCTCTAGAGACTACGCTTTGTGTCAAACATCTTTGATCTTCTCTTCAGAAAATAAACTTAATAGGAAGCCCACATTAGGTAGCAACTCTTTTCCAAAGAGGACACTATAGAAGGGGGAAGGAGCAAAGAGGACATTACAACAGGAGTTCTAAGGGACATGACCTCAGCAAAGGACTCTGGTGGTGCTGACAATGTGAACCCTTGTATGACACTGATTACAATAGAGTGTTCCTTCTGGATGCTTCCTCTTCCAGACCACAACAGTACCATCTAATCGCAGGGAAAACATCAGGTAAATTTAGAGAGGAGATGCTCCTACAATATACCTGGTTGGTAGCTGTCAAGGCTATCACAGTCAAGTCCAGCCAGAGAAACTATCACACCAGCAAGGAACCTAAAGAGATGTGACAGCGGCAAGCAATGTGGGATTCTGGAAGAACCAGTTAGGGAAACACTGACCCACAGCTGGAGAAAGCTGGCTGTGCTGGCAGGGGGTTTGCTAACTCCAGTGCTTAGGGAGGTGGAGACAGGTGGATCCTGGGCTTGAGGAGTAGCCAGCTGAATCTGACCGGTTTCATTGGTGAAGTCCAGGTCAGTGACAGATCTTGTCGTAACAAACAACAATAACAACAACAAAAAGGTGTATGAAGCCTGGGAAATGACACCTCAGTTTGACCTCTGACCTCCACATACACATGTGTACACATACACCTCCACACGAACATACTTGTGCGGCACACTCAAAAGGCGGAGTAGAAAAGTGTTCCAATATTGGTTGTTGATAACAAAAGGCACTATTTGTATAAAGCATTAAGGAATATAGGCTCTCTTTTATCTGCCCAATATATCTATAAATCTAAATTTATTTATTTATTTTAATCTACTTTCAGGCCAGAGAGAGGGCTCAGTGGGTAAGGCACTTACCCTCAAATCTGATGCCTGAGTTCAATCCCCAGGGTTTACATAAAAGGAGAGAACCAAGCCCTGCAAGTTGTTTTCTGATATACCGCACATGTGTGTGCACGCCACACACACAGAAATAAATATTTGCATTTTTAAAACTTTGTTTCAAAAGATCAGCAGAGCATGGAGAGATGGTTCAGCAGTTAAGAGTACTGACTGACTGTTCTTGCGGAGGACATGGGTTTGGTTCGGTTCCCAGCACCCATATCAGGCTCATGAATCCCTGTAACACTAACTCCAAGGTGTCTGATGCCTCTGGCTACAGCAGGCTCTGTAACGCAGCTGGATACGCTTCTGTACCCTTTCCCACAATTAAAAATAATCTTTAAAAGAAAAAACCTCAAGCAATAGGCACCAGGATGGTCAGGCTTATGAACCAGGAGCTCCAGTGACATTCTATAAGCTACTCGGTCTCATCGAAATTTTCTGCTTCAGTTGGCTACAGTGGGAGTTTTGTTACCTACAACCCAGAACCTGGACTAATCAATTCTTGCTTTAAGTATTCACATACAACGTTTAAAATACAAATAGCAGGAGACCAAGTGTCATGTTCATTTGCTTTGCGGTCCTTTTTGGAAAGACGAGCTAAGGTGGGTGGAGCACCTGGGCGAAGGGTCAGGGTTCATGAGAAGGGGCCTGCAGCCTGTGTGATGCACCCCGGAGCTGCAGGGAGCTGAGGCCTGCGCATTCTCATCACTAGAAGCAGCCTTGCAACTGGCGGTGGGAAGGTGGAGGTAAGTACAATCAGTCCAATTGCTCGTTTCTTTCAAAACAGACAAGCTCTATGAAAGTTAGAGGGACTTTTCGCTCCCCACAAAGCAAACTTCTCTTTGCTTCCTTTGTCAAGCTTCTAGTTATTTTTGGTTGGGTGTCTAAGTGACTTCAGTTCCTCTACTTCCAGATTCTCTAGTAGGACATTCTCAGACCTCTTAACACCCCCTGCCCCTGAGACCACACCACACACAACACACCATACGCACTTCTTTAATGGTATTTAAAATTGTGAAACAAATGATGCTGGGACCAAAGGTAAATCAACAAGCTGGGCCTGTGGCACAGGCAGGCCTCTAATCCCAGCGACAGCTTCAGAGACTGATGTAGGAGGACTGAAAGTTCAAGGCCTTCCTAGATACCTTAGCAAGACCCTGTCTCAGATTAAAACTAAACCCTAGGAAGCTGACACAGAAGGATCACTAGGAGTTGTACGTCAGCCTAGGCTAATGAGTGCGACTCTGTCTCCAAAAACAAACACAAAAGTGCAGCATCTGCATGCAATCTCTGCAAATTGTCTTACAGAATTTTAATCACCCCTAGATTATTTGTTAAACAGAGTACAAGTCAGTGCTGCATGCGCAGCACCTACAATGCACTGCTCAAGGAGCAAGGACCACAGCAAGGGTCTCCATGTGGTCAGTGCACGCACGGCTTTTTAATAAAAAAATTTTTTTTCTGTCCAGTATATTTTGCTCATATTCTTTCTCCTCCCCAACTCCTCAGGTCTTCCCCACCTCTCTATTCACCTAACTTTATATTCTTTACATTTCCCCAAACTCCAAACAAACACACAAAACACAAAAATCAAAACAAAATCCAAAAAGACAAAAATAAAAATAATGTCAAAACAACATGCACAAAAAAGCCACAGAAGAGTTTGTTTGTGTTCTCCAATGACTCCTGAACATGGGGCCTGACCTGGATTGTGGTTGATATACTCATTGAGACTCTACTGGAAAAAAAAAAAAGACTTTCCCTTTCTCAGCAGGTATCAGTTGGAAATAGCTTCTTAGGTAGGGATAGGACTTTGTGTCCACTTTCCCTTTTCAGTGCAGGGACCCTGTGTGGCTTGAACCTGTGCAGGTTTTGAGTGTGCTGTCTCGGTCTCTGTGACTTCATAGGTGCCTCAGTCCTATTGTTTCTGGAAGGCACTGTTTCCTTGAAGTCATTCATCACCTCTGGCTCTTACAATCTTTCTGCCTCCTCTTCCACATAGATCCCCGAGCGCTTGTGGGAGGGATTTGTTAAAGACATCTCATTTAGGGCTGAGTGTTGGAACCATAAAAAAAAAATTATGTTTTTTTCTATACCCGCTCTAGCTCCCAAGTAATTGACACAGACCTGTCACATTTTATTAATAAGCCTTAAGCACCATAACTGGGCAGATATTGATCTATTCTAACTTGACTGTGCTAGCTTGGCTTACCTCCCAGCCACGGCCACCTTCTTCTTTTCCTCCTTCCCTCTCTCTCTCCCTAGGAACCCCCCCCCCCCCAGAGTAGGAACAGAAGTCCCACCTACTCTCTCCTCTGCCCAGTCATAAGCTCTTCAGCTTCTTTATTAACCAATCAGAGATGGTTGGGGAGTAAGTTTTACCCAACATTGAGTCAGGAGATTCCTCAATAGCAATGACAATACTAGAATCTTTTAGCATTTAGCTTACTGCCAGTTCAGCAATTAGCAATCAAATATACAGAAACATACTTTAACGCAATGTGAAGGAAGGTCACCTCTACAGCTGAGTATTCAGAAGTCTCTCACTCTCTGTGTATCATCCAGTTGTGGGCCTCTATGTTCATTCCCATCTACCTGGGTAGTCTCATTTCTTAGCTGATTTAGCAGAATCAAGAATAGGTTCCATCTCATGGAGTGGGCTTAAAGCCAATTTGCAAAAAGAGGTTGTTTATTCCCATAACATTTGTGCCACTGTTGCAGCAGTAGATTTTGCAGTTAGGTCTCTGTTGTATGTCATAGGGTTTGTAGCTGGGTAATACAGATGATTTTCTCCTCTGGATGCAAACAATGTACCTTCCAGCACCATGAATGCTTCTCAACAGGGATGATGCTTCTAGATAAGCACCAGCTCAGTTTCTCCATGTTCACTGACATAAGTGGAATCTGCAGCAATGCAGCCTCACCCTCAGGTTGTACAAAGAAACCAATAGCCTGTACTGTTTGGAGGAGGGTATATAAGGGACCCTTTTGGTCAATGACTCAAAAAAGGAAATAATCCATTCCTTTCATTGGATGTCTTACTTGGTGGCATAAGATGTCTAGGTGGGTCATTGTCTCCTTCATTATACGTGGACTTCATTTAAATTCCTTTCATACAGTATACATTTTAGGAAGCTTCTATAGTAGTAGGTTTCCACCTGGTTTTTCAAATGACCTTAAATATTAGTTGTCCCACCTTTTACCTGACCTTCCATCCCCTCCCTATTTAATCCCCCCTGTTTTCCTTTTATCTCTGTATGACACCATCATTTATTTCTTTTTCCTTGGAAGATCTCCCTTTCCCCCAAGTTCTTAGTAACTATGTAGCCTCTCTGTGTTTATTTGAATCGAAATATATGTATATCTAAGTCTTAAAAGAGACAGTTTAATTTTCAATCTTCTTCATCTACAGAGAGCTCAGTCATTGGGTGAGGAGCTGTAGATGCAGGTAAAAATGGAGCGGTGGCTGGAAAGCGTCCTCACTTCAAAGGGACATTTCACCCAGCAATCGTCCACAGTCACATGTATCAGTTAAGACTCAGTCGTGGTGAGCAGAGATTATCAACTGGCTCATCTCACTTGGATTACCTTCAACCCAAGCTGGTTCTTCTTTTTTTCTTTTAACTTAAAAAAAAAAATCTCAAGAATTACCCAGCATATTCTGGAACATTTCCTACCAAACCCCATAAAGCTATCACAGTAGACATATGGCCAGCTTCCTATGAGATAACTGAAGGGATCTTAGTTAACTGAGTGGCAAGAAGATAACCAAAGATGTCAATTTCTGACATGGAGCCAGGCCTGAGGGCACACACACGTAATTCCAGCTATTCTGGATGCGGAGGCAGGAGGACGGGGGTGTAAGGCACAACTTAGTGAGGTCTGTCTCAAAATAAAAAGCTGGTACCGATGTACTTAGTGGTAGGCACATGACTAGTTCATAAGACTTGAGCTCAGTGTCCATTACTATTTGGAAAGAGCAGGAGGCTAAAAGACACCATCACTGCTAGTTGAGGGATAGCATTTTAGTGTTAGGATTGGGACACACCCACCTCCTGGCACCAAATTCAGATTCAGAAGAATTCTTCATGAAAAAAAAAAGCTTCATTTTTGTTCCACATGAGTCTTTAAGTGGCAAACAATTCTAAGCCTAATCTGGCGTGAGTGGCAAAGAGGCTCCGTAGCACAGGGAACAAAAGCCCAGAGGCCCTGAGAGCCCTAGGCAGGCTAGTGCAGTGAGTGGTCACCCTGCCTGTCACTCTGCTATTTCTTTTGTACGGGCAATTTTGTCTGGAGCCCTTGTCCCTCTGAGGCCTGATATAGTCAGAGCCTCCTAACCTTCACCCTCCTCATGCAGCAGGAAAGGGTGGACTTGTTTTCAAGGCTTGGGTAGAAACAATGATGGTCGCTGGATTGGAGATTGCATTGATTGGTAAGGATCATCTGGTGTCCCAGCCTTAACTAGACTCCCCAGTGAGGTGAAAAGCTAGTAGAAAATCTAGTTAGGCTGAGGAGGGGCAAAGATCAATAGACATTCTCAGCAGGCCACAGAAGGGACCTTCCCCAGGACCTTCTGAAAGTTGTCTTTGGCAAAAGGCCCAACCTAAGGAATTCTCCTTAGAGATATTTCCTAGCACGGATGGAATATTAGGGAAAGCGGTGAGAGTCTGTCAATGAACTTCAAAGTAAGAATCTTTAGCCATTACAGCTGGAACTGCTCCCCCATATTCAGCCTACGTTCAAAGTTATTTAAAGAACGTTGTCTTTTAAGTTTTGAAGCTGAAAAACATACATGAAAGATAACTTTAGTAACAATTCTCAATATTCATGGCTCGGTGTGGGACCCAATATTTCAACAAGGGGAAGTTTGTATTCAAACTTCCAAACATAGTTGTCTGACATGACAAGGTTTACTGAAAAATCATGTTCAGGAATTGCAAGCTTCTCCTCCAGTATTCCCCAAATAGGGCACCTGACTCACACAGCAGGTAAAGATGTTTCTTGTCCTTTAACAACTGTTTGTGAGCCAGAACTCTGTGATTGCCCTTTGGATCCCTGCTCAGCAGGTGCAGTCATAGGGGGACTGATAGATGTTCCTGCAACTGATTGCCACAAACCAGGTTTGTATCAATTCCTGGACAGTTTTCAGTGGTAGCACCAAGCACGGATGCAGTGTGGACCAGAGATGGTGCATATGCCCACACACGAGTGCGGCATGCAAGCGCACATGTCTATTGTGTGTGGTGTCCTTCTTTCTTTCCTCCCTTCCCTGTTCTCCATTCCCTCCTTTCTTTCTTCCTTCTCCTCCCTGCACTACTCCTTCTCTTCCTGTTTTGTCAAGTTTACTTGAAGAATGTTCATACCACTTAAAAAACAAGTGCTTTTGTGATAATCTTCAAGACCCAAGAAAACCACACTGTTCCCCACAATCCATTATCCAGGGGCCACAGAGCTCTTCCATTAATGGAAACAGTTCCCATAACTACAGTAATTTGGTTCCCAGAACTGAAGTGACTTTCGTGTCCATCTCTTGCCTCTCTGCCCCGTGGGCCCCAGCAACAGCCAACCAGGAAAGATGCTTGTGGATCATCTAATGTCTTCTAACTGTTCACATTATCTCTAACAATGTCAAAACTTGGGGGCAAAATAAGAAACTTCAACATTCTTCCTGCTTCTGCCCCAAAGCATCCCAGATTGTGAGCAGACAGTAGGCTCTGGTTTTTTTATTATTATTTTATTTTATATTTATTTATTTTTATATCAATCACAGGTTAGGTATTTTGCATCCCAGGTGTAGCCCCCTCCCTCATTCCCTCCCACCCTCCCACTCCCTCCCTCATCTCCCTCCTCCCCGCCCCCTCCAAGTCCACCAACAGGGGAGGACCTCCTCCCCTTCCATCCAACCCCAGCTTATCCTGTCTCCTCAGGGCTGGCTGCAATGTCCTCCACTGGGATCTAGCCAGTCTGTCACTCCCCAGCTTGTATGGGGGAGGGTCAAAGAGTCAGCCATCAAGTTCATGACTGAAACAGTCCCTGTTTCCCTTACTAGGGTCTTCAGTCCTACACCGAGCTATCATGGGCCCCATCTGAGCGGGGGTTCCAGGCCACATCCACACATGGTCCTTGATTCTAGAAACCATCTCATACAAGACCCCTGTGCCCTGCTCAGTGTGGTCTTTGTGGAGCTCTTGTTCTCCCCAAGTCTCACCAACCTCCCCCGGATCTATCATTACTTCTCGCCCTCTGTAGGCTCTGGTTTTGCAGAGACCCCCTCAGCAATGTTTTTCCCAAATAAAGGCCTGAAATGTCCTAAGTCACCTGCTCTGTAGTCTCTTTCTTTCCCCTTTGATGAACATTTACAGTCTCCTTCTCTCTGTGTTTCTTTCTCTTTTTTTCTGTTTCTCTCTGTCTTTATCCCTGTTTCTTATCTCTGTCTCTGTCAAAGTGTGTGTGTGAGTGTGTGTGTGACACAGTAGCAGGGATGCTGGGATTCAAACCTCTGTCCTTGCCCGTGACCTGCAAGCCCTTTTGCACTAAGATGTATCCCAAACCCTGTTTTCAAAAAAAAAAAAATCTTCTGGGCTTTGGTGCCTAAAAAAATTAAATGATTAATATTCCTTTTTTTTTTTTCATCCTAAGTAACAAAAAGAAAAGAGGAGTTGATTCAATCTTTTGCAAAACTTTAAGCTTCCAGTGGTAAGGTTAATTGATTGAATCATTATTTGATTGAAAATCTGAACTATCTTAAACAACTGAAAACTGGATCAAGCAGAGCCTTCTCTACTTTGCAGGTGTCTGGTGTTCTAGTTCTGACTGATCTCACATGCTGTAGAGAATGCTCCTCTTCTGGAAACACAAATTATAAACACACAAGAAATTCTTAAAATATTTTGACTAGAGTATTATTTAAATCAAGAATTTCTGGCATAATTACAATAACATATACTAAAATAACCTATCCTTCTGCATGAATACAGACAAGAAACAGTGTCAAAATTTTTTTTGATGCTATCTTCAACACACTCCTGTCAGTTTTTTTTTCCCACTACTATAACAAAATACCTGATGCTGAGTGCTTATCAATAAAAGAAGTTTGGGGCCATAGATGTTGCTCTTGGCAGAGTGCTTGTCTGGCATGCAAAGTGCCACAGCACTACATAACCTGGGCATGGTGGTCACATCTGCAACCCCAAGTACCCAGGAAGTAGAAGTAGAAGGTTCTGAAGAAGAATTTTAATCCAGCAACATGTCTGCTCTGGTAAGGGATCACGTCCAAAGACCTAGGTCTGTGTGATCTGGCTGGAATGACACACATTTAATCCCTCAGGCTGCAATACAGACTCCACCCTAGTTTACACCTTTGATCACAAACAGTGAAGGGAAACTTAGTTTATGGAAGAAAGCAGCCATGTTTGAAAGTGATGTCTAATGGAGGGGCAGACAAAGTGACAGAGAAAGATTTGACAGAACGAGTCAGAGATAGGATATGCCCAAGTCTCATGAGAATGGACAGGAGAGGCTAAAGAGTAGTGCAGTAGAGACAGGAGAGCAGGGAACAGTACAGAGCTCAGTAGAGAAGACAATACAGTTGAGTTCAGTTCCGTGTAGTACAGCCAACCAGAGTTCAGAAAGAATGAAAAGGGGTGAGCTTATTCTGCAGTAATATCTGGCAAATGAAAGTTACGTTTACAAAGTTCCATAGTTCTAAGTTTGAGGTTATTCTCCGTTATAAAGTTTGTAGCCAGCCTGGGATACCCAACACCTCTAAAAACAACAACAACAAAACAGGAAAAAGCAAAGAAGAATAAATTTAAAAAGAAGAAGAAGGTTCAAGTAGAGGGCACGGCACATCTTGGTGGTAAGTGCATAGGTGTGATGCCTGATTGGCTCTCCAGAACCACACAGACACATGTACACTTTAATTTCTGGCACACGCATGAGCATCGGTGTGGCTCCATTAGGAACTGCATGGTGGCTAGCGATCATGATGGCGGGGCTCACTCGAGGGAAAGAGGTCACACCACAGACAGGAAGCCACCCAGCTGGGGAGCATTGGGGTAGTTCTTTATAACAAAAGACCGTGAGAACTAACTGGGGTCCTGTGGGAACACCTACTGAACTCCTTGCAAGGGAGATGCTTTCATGCCTCCCAACATTTCCACAATGGGAACGGAGCTTCCAGTGCATAGCCTTGTGGGACACTCAAATCCCCCCACTGCCCCTGCTTCCCTGTCCTCCTTGAGAAGATCATGAAGAAGTTCAGATGCTGGGTCCCACACGTGTGTAACGATGATGCCCTCACTCTAGTTCAACTTCGAGCTTTCAGCCTAGCAGTCGCTTGTTTCCGGAAACCACCTGGAATTGCCATCTACCCTGGGCTACCAAGTCACGGTATGATACTCCCTTATGAGGCTAGGCAATTGTGGTGGGCCAGACTACAAAGTGAGCTGTGCAGTTGAGTAAGGGTGCTGGTGGGTTAAAGGGCATTTTCTCTGTATTCACTTTACCGTGGTAGGTAAGGTAGAGGAGCATGACCCCATTGTGAACGGAGGGCCATCTATGTACGTTAGCTAAGGATACTGACTACAGTTCATCACATTTCACTTCCTTGTCCACATCCTACCATGCCCCTGCCATATAGGACAGAAGGAAGAAGGCATATTTAGTATGTAACAGCTGGGCAGTGAGCGGGGAAACTCGGGTTATGCTGGGAATCTCAGTTATGCTCTTTTTTCAAGAAGGACATGAAGCCAAGATATGAAACCATCTCAGATTATGAACGAAGGTGCTTATTAATGTATGTTTGTGAGATATTTATTTGAACTGCAAAATCATGTCTCCATCGAACAGTTATAAGCGATGGCTCACCAACCTCCTCCATACACGTGAATTGTGGTGCAGTGGTCAGTGAGCTCATAGTGTGTACATATTTTTGTAGGAAAAAAAATTGGCAGTTTGAAAGCAGGGGACAGGTGACCCCACTATGCTCCAATGAAACGCTCTGCTTTGGGGGAATGTTGCGTGCTTCCTTACCCATACCAGAAACATCTGCTTACCTGACTCCAAGCCCTCAGTCTCATCTCTGAGCTATTTCAGATATCAGAGAATAATAGATAATTGTCAGTTTCCCAGGTTACCACACCACAGTGCCAGAAATCAGCCATCTCCCAGCTTCGGAGACCACGTGTTTTCTGGGGGCTCATGGGAGGACTACCCTCACTCCTCTAGCTCCTGGCACTCTGGCTGGGAAGCCTCACTCACCCCTGGCTGTGTTTACAGGGCCAGCTTAGTAAGGGTTTCTGTTGCTGCAATAAGCACCATGACAAAAAGCAGACAAAGAGCAACTCAGGGAGGAAAAGGCTTATTTCTTCTCACAGCTTGTAGCCTGTCATCCAGAGAAGTAAGGTGTGTGTGTGAGGCAGGGCTCATTCATTTTGATGCTCCTAGTGCTCCCCTGCATGAACAGGCCACAAACTACCCCACACAATCATCGGTTAGTAAATGTTTGTTTTCTCTCCTCCAACCACATCCCCCACCCAACCACATGATGGAACGTCCATGATTATTCCAGTTCCTCTCTTTCATGGGACACACATGCTCCTTGCTGCTGGGTCTTGCTGTAGGAGAAGCTCTGAGACCCATGGATGAGACTACAGAGGGTTTGAACCTTGATGTGCCCTGATGTGCCTTTAAACTCAAAAGCTGTGCCAGATGCTGTTGTGTGCCATGGTATCTCAAGCCCTGAGGACATGAAGAAAACTTGATAGGGCAGTGAGGGATAGCTCAGGAGAAGAACGGAGGGTATCTGCGATGGGTTCTGGGTAGACGGTGGGATCCCTAATCATGATGTACGGGGTGGAAGGCAGAGCCATTGTGGGTTTGGCTTGGCCTGTGAGAGCTGGGTCCGATGGTATGCATATGTAATCAAAGCACCTGGGAGTGGAGTCAGGGGGATCAGGAGTTCAAGGTCATTTTCAGATGTACAAAGAGCTTGTGGGCACCCTGGGCTACATGAGTCCTGGTCTAAAGCTGCCCTGTGTCCAGAAAACATCTAGTATCACTTATCCCCATGATGTAGTACTGATAGGGTTATAGCCTTGAAGCTAGGGTGCGGGTCTTAGAGGAGATGAGATCTCCCAAGACAGACGGGCATATGGAGAAGAGCCAAGAACCAAAAGTGCAGGATGAGGCACCAGCAGAGGCCAAGCATAGTGCAGGGGGAGGGTGGTGCAGGCTTGGAAAGAAGACAGCCAATGGCCTGACCTCCCTGTGTGCAGACCACTCACTGCATTGCGCGTGTTTAGTGGGCACAGCCTTGTGGATGTCACTGCATGGTGATAATGTGTAGAAAGGGGTTGGATGGTCAGTATAAGCCCCAGGAGGGGTGAGCTGGCTGAAGGAGGGGAGAGTCAAGGATAAGGGAAGGAGACAGAGTTTGATAAGGGGACTTCAAATGAAACCCTAAGGAATTAAGCTGAGGCAGGAGAAGGAAAACCACGAATAAGAGTGTGGAACTGGGTGGAGATGGCAGAGCTTAGCAAGGTCGAGAGGCCACAGTCAGCCACTGTCCATCTGCCATCCCCACTGCTGGGGCAGGAAAGCCGCTGCCTGCCTGGCTTATCCCAGCCAGATGGAGCTCAGTAACTCCGCTTCTCTCCAGACTCTGCCGAGGCCCCCGTTCTTTTCAGGAGCATTCTCTCTCTTGAGGAATATCCATCAAGTTTTCCTCCCTTAGGGATACGAAGGCACCTTGGTCAGCGCTTCTCCAAATTCTAGCGACAAACCTCTGAGAAGGCTGCAGACTCAGATAGCTTTCACCTTGTGCACCTGCAAGCACAGCCTCGCTGGGACCTTCTTCTGTCCTTCCCTACCCTCGGTGGATGTTGGGAGAACTACATAAGCCATAAATCAGTGCTTAATTAATAATAGTCGTGAGGTGACTGCTTGGGAGGGAAAGGAGTGGGAAAGGTCTACCAGCAGTGCAGAGCCAGGTCTCAAGGGGAGCCAGCCCCTGAGGCACCCTGAAGGCTGGAGGGCCAGGGAGCCAGCTGCCTGCAGGGAATGTGGGCATGAGTCACTTGGGGGAGGGAGAGGGAGGAAGTCAGCAGCAAAATGTGCCTGTGAGAGAGGAGGGTGCATCTGTCGTGTTCCAAAGCCGCTTGACTGAGTGTATGTGGATTAGGAGACAGAGGAATATAGAATGTGGGCATATTTATCTTTATTGATGGCATATTTTTGGTACTGAAAATAAAACTTTGGAATGTTCTGGTAAATTGTCCAAGAGGTCTTATAGGCGTAAAACCAGAAAGGACTATGTGAAGAAAGTACCTGGAGTTGTGACTAACTTTCTCCCTTGGCCTGGCTCTGTCTCAGGCCAGGATGCTGATCAGTGGTTCCCAAGGCTCTCTCCAGGGTTCTGATGGTGGGTAGGTTGCTTGAGAAGGCTGGGATTTCCTTTGTCCCTCCCGACATGCTTCCTGAGTCAGGGCCACACACAGCTGCAGATACTTGGGAATCTGGGAAGCCACAGTCTAATTTAAGGTCTGAAGCCATGCTCCTCTGCAGTCCTGTGGGAGGAAATGGACTGGCTCTCTTCTCTGTCAGGCAACCTCCGGACAACAGGAGTATGCAGGCCTCAGTAGAACTGGATGACCACAGTTTGGCTGTCAGAGTGAGTCCAGATGACTGAGCCTGCATTTTCTCTTTGTTTAGACAGACCAGGTTGCCGGGTCAGTGTACATAAGGCTGGAGATGTGCACGGAACTCAGAGAGCTGAGCTGAAGTGGCTCCAAGCTCCCTTGGGGAGCGGTGGATGGGAGGGAGGCAGCAAGGAGGGAAAGAACAGCAGGTGAAAACAGCAAGGAGGAGAGTTTGCTTTCTTTTTCTACAGAGCTTGGTGTGGTCCTCTAGAAGCACAGGGTGCCTTTGAAATTTTCGAATGTATTTTTAGATAAGTAAATGAAGACTGAGGTACAGCTTGCGAGGCAGATGGGTTCTGCACGGGGTTGGCTACACCTGCTACCAGTTTTTGCCTCCAAACTGCACCTTTTTTCGCTCCTCAGAACCAATAATGAAGCAGAGCACCAACTGAGCACTGAGGGGGGAGCAGTGAGCAAGTACAGGAGATGGCAGTGCTTACAAATACAGGGTGGAAAAAAATGAGAAGAAACAGACATGATGGTTCACGCTGGCAACCCCAACACTAGGGCTGAGGCAGGAGGATTGCTGTAAGTTAGGAGCCTAGTCTGGAGAAGAAATAAGCTAATAAATGAGAAACATCCTTGCCTTTTTTTTTTTAAATACTGGAATTTCCTTGCAATCGGCTCTGCTTCTTTCTTTTTATTTTTCTCAGCCACAGCCTTGGCTGTTGTCAACTGTCTTGGCACAGGCAGTCCTGTTGTTTAGTGTGCAGACTGGATTGTCATCAAGTTAAGAGTTTGTCTGCTGTCACCATTGCAAGCCGTCTAAGACCCAACCAGTTTCAGCCAGCCTATCTGAGGAGGGACTTCAGGCCCACAGGCATTTTCTCCTCACAGATAAACAAGATCAGAGAGGCAGAATTTCAGGCTAGGTAATGCAGAGGAAGGGAGAGGGGGAGGAAGAGGAAGTAGAGTCAGTCTCAGGTCAGTCTGAGTGAGTAGCTGAGGCAAAAGAACCCTGGGGAAGGGTGACTGAGGCCATTCAGAGTCCTGAGGGCTTTGGGTTTGGAGTCTAGGAAGGAGCAAAGGGCAGAGCTCCAGGGGACTGTGGCAGGCCTGAGGAGACCCCAGGTGCTCACACAGGAGGTCAGCCTCCATCCTCTCTACAGAGCAAGAATGGAGAATTAGGTCGAAAGGTATTGGGTGGAAGGGGAGTGGGGCCTTATGAGAAGGCCACTTTGGGGACTGGCAGCAAGGACAGGGTGTGGGAACCTGGACCGCAGGAGCTAAGGTTGCTTGGGAGAGACCAAGCCTGGGGCTAGATATCAAGGGATTAGGAATAACCCTGCCCACAATCCAAGGATAGACATGAAGACAGGGTGGGGATAGGCTGGAACTCTGGGCCAGCATGGCCTGTTCCCCACTTCCTTAGAGTCTTCATTCTAAATCCACCTTCTCTGTGAAACCCTCCCTGGCTCTCTCATCTGGCTGGAAGGAGACCATGCTGCCTCTGCTTCCTGAGTGCTGGAATTAAAGGCCTAAACCACCATGACTGGTTGCCTCAAATGTTCATTTTCAAGCCCCACTCTTGGCTATGGGAAACTGCTTTTGTACTTTTCAATAAACCTTGCAGGCCCACCTTTCTTCGGCAGTTTTCTCTCATTGTTCACTAGTGTGAGACATCAAACTTGTCTCTGGCTCAAGAAACCATCAAGGATATACTATATTTTTACTTACAGGTCTTGATCCTATAGGGGCCAAATCTTCTGTCTTGAGAGTAAGTGGCATTCTGCAGTTGTACCCACAGGTAGCTGAGGTGCCCTGTCCCTCGCCTTTGCAGGTAGCTGGAGCTGGGAAGATTATAGTATCTGGGAGGGTAAGGGGAAACACCAGCCCATTTTCTGAGGGCTGAGAGGAAGGAGAGTATGAGAAAGTAGATGGGCTACCTTCCTGAAACTTAGACTCAGGCTCGCCTCCTCAGCCAAGTCCGAGGTGTCCTTTAGATGCTCAGCTCCACAGACCGGCCCATTTCCAATCTTTTAACTTAGACCACTGCTCAGTTAATTCCTCCAAGAGGAATTAACAGGCCTTTCTGGATGCTTGGCTATCAGCTTCTAAAGGCAAGCCCACAGGTCCTTTTCATGTCATTAGAACTGAATTATTACTTTGAAATACTTTTGTGTGCATGTATGTATGTGTATGTGAGCGTATGCTTGCACGCACATGCACACACGTGCATGTGGGCATCTACAAAGGCTAGAAGAGAGTACCAAGTTCCCTGGAGCTGGAATTACAGTTGGTTGTCAGCTATTTGATGTGGGTCATGGGTGCTGGGATCCAAACATGGTTCCTCTGCAAGAGCCATCCTGAGCCACCTGCCCAGCCCCACCACTTTTTCTGCCCGATAACTCATTATTGTAGGCCAAGCTAGGCTTGAACTCATGGCAGTCCTCCTGGGTCAGAGTCCCAGAGTCCCAGAGTCTGAGATTATATGTGTGATAATGGCAGGCTCAGTCTGGGCCTTTTTGTTTAATTCCCACTCGCCTGGAGATCTCAGGGTTAGCCTGCACAAGCTCGTTCAGCTTTCTCTTGATCCACAAGCCACCCTCCTACCTGTGGCTATGAACAACTGCAGCTAACACACAGCACGTGGAATGTTTTTCCAGCAATTGTTTTCCCCCTGTTTGGCTTTTGAAAAAAAAATCATCGCTGGAAATGGAAAAGCAAATCTGTAAAACTTAACAACAACAAAGGAGCATGTCAGGTGGGTATTATCTCACGAGATCTGCTTAGGATTCATTTTGTTATGCTTGCTCAGAGTCTCCACTGGACTTTGGTTACATCATTTTGGGACAGTGTGAGGCAATTATGATATTTCAGTCCTGAGTCTTCCTAATACCCTAGACTCTGTCTTAAGATTATGAATGTAGAAATAAGCAAAATATTAGTGGTAAATCTAGGCTTGATGGTGCATATCTGTAATTTCAGGGTTCCTAAGGCTGAGGCAAGAGGATTGCTAAGAATTCAAGGCAAGCCCAGGCTACAAAGCACAACTTGATCTCACAAAACAAATGGCCAGTTTCTGGTTGGATTTAAGTCATGCTCCACAAAATGAAACCCATAGCTGGCACTGTTCTTGGGCGAAGAATCTGTAGTTAGACAGGTTGGAGACTCTAGGGCGGAGGTTCTCAAGATGTGGGTTGTGACCCCTTGGAGGGATTGAAGGACCTTTTCACTGGGGTCACCCAAGACCATTGGAAAACAGATATTTACATCGTTATAATTCGTAACAGTAGCAAAATTACAGTTATGAAGTAGCAATGAAAATAATTTTATGTTTGGGGTTCTCCCAACATATTAAAGGGTGGCAGCACCGGGAAGGTGGAAAATCACTGCCCCAGGAGCAAGCCGACTCCTGCTATTCTAATTGCCCTGACACTACATAGACTACCAGTGACTTACCATTACACCTACAGATGAACTCATCTCTCAACCCTCATCAGGGCAGCTTCTCTCTGCAGTAGATGATCGACATGGACACCCACAAGCAGCCAAGGGTGGAGAATAAGAGCTTTCAGAATGCTCAATCCTAATTGGAACAACTCCTACTGCACCCCCTCCTCCCAAGGCTTGGGGATCATTTTGGAACAGGAAGCAGAGACTGGAAGAGCCAGAGGCAGTGAAGGAATTCCAGGAAACAGTGTCCTCAGGTTGAAGCAGGGCAGCGGCATGTATGAACTCACAGCAGTGTTGAGAGCATGCAGAAGACCTGTGCAGGCTCACACATAACCAGCCCCTAGCACGGAGGGGAGAGGTAGACATGGCGTCCCACCCCTGGCTGAAAAGCTGTTGGTTAGTTAGTAGCTGCTGGGAGAGGGAGAGTCTCGAAGCCCGTTCTAAATCAACCATGCTCCAGTGCAAGGCCACACATCCAGGATTATATGAGCAGCGCAAGTTGGGTTTGATGAATGAGGAGATTAAACACACACACACACACACACACACACACACACAATTGGGTGGAGAGGAAAGCAGGGAATGGATCTGGGAGGAGTTGGTGAATATAGTAGAAATTCATTGTATACAATTCTTAATTTTATTGTATAAAATAAAAACAATGAAACCCAAACAAGCAAGCACATTGGGGTTTAAGGAGCCCAGCTACTTCAGGTGGGATGTTCTTCAGGAAGAAACACCTGGAAAATTGTGTACACCTTGGAGAATGCTGGAATATCAAGAGTAGGATATTTGCTGGTATGTTGGGGCATACAGAAAATGAGTAGGATATTTACCCGAACAAACTGTAAATTCACAGTAACAGACTTGTAGACACTAGGCATGTTACCACAGGCTTAACAGTGGTAGGTGGA
>CM053743.1:73117080-73135633 GCA_028658305.1 Pachyuromys duprasi | reverse complement strand
TGGGATGTTCTTCAGGAAGAAACACCTGGAAAATTGTGTACACCTTGGAGAATGCTGGAATATCAAGAGTAGGATATTTGCTGGTATGTTGGGGCATACAGAAAATGAGTAGGATATTTACCCGAACAAACTGTAAATTCACAGTAACAGACTTGTAGACACTAGGCATGTTACCACAGGCTTAACAGTGGTAGGTGGAGCTTGGGAGTCAGGCTGTCCATAGCATAATGTGGTCTTGGCCTCTTGACTCTAGTGGGATGCTTTTCTTGTTAATGAATTAACCAACTTGGGGAAGGCTTCTGCAGAGTGACTTATGCCATCAAGGAAGATGTATCTTAATTCTCATCATATCAAAGTTAACCCTTGGAGGTAATGCTGAATTCCAGACCAGGAGCCCAAGTTGAAAGACTGGGAAGTCCAGCTTTTTTTTTTTTTTTATTGTTTTTCCATTTTGACTTTTTGAGACTGAGTCTTATTCTTTAGCCCAGGCTGGTCTTGAACTTCCAGCAATCCTTCTGCCTCAGCCTCCCAAGTGCTAGGAGTACAGGAATGTGCCACCATGGCCCTGGATAACATAACCAGTAGGATCTTATCCAAGGAATACTGGGAGGGGTTTTGCTCTATTGCTAGGGTTTTCTTTCTTTTGGGGGGGGGGTTCTCTGTCCTGAACTTGCCTTGTAGACTAGGCTGGCCTCAAATTCACAGAGTGCCTTTCCCTCCCCGAGTGCTGGGATTAAAGGTGTGAGCCACCATGCCTGGCTCTTGTTAGGGTTTTCTAACTCATTTTTCAAACAAATCAGGACAGTCTGTACATAAGCAATGCCTTCAGGGACAAGCACACCACCATTTTAAAGATTTATTTTTAGTTGAAAATGATTTATTTTTATTTTACATGCACGAGTGTTTTGTCTGCAGGGATGTATGTGCGTACCTGGTGCCCGAGGAGGTCAGGAGAGGATGCTGGATTTCCAGATGAAATGACAAGATGGTTGTGAGCCACCACGAGGGCTCTAGGAACCAAACCCCGGTCCTCTGTGAGAGCAGCAAAAGCCCTTAGCCCCTGAGCCATCTCTCGGCCCTAAATATTTCTTTTTATTTTGAAGTGTATACGTATGTGTGAGTTTGGGCTCATGAGAGCAGTGTCCATGGAGGCAAGAAGAGGGGTGTCAGAGTCCTTGAAAATGGAGTTACAAACAGTTGTGACCTGCTCAATATTGGTGCTGGGAATCAAACTTGGGTCCTCTACTAGAAAAGTACATGCTCTTAACTGCTGAGCCACAGAGCCATTCTCCAGCCCCCCCCTCCACCCCCTTTTTCTTTTTGAGACTGAACTTTCAGCAACTTTTTTTTTTTCCGCCTTAGTCTCCTTAGTGCTAGGGATCGGGAGGGGTGCATCATCATGCCTGGCTTTACACTGTGTTTTTGCATTTATTTGTGTATGTGTGTGTGTATGCTTGTGTGAGGTCAGAGGACAACTTTCTGGAGCTGGTTTTCTCCTTGCACCCTGTGTGTTCCAAGGAATTATACCCAGGTTGTTAGGCACAGAGGCAAGGGCCGTTACTGAGCCATCTCACCAGCCTAGCACTGTAATTCTGAAAAGCCTGATACAGAAGAGTAACTAAGGTAGTGCCTGAAATACTTTAGTGTTGCAAAGACAAGTTATTAAACTACACGGACAAAGGGATATATATGTTATATATGTATATGACATATCACCTTTAAAACTCATAAAACGAGTCATTGAATGAACACAATTTCTCACCATGTTTTTGATTTAAAAACAAGCCTGTGTACCTGAATTTTTGGTAAATGTTGGCTTTGCAAAAAACAAAATCTCTTTCTATATACATACATACATACATGAATATGCCTCATTTTTATTTCATGTTTCTTTTCTCCACCTTCTCAACGGTAAGTAATCTATTGCCCTTGTGGTAAAGAAGTGTGTATATATCACACATATATACACATAATTGCGTTTGGGACTGAGTCCTATGTAGCCCAGGCTGGCTTCAAATTTGCTGTGTAGCTGAAGATCACCTTAAAGTGTTCTCTCTTCACAGCCCTAGTATGGGATTACAGGCACAGTGAATGCCTGACTGAACAGTTACCTGCTTTTAAAGACAGCAGGGAAAACAAACAAACAAGAACCGGATCAGGACTCCTTCTTGGGAGGTGTTTTATTTATTTCTCCCTCAGGTGCTGGGAGCCAGGCCTGCATGCCCTGCAAGCTTTGCCAGTGACTGTATTCCAGCTCCGATTTCATTTATCTTTAAAAGGCACTATTTGGACCCAGACTTCTGAGATAGAAAAGAGGAAGTGGAAAACCAACCGTCCCCCTCCCTGTCACTAATGATAAGCTCCAGCTGGCTTCAGGACAGCACACCCAACCCCTCAGAAACAGTTTACCCCTCCCCCACCCTCAAAAACAGTCCTGTCCCTGGAGTGGTCCCCTGTGTCAAACAACACGCTCTGCCAAGCTGGAAGCAAACCCGCACCATCAACCCCACTGTAGCACACGGTTTGGGGGCAACTGCCCCCTTGTAAATCCCCGGAGTCTCTAACAAAAGTCAACCTGGAAAGGGGAAATTCCCACTTGGAATTTACAAAGTTATGCACAGTTAGGGAGAAGTTGAACCGTGATGGGGAGGGAGGTGGTATTTTGGTTTTCAAAAAGAAAGTCCGCTCCTCTGACAGCGGAACCGGCCCAGTGCGAGTGGCACCAGGTACTCTAGGACCTGGAGGTTCAAATGTCTGTAAATCTACAGAGCCCGTCCGGGGTATGCTGCAGACGCTTTCCCACTGTACCTTTCCATTTGCCCACCTGCATCCAGGGCCCTTCCGTCTTGTCCACAGTGTCTCAGTTTGTTCAGCTCTGGGCCGCCCACAGGCTGGCACACCTGATGGGCACGATGTCAGCCTGGGTGGGCTGAGAAAGAAGCGAGTGGCTCCTCGCCGCCTCGTGAGGCACTGTACAGCTCACAGCACAGTGAGCGGGATGGACAGGTTTTCCTCTAGAACAGTGCCACACCACCTTCTCATTAAAGTCTTTACATACTCCCGACAAAGCGCAATGGTTGTAGGGTGCTGCTGCTCCTTGGCGGTATCCACGGCCAGTACTCTCCATTTCCTTTGGCTGCAGGAACACCGGTGCCTCCCTCCCCACCCCCGCCCCCTGCCTCTCCTGGCTCTGGCCTGGTACTGTCTCTCTTCACCCAGACGTCCTCCCCTGAGGTTCCTGATCACCCTTCCATCGTCCCCACATCTTTTTCCTACCAATCTGCCAGCCACAGTCGGCTTGGGTTTTGCATGACTCTGCAGACCTTGTCTCCCCTTCCCGTTATTCCCACCAAATCAGCCTGGAGTCTCCATTTGGGTCAGGATCGTCGCTAAAGCTCCCCAAGGTGGGCTTTCCTCCAAAGTGGACGGCTCCACCGACCGCCCTAGAGTAGACGCCCTTCCTTGCCCTAAGAGTGTTTCCAGGGAGTCTCGGGAGAGCAGCTGGCCCCGGGACTCAGGCTGCCTAGGAGGTGAAGGGTCCCGCAGCTGCACAACTCCAGCCCCAGGGGCAGGTTGCCGCCCTCTGCGCAGAGCGGGAAGGGCCGAGTCTCCAGAGGTCGGTACTTTCCAACTCTGAAAGCCTGCTAAGTCCCGGGACCCCGTCTCCAACCGGGTCCTCTGGGAGCAGCCCTGGGAGGGGTGGGCGCCCTCTGTCCGCTTTCAGCTTCGGGCTCTCCCTGGCGTGCCTTTCCCGGCCCCGAGGCAAAGCAGTCAGGTGGTGGCGGCGAGGTCGGGAAAGGCCCCCGCTGCGCCCGGGCCTCCAGCTGGGAAGGCGCCCCGCCCGCCCGCCCGCCGCCCGGCTTCCACCCCGCCCGGCAGCGCAGGGAAAGCCCCCGCGGCTCCTCCCACCCCAGGGGCTTTTCTCCAGTCGCCAGCGACTTCGCTCCGAGAGCGCAGCCTCCTGGCGCCGCTTTCAGCCGGGCTGGAGCGCGCAGGGCCCCTGCTCTTCTACCAAGGCAAGGGGCAAGGGTCAGTAACCGCGGGGCGCGTCCCGGGTCCGAGTGCCCTAACCAGAGCTCCAGCCCCCGGCCCGCGCCTGGGCCTCCAGCATGGTGCTGCTGGCTGGGCCCGGGCCGGAGGGCGGCGGGACACGCTGCCTGGCCCCGCAGCCGCCGACGCCACCCCGGGGAGTACAGACAGGGGACGACCCAACCGACTACGAGGAGTACGAAGACTTCTCAAGTCTGCCGGACACCCGCAGCGTCGCTTCGGATGATTCCTTCTACCCTCCTGGAGGCGAGGAGGAGTGCGGCGCGGTGAGCGCCGAGAGCGTCCAGGAGGGCGTCCCCGAGGCGGCGACCCTCTTGCGCGCCGCCTGCGCCAACGACGTGGGGCTGCTGCGGGCGCTAGTGCGGCGCGGGCCGAGTTCCGAGGAGGTACGGGAGACTGACCGCAACGGCCGGGTAAGCCCGCGTCCCCGTAGGGTCGGGGTCCTCTCCACTCTCCTCCCTCGCTCCCATTCCCGCGTCACCCGTCCTGGATCTACTGCCGCCCCAAGCACTCTTTCCTTCCTTCCGGCGTGCGGCAATGGGACCCCATTTGCTCTGCCCAAAAGTGAGGAGCGGGAGGGAGATGGTCCACCTGGCTTCTTACTGCATTCCGGCCCCTTTACCGCCCGGGGATCCCCGAATTCTCCCCAGAGGCCCGCGCTGGAAATGTGTTAACGCGGGAGGTGGGGGCTGTCTCTTCCATTCAGTGACCTCCTGACTGCTACATTTCCCCAGGCACCAGGTAGGTGATGGTCTCTACTCCCTTGCTGGGGACTGTCTTTTTCTACCCCTCCCCCCAAGCCCAATTTGTCCCCCTCGGCCTCTCCGGCTGTCCTTGCCTAACACGCTGGTGCTCGATATAGGTTTGGAAGTTTCTTTTCTTACCCAAACCGCCCCGGTCTTTTCCTTGCTTCTCCTGGTGGCCCGCGCGGCGACCAGCCAGCCTTATCTGCGTTCACCGCTGCGGGTGACCTAGGGGCCCTCGCAGCCATCCTCCAGGCAGGCCCGCTGCGGCGCAGCACAGTTCGCTCGGCACACAGGGAAGTGGGGAGGCAGTCTCCTTTATTTACCGCAAGACTCAGAGAAAGCAAGAAAAGTTTCAAAAAAGGAAAAAAAAAAGTTGGAGAGCTGCTCCCACCGAACTCTAACTGGGAAAATGACCGCTGTGGCCGTATTCCCCATTAATCCCTGGACAGACAGCCTCACCTGATTTCCATGTTCCCAGAGGCCCCATGGTTTCTGCGGACTCAGCTTTGCTCAAATTAGGGACGCCTGTGCTTCTGCTTGGAAGTCACAGCCCATGGAAAGTACGCGCTTTAATACGGGGACCTTGCCTTGGGCTTACCCTGGGGCTGTGTGGTTTGTCCCTGACTGCAGTCTGGTCAGGCTTAGGCAAGTGTGAAGCCAGTGTGTTACTTACTCTCTGCTTTCCATAACCCGAGAACATTGAACCTGGAGGAATGATTTACGGCTTGCGATGTGTCAGGGAGACCTGTGTGATGAGGGCAGCACCACCATGGTGACTGTGGTGGCTGTTCTGGCTGGCACGCTGCAGGAGGAAGGGCTCAGGGGGCTAGTTCTCTTCTTTGCTCCACTTTCAGTTTAACTAAGCGAGTTTTCCGGGTCAGGTGTTGACATTAGAAACCTCTCCTTGCAGAGCGAGCATAGCAGCAGCCTGGAAAGGTCGCTAGGGACCAAGGGTCTCTATGTTTGGGGTGGTCTTCACCTGAGGACTTCACCTGTGAGTGGCCACTTGCTTCTCCAGCCAGCGATGGGGAAGAACCCGAAACAAACAATAACCAAAGTTTGAAAACTGCAAGGAAAGCTGAGAACAAGTTAACCTGTGCACTGGAAGCTTGGGCAAGACTGATCAAATTCCAGGACCCCTGGAGAGCCGCTCTGAGGAGCAGAGGCGGGGAGACGCCTCCTAGCAGCTCCTGTTTTCCTCTTGTGTAGAACACCTGCAGCGACAGTCCCGTGGTCTGTGAGCCTCAAGTGCTGTCCTGCTCGGAAAGTCCCACACAGATGCTGTCATTTACTGTCTTTTCCCCTTGTTCTGAAGAGAACATGGTCCAGCCTCTTGTGCCCAAGCTTTCTCTTGTTATTTTTCTCTTCCTTAGGTTATGAAGACAGAGACTGCAGGGCCTTAACAGAGCAACGTGCTCTGAGTATCCACCTCTTTGCACCCATCAGATGACCCTGGGGACCAGAGGACAGGTCTCTGGGTCAGAGGACCGGGCCTATGTTCTGTGTGTCCTGAGGGGAGAAAACAAGAGGCTGTGTTCTTACTCTTCGCTATTAAGGAGAAAGCAAGAGACTTAGGGAGCGGCGAAGTGGGAGGTGCCAGAAGATATCTGGGTCAGGCAGGTGGAGCCAAGGGATAGTGACAGGTACAGTATGGTTTGTAATGGCCTGGAGTGGAAAGCAGGGGCTTTGGTAGCCAAGGCTAGTGAGGCCCACTCGGGCCAGGTGAGGAGAAACCCAGCTGTCCTTAGCTGGCTCAGAAGAACCAGGAATTGGGAGTAAATGAGTGTCAGTTTACCAGCGACCAGTCTGTAGTGCTTTAGTATACCTTCTAGTAGCCACATGACTTGCTTTCTCCCCCATCTGGAGGTTTCTGTTTTAAGGGTACTTTCTCTGAAAGGCATTTCCACCTGCCCCCATCTAAGCCCAGAGCTGACTAAGGGTAGTTCACCGTGTTGAGTCACAAAGGGCTGAGGTTGTCAATAGGATGGTCATTTGCCAGCAGGTGTCCTTTGAGCACAAGGAAGAGTCTGTGCAGAGAGGGGGAAAGCAAAGGTCCTGAGGCAGGAACAGTGTTCTGCCTGCTCTACAGGTTGCTCATGATTGGCCCTAATAAAAGCCTTAAGGCAGACTCCAGAGCTTTGGTGGAATAGTGGGGTGATTGCATTAACAGCAGGTGACAGCTGCTGGGTGCTTCTGCTCAGGGCCAGCTTCCTAGGAGCACCTAAACCAGTGACTCAGCCTGTGGATTATGACAGGGAGGGGCCGAGCACCCTTTCACAGGGGTCGCATATCAGATATCCTGCATATCAGGGATATAGGATTCATAACAATAGCAAAACCACAGTTATGGAGTAGCAATGAAATAATTTTACGGTTTCAGCTCACCAGAATATGAGGAACTGTATTAAAGGGTCACAGCATTAGGAAGGGTGAGAAGCAGCACTCTAAAGGCTTTTGAATGTTGCTGCTATACAGAACACCTCACTTCTTAAAAGGTAAGAAGTTCACCCTGAGCCCCAGGTAGCCAAGGACCACATGTGGAGACTAGGAGGTGTGGCTGACCACACAACTTTGCGTCTGAAACATTGTTCTGGAGGGATCTCAGGATTTACTATGTAACACTTAAAATATCTGTCACATAATTTTCCTGTAAAGACAAACAAGTGCTCTTCCTGTGTTTTTTGGTTTCCATCATGAATAAGTGGTGTAGTCCTCCAGAAACCGTTTTCCTAATTCCTGTCTTACTCCTGCAGCCCTGGTGGCTCTCCCCTCGCTAACAGTGAAATGGAAGACATGTTTGTGCCATTTGAACTGTTGTGGAAGGGCAGTTGGCCTGTCAGACACCTGAGCCAAATTATGCCTGGTTAAGCTGAAAGGTGGAATGCCTGTGTATGCTGAAATCTCAGGAAGTTTCCCCAAATCACTGTTTATTTTATCCGCACAGCAAAGCCCTTCAGCGTGAGGTGCCTCTGCTCATGAAAGAGGCTTACATCTCAGTTTTCCAGACACCTTGGTGTGATCAACACTTTGCCTTCAAGTACAATTGAGGAATTTGTTGCTTTTTAAAAAAATTGTTTAATGATTTCTGAATGTAGAAATCTGCTCTTCCTAAAGGGAGGGTCTGTGCTGGAATTCATGAGCCTCCACCCGCCCAGGTCTCCATACGAAAGGCCGGCCTGTGTGTGCATAGAATTAGGCTGACTCATGAGAAGCTGAACTCTCAGGTCTCAGCTAGTTTGCTAGTTACTACGGAGAGTGGGCTCTGACCTCAGAGACCTCCAATTCTTGCCAAGGGCCAGTGCACACAGGGAGAGGTTTGCTTTGCTCTTTGGGACAATGTGTTCATGTGTTTTCCCCCTCTTTAGGCACCTCCCACCCCCATGTGTGTGTGTGTGTGTGTGTGTGTGTGTGTGTGAGAGAGAGAGAGAGAGAGAGATATCTGGATTCACTTGATTGTGGTGTGTGTATGTGTGTGTGGGGTTCGTTCTTACCACAGTGCTGTATGGAGTCAACCTTGGGTTGACTACTTTCTTTGAGTTAGGGTCTCCTGGTTTTGCTTCTGTGTATGTCAGGGCCACCCACAAACCCACCAGCTGTGTCTGCCTTACTTATTGCTGTAGGAACACCGGGGTTGCAGGCCCCCCTCATACAGAGCCAGGCTTGATGTGGGTCCTAGAGGTCCAAATTCAGGTCCACATGTTTGTGTGGCAAATGCTTTACCCACTGAGCCATCTCCCTGGCCCATTGTGTCCCAGTTTTAGTTCCATCCTCAAGCGTGGGGACGGAGAGGACAGTGTGTTAAATAGCTTTGTGCTGGGAACTCCAAGGACAACACTGAGAGTGAATCGGGTCAGGTGGGTCTG
The DNA here is from genome assembly GCA_028658305.1 of Pachyuromys duprasi. Classification (NCBI taxonomy): domain Eukaryota; kingdom Metazoa; phylum Chordata; class Mammalia; order Rodentia; family Muridae; genus Pachyuromys; species Pachyuromys duprasi. The sequence goes on along the minus strand of CM053743.1, from coordinate 73,126,974 downwards.
GGAAGACTGGGCCAGTGCAGGCAGGCAGGTGTCTTCAGCTAACCGTGGGTGTGTGTCCAGGCCTAGCAGCAGTGGAGAGGCTTATGTTTTAGGTATAAGGATATCAGTTATCTGTAGCTGTGGTAGTGTTGTGTGCTAGTAAGCTCTGTGTATATCTATAATAATACATTTATTATAAATATCTATAATACAAATATCTGTCATAATGAATTTATTTTAATTTATTTATTTTTGGCTTTTCAAGATAGGGTTTCTTTGTGTAGCCTTGGCTGTCCAGGAGCTAGCTCTATAGACCAGGCTGGCCTTGAACTCACAGAGATCTGCCTGCCTCTGCCTCCCTAGTGCTGGGATCACAGGTGTGTGCCACCACCACTTAGCAGTAATAATACATTTATAAGATGTTTGTTTGGGTTCATGCTTGCATAGCTTTCAGCTCAGGTCTAAACAGGCCTATCACCTTGGGCCTCCAGGTGCCAGACGGCAGTGGCTACAAGCCCAAGGTGCAGGAAGCTGCTCACTTCAAAGCAGCACTGGGCCCCTCAGTTGTGTAGTCTTCTTCGAGGACACAACTCAGGCGATGTAAGAACCTCATGCAGGGCCCCACCTTCTGATGGTCTGACCAAAAGCTTTATACCCAAGGGCTTTTGGAGCTATTTACCCAAGTCAGAGCACCATGTAACTCACGTCCAGGAAACCCCAGGGTTTCAGTAGTAACCCTCTGTGGAGGGTAGCCAAGTGTAGTCTATGGAGATTAGGTCCCATTTGTCTGCACCCAGCTGGTGGTGGGCTGTCGATGGCTAGACCAGGCTAGCCTCAGCTGATGGATGACTCGTCTCCACCCCTGTGACTGCTCATCTTCCAGCAGGCTAGTCCCGTGGCTTTTGGTGGCTCATGCAGGTTCCAGGAGGGCCATTGCTTTTACTGAAGCAAGTCACATGTCAAGCCCAAATCCACATGGAGAAAATCCACCTTCCTCTCAGTGGAGTTCCTATGAAGTGGCAGGGCAGAAGCTCTTCTTGCTATCAGTCTACCAGAGGGAGGTGAGGCTAGTCTAGGACAATGATACATTCTGCCCTGGGTGACCCCATCAAATCCTAGGCCTTTGTATGTTGTGCAGCCATCTGTGTGTATGTTTGTATGTGCATCTGTTTGAGGTCATGGTCTGGGGGCAACCCTCTGTTCAATGTGGTTGTGCCGGCCAGGGATGCTCCCTGTTTTTTTTTTTTCTGAGTTGCTTTAATGATGCACACTCAGCCATCACATCTACAAGATGTCTGGGAATTCTGGGCCAGAGTTCAGCAACCAGGAGGCTGTGAAGAGGGAGTTGTTTCAGAACACGTGAGGGGACTGACAAGATAGCTCAGGAAGTAAAGGCGCTTCCTACACAAGCCTAACAACCTAAATTTACTCTCAGGGGCTGAGGTAAGGGTGGGAGGAAAGAAGCATGCCCTGGTGTGAGTGCCAGTGAAAGGTTTATTTCGGGCTCACAGTTTCAAAGGTCTCAATCCACGGTCACCGGGCCTGTTGTGTTTGGCCTGTGGCTGCACAGTACAGCATGGTGGAAGCCTATGACGAGGACGCTGCTCATGTAATAGCAGTCAGTAAGCAAAGGGAAAAAAGGGGCTGAGATACTATTACTCATTTTAAAAATGTGTCCCTAATGACCTAATTTCCTCCCAGGAGGCTCTACCTCCTAAAGGTTTCCTCATATCCCAGTAGTGACAGGACCAAGCCTTCAACATATTGACATTTGAGGAACATTTGATGTCTGTTTTATAGCCGGTAACAATGGGGCTCATTGGGACAGGCCAGAAGGTTCAGAGTGTAGAGGGCACGTGCTACCAAGTCTCATGATGTGAGTTGCCCCCTGACTTACACACACAAGCTCTGGGTCACACATGTGCCAGCACACGTGACGCTAGGTATTAACCCTCTGTTTGAAGTGTCGCTGGCAAAGGTTTTCTCTCATTTTGTAGGGCACTTCTTCGCTTGCTTGACTGTTTCTTTTGCAGCTGAATTTTACGTGGTCTCATTTTCAATTGTTGGTCTCATTTCCTGAGTAGTAGGATTCCCATTTAGAAATCTTTACCTGAGTCTGTGCTACAGTATACTCTCTGCCTTCTCTTTTAGCAGTTTCAGGCTTTACCTTGGGGTTTTGATTCATTTGGAGTTGGTTTTTTGTGCAGGGTCTAGTTTCTTTCCTCTACGTTTGGATGTCTAGTTTTCCCAGCACCACTTGCTGGAGTGGTTGTCTTTTCTTCGGTGTGTGTCTTTGGTCATGTGGCTGTAGTTGTGTAGCCTTAAATCTGGGTTCTCTAGTCTATCTACATACCTGTCTTTGTTATAATACCATTCTGTTTTATTAATTATTAATAACTCGGTAGTATAACTTGGGTATACTGAGTCTTTTTTGCTTCTGATTGTTGTTAGCCCTCCCTTTTAATTTCTTGTGGACTGGTGTTGCAGCTTATTGGGGTACTAATTCTAAATCGTAGCCATGAGGCATGCATAACTCAAAACATTCCCTTATGTAAAACAATGTTGCTTATTTATTTTATTGAAAAGAATAAGAAGAAAACAAGTTGGTGAATTGAATGAAGGCAATTTATTTCATTCAAGAAGTTTGGGAAGTAATTAATGTAGGTGGTCTGGTGTGTGTACATGAGTGTGTGTAATCATGCCATTGTGATCTGGTTCTAGCCTCCCCTTAGCTTCCTGATCTCTGTGGAAAGAATTCAGATGGTGTAGAGAGCATAGCTACGGTGTAGAGTATAGGTATGGTGTAGAGAATAAGTCGAGGTTGTTACTGAGTAAACTGCATCATTTCCAGTGGGTGAGGTTGCCCAGTGGCCAGAGAGACCACAGTGGCCAGAGAGACTAAGAGTGGCTAGAGAGGCCATTTTCCCAACCTTTATTTCAGGCAGGTTTTATACTATTTCAGGAGTCTCTGAAACAACCTTCCCAATGGTCATTTTCCTGTCAGATGATTAACAGGCTTGTTTGGAGTGACCCTTACAGGAGGGAACAATGGTATGTAGAATATCTCCTGTTAGTGATCTTGAAGGAGTCAGGATTCCTGAAACCAGGGCTAGATACTGATCAATTGATGACCTTCCAGGAAGTCCAGAATGTCATATCACCTCCCAGGGCTAGAGATAGGACTCGGGTCCCATTCCTCTGACTGCTCAGTGAGTCCCAGTGCCCCAGTTCTTGGGTTTACAAGGTATTGATGATGAGGGAGGGGTCCTTACCCAATGCTGTCAAGTCTGCTGATTCCTGAGTACTAAGAGAAAGACCTGGGGAGGCAGGTGATGGATGGAAGCCACAGAGACTTGAGTAGCTTGGGGAGAGGCGGAGTGTGAATATGATGACCTCAGAGCCTCCTTGTAGCTCTCAGGAGGTGGCATTTAAATGAGGTAAGATCCTAAGAATTTGGGGCTGGAGAGATGGCTTAGAGGTTAAGAGCAGTTCCTGCCCTTCCAGAGGACCTAAGTTTGGTTCCTAGCACCCACATCAGGTAGATCACAAATGCCTCTAACTCTGGGTCCAGGGATCCAATGCCGTCTGCTGGCCTCCATAAGCACCTGCACATACATGTAAACACGCACACACATATATACACACTTACACGCATAAATAGTAAAATATTTTAAAATTTATAATAAGGTTATTTGATGTCATTATGTATATATGTATTATGTAAGAATCTAGAACAGAGTTTTTTAAATGGTGTTTTTGAATTTAAAGGACAGTTCAAGGTGGAATTGACTTGTTTCTACAAAGTCAGAGAAAAGGAAGTGCGGCAGACATGAAAGCCCATGTGACACTTGGCCCTGTGGGAAACTGGATTAGAGTGGTGGGGTCTGAGAGCAATTTTCAAGTAAGAGCAAAATCAGCACAGGCTTCCAAAGTCAATATTCATGCCAGAGCTAAATATGCTCATGCCTAAAGCAGGCACTGGAAGAGCAGGGAATCAACATTGCCGTCCAGCTTCCGCTGGCTCTTTAATTGGAGACTACACCTGCCTTGGGATGTCTCGGCTGAGAAGTGTAGACAGGTGTGTGGGTGGAGAAGCGGCAGGACCCATCTCCTTGTGCTTGTGAGAAGTGTTAGTTAAGGTGTTAAACTTACAGTACCGCTCAACACTGTGTATGCTGAGGATGGGACCTAGGGCCTCACACACGCTAGGAAACTGTCCTTCCGTGAAATTGGTTAAAATAAAGAAGTTGGGCTCTTTTAAAAACTATTTTTAAGGATTTACTTTATTTTACTGTCTTGTGGGTGTCAGTGTTTTTCCTGCTCTCATGTGTTTGCACTATGTGCGTGCCTGGTGCCCTCGAAGGTCAGAAGAGGGCTTTGGAGTCCTTGGGAGTGGAGTTCTAGATGGTTGTAAAGCTACCGTGTGGGTGCTGGGACTCCAGCCAAGGCCTGGAGTCCTTTTAATGGCTGGGCCAACTCCCCAGTCCTTAAAACATTTAAAAATACTTATATGTTTTCTTTGTGGGCATGTGTGCCCTGGTGCCCGCGTGGCGTTTCAAGAGCAGCATGCAGGAGCCAGTTCTTTCCCACTCTCCGAGACCCAGAGAGCGCACAGGTTGCCAGGCTCAGCAGCAAGTGCCTTTACCTGATCTTCCCAGCAGGCTTTCTGTCAGTCTGAAATGGAAAGGCTCACAGAGCATGGTGCCACCTTCCTGTGCTTCCGCCGGGAGGGAGCACATGAGCTCCAGAGGTAGGAAGCATTGCCCAGTGGCAGATGCTCTGCCCCATGGCTTCTATGAATGAGTTAATACCAAAGTCATTTCTCAGTGCTGCTGGCTGCATTTCAGCCCTGGAAAAAGGTAGAAGTGAAGCAAATGCTGAAGCCAAAAAAGGGAGTAATTAAGGAAACTGAGCTGGGTGTGGTGGGTTACACCTGTAACCCCAGCATTGGAGAGGGCAGGAGGATTGCCTGCTTGACTCTGAAGGGCAGTCTGGGCTCAGTGAGACCCTGTTTCAAAACAAAAACAGAAACAAAGCATGCCCCCCCCCAAAAAAAAAACAACAACAGAAAAAGCCAGGTGTGTGGCATTAGTTACAGTCCCAGCACTTTGGAGGTAGGAACCAGGGGAGCGCCAGGAGTTGGAAGTCGCTTATACAGGGAATGGAGTACCTGCACGTCCACATGTCACCTCTCATCCTGCTAGAGACCTCAGCTGCAGGGAGATGGGAGATGAGGAAGCAGCTGTGGTACACATCTGGGTACACCCCGATTCGGAGCGAGTGGATGCTGAGGTGCAGCTGTGGAAATCGGAGGAGAAGCAGATGAGCCTGGGGGGACTGCAGCAGTTCTTGAGCACAGATCCCTGCACTGGGGGCGGTGGTGCTGGCCTGCTCTGGGTCTGCAGGTAGGGGGGGCTCAAGAAGTGACCTAGGTGTATTTCAGAAGTTTCCTTTAACTTTGGTTTCACTTCTGTGCGGCATGGCATGCGGTGCTAATTGTAAAGGACCTGACCCTCCCACTCTGCTGTTTCCGCCTAAACCTTCAATGTCCCTACTTGACAATTCATGGGACAATAGTCACCTGCTAAAAATAGCAGGCAGTGAGTGACCCAGCTCTCCCTCCACTGGTAGTGGCTAGGCTTTTTTCTTTGGCACGAGAATATGGGTGGGTGTCAAGGAAATGAGTTCCAGGTGTGGAAAAGTCAGGCTCACTCGCCCTGTTAATAATTGAACCCAACTTGCTGAACTGTGGTGACCCTTCTTTTCTCTGGAGGACAAATGCCTACACAGGCCAGAGGCATGTTTCCAGAAGTGCCTAAGGACCTCAGTGGGCCCTGTGTTGCAGGGGAAGGGGAGACTCTAGACCATTTTGCCATCTGTATGCTCTCTCTTCAATGGCGGTCTGGGATACGCATCTTGATTGAAATGGTGGGGATACCACTCAGAAGACACCAGCTGGACTATGCATTCAACTTGCACTGGGTTCTTGTGTGTGCATGTACATGTATGCATGTGTATGTCTGAGTTTATACTTACTGTGCAAGTGCTAGAGGCTGATGTTGGGATGCCTTCGTGCATTTCATCATCACTGTCCACCTTAGTTTTTGAGGCAGGGTCTCTCCCTGAACTGAAGCTCTTCATTTCAGCTAGACGGGCTAGCCAGTGAGCCCCGCTCCACCTGGCTCTGTGCGCCCTTTCATCCTGTCAGCACCAAGGTTACAGATGTACACACATCCCTCCCCCCACTTTTACTTGAATGCCAGGCATCCAAACGTGAGCTCTAAGGCTCACATTGCCAGCACGTTGTCCCCATTGAGCCATCATGCAGCTAGAAAGGGGGCGTGGGGGACATAGAACAGAGCTGTATTCTTGGGGGAGTCTTTTGAGAGGTAGAGAGAACCCTGGTCAGAGTGGGGAAGAGGAGGTAGGAACTGTCTAGTTCCCCTGATGGGCAGGAAAAGTGAATGCGTTCTCAAAGACAGTTACACAGGACACAATATGGGGCTGTGGGCAAGTTCGTGCTTGCCGCACAAGCATGGAGGCGTGAGGTGAGACCCTAGCACCTGTGTAAAAGCTGAGCTGCATCTGTAACCCCGGCAGTTCCGGAACCTCACCAGCCGACCTAGCCAAATGAATGACCTCATGTTCAAAGAGAACACTACCTGTGTCAACCTCTGAGCTCTACCGGCAAGTACACAGACACACGTGCGCATTCTCCTTCACACCCACACACGCCTAGAGGAATGTGCACACAACCCACCCACAGCGAAGTGCAGCACAGATGCACAGACAGAAACCCGACAGCCTCACGCTGTGTGAACCCGTGCCCATTTTTGGCTTTTAGGGCTGCCCTGTGGATGTCGGACTTGGCAGGCCTCCCAATCATTCAAACCAATTCCTTAAAATAAATTGCTCCATGTCTGAACCTTGTACTGGTGCTGCGTCTCTGGAGAGCCCTGGCTGATCCTGCCTTAGCAGTAAGTATGCTCTCCTGGTCTCGAAGAACTGCCGGCTCAGCCTGGCTGCTGTCCTGAGGGTCTCGCTGACAGCTGGACCAGCAGGATTCCTCCTGTGGATTTCTTGCAGCTTCTACATCCCATGTTACAGCTGCCTCCAGGCTTAAGGGTATGGCTTGTGCAACCACAGGCCTGGACTTACCGGCACCCCTGGGCTAGTTCTGTGTTCTGACTGCTTAGAAGTTCTTGGTGATGTGGGACTTGGTCCTGCCTTGCTGCCTCCTCCTCTTTCTCTTAGTCCTTCTTTTTCCTTTCCCTCGTCTTCCTCCCCCTTCCTTTCCCCCTTCTTCCTTTTTCAGAGAAAGACTCTCACTGTGTAGTCCAGGTTGACCCCAAACTCATGATCTTTCTGTTTCAGCACCCCAAGTGCTGGGATTACAGATGTGCACCACTGTATACGTGTGGGGCTTCCAATTTCATCTTGCACCCAAGTGCAAGTCTGCATCCAGCCCCGACTCTGCCACTGCTTCTGGCTGCAAGCCTGAAGATAGCCCACCTTTCTCCATCTCCCACAAAGTAATTTCACCATCTGGGCTCCTGTTGTTTGATGGCCCCTCAGTCACATGCACACCATCTCCCTGCTTTTTGATCTGACCTGCCTCCACATCTGGATTCACCACCACATGTGCAACCCTTTTTAACAAGACTGTCTTTGGAGCCTCTTCCTTCAAGACCACGTTCCAGAGCCCACCTGGCTTTCATTCCTGCCACAGAAGCTGGGGGTCCTGTCATCCCCCAGCTACTGGTGCCAGCTGTTTTCAGCCATGGGACATGTACCCTTCCTTTGGCTTTACTTTGTGGGTACCCTCAGATGTTCCCTTCCTGGATATGTTCACTGTACAACTTCCCTCTGGCTTTGGACCCTTCATGACTGGCTGTTATTATGCTTTGCTTATAAAAAAGGGTTGGTCAAGTTTTGGAAGACCTTCAGTCTGAAGCCTGGCAGAACTTGGAGATGCTCCTTGTGATTCCTACATGTCAGCCCAAGAAATTCTGGGTGCTGTGTACTGCTGTTTCCATCCTTGATCTTGCAATTTATCACACGCTCCCTACTGTATGATGACGTCACAAATGGCATACCTGCCACGACTTTAAAATACTACAAATTCAAGTTGTATTTAAGCCAGGCAGGGCTCCTGCCTTCAGTCCTAGCACTTGGGAGATGGAAGAGGGATAGTTCCTGTGAAGCAAGTTTGGGTTGCACAGTGAGGTCTAGGCCTAGCCTTCTAAGTGAGACTGTCTCAAAGCTACCATCTCCTCCTCTAAGCAAATGTGTTTGGCACATCTGGCCTACCAGGCAGCCTACTTAGCAGTATGCATTTGCACTGTTGGCTGTCTCCCTCTTGGGCAGGGATGTAGCATGCTGCTGCTGCTGTTACTGCTTCTGTGGCTGCCCAACAGAGAGCTGAGAGATGTTACTAGCCTGGGAAAAGACCAAACTCAAAACCCAGAATAGTTTCTTCTGCACATGCATTACTCCAATATTGCCATGGCTTCAGAAATCTAAGGCATATCATTGTAAGTCATAGCCTATCATTGTTTCATAATAGAATAGGGTTTCCCAAGCTTGCCACTCCTGGTGTGTTTGGTCATACACCTTTTGTGTGAAGACTGTCTTCTGCATTGTAGGATGTTTAGTAGTGTCTTGACATTCCCATATTGGATAATAGGATGACCCCTCCCCAGTGGTGACTGCCCAAACTGTCTAGACATTGTCATATTCCCTAGAGCCATAGTTACCCTAGGGTCAGAGTCCCTAAGCTAGAATGGGTAGAAGTGAAGCTGCTGGAGAGTGTGCTGGGTTGGAAAGGAGCTGCTTGCCTCTTCCTGCCTCTTTTTATCAGCAGTCTGGTCAGGTGGTTTCTGTTTACATAGTCATTCTTTTTACGACATAGGCCTTGGTGTGCTTTGTTTCTCAAGACATGGTCCTGTGTAGCCCAGGGTAGGCTTGAGAGAACATTCTTTTGAAAGTTGAAGAATGTAAATACCTTTGTAGAAAACCGTCTACCAGCTCCTTCAGTGTTGCAAACTTCCGTAAGCAGGGTTCCTGGCTCTGTAAACATGGCTGCCTTTTATTCTTCTCCTTTTGTGTATGTGTGTGTGTGTGTGTGTTTGTATGTGTGTTATTTAAATAGAGTCTTACCATGTAGCCCTGGATGGCCCAGAACTCTATGTAGACCAGGCCATCCTCAAACTCAAGAGATCTGTCTGCCTCGGCCTCCAAAGTTTTGGGATTAAAGTTGCGCACCACAGTACCTGGCACACAGCTGCTTTTTATTTGGAGTCTTTGTGGTTTGTATATTAATACTGGACTATATTTCCCTCTTGGGATTGTAACAGAATAAATGAATTTGCAAGACTCTGAACTGAGAGGATTACCCCAGCAGGTCTGAAACCTCTACTCCTAATTCTGTAAGTTTCTCCAAATTTCCTTCTCACCCTTCCACATGTATCCAGTGCTTGTAGTGAGGGACACTGAGGCAGCCAGCACGTGCTCAGTGAAGACACGATAGAGCTAGCCAGAAGCTGGGGATGGCCTGCTTATCCTACTATGATTGTGTGATCTGATTTTACCAAGAAAGCTGCAGCCCTGCTGTGTGTGTGTGAGTGTGTGTGTGTGAGAGAGACAGAGACACACAGAGGGAGAGACAGACAGACAGACAGACAGTCTCACATGTAACCCAAACTACCTTTCTATTTTCCGTTTCCCTTCCTCATGTCCCCAAGCGTAGGGACTGCAGGCATGCACCGCCGTCTCTGCCACACATTCGTCTTTGACTTTTTTCAAAGGTATTTTTGAATAACTAGTACTTCAAGCCCAAAAGGACGTGTATAAACGTTCATAAAGTTGCCTTTTGGGTTTAACATACTCATTTATTTTGGATGTGTATACCTGCGC